>OX375876.1:124997643-125109011 GCA_947359465.1 Metellina segmentata
ATTTTATGTAAAATATTGGTTCGGCACATAGGACACGTTAAGAGACCTTTCGTACATCTCATGCATGTCACCAGATGCCCGCAAGGCTGTAAAGTAGCATCCATTTCGGATTCTAAACAAATTTTACAAAGTCGTACGTCCTTGTCGTTGTTTGAGGGGTAATTTTTTACATAGGGTTTTATTAAACCATTGGTATTATTCTTGATTTCATCCACCTGTACAATTTCATCTGTTGGTGTTCTTTTTGATCTAGGGTCAGCAATCATTTGCTGTTGCTGGGCTACCAAACATTTTGGATAAAACTTTACGTGTTCGTGTCTCACTACATCCTCTTCTTGCCAATTTTCAAGCCCTTCGCCACACCAATAACACCTGACTCTGTCCGATACACCAGTATAAAACAATCCGTTTTCGGCCAGGTCCCAAATGTCAAAGTTTGTGCGTGGCCAATCTCTAAACGTAGATAGGCGTTTATTAAGCATAGACATGCTTGGAAATTTTGACTTCAAATTTACATAATGGTTATTCATTTTCCTGAAAACTATACTGCTCTGTTACTCTTAAGTGTAAAATTATAGGGCCTATTGAGTTAAATCCCCTTATAAAGGTTATCTTCGTCAATTTTAAAAGATCGGATACTAGTCAAAGATACTAATTTCTGTTCAACAAAAGGCAAAGATTTGAGCCCATAAATAAGTAATTCAATTTACTGATGTAAATTTAGAAAAATAAAACAACATAATCAAGAGAAATCGGTATACTTTAAAGAAAGTAAAAAAAAACAAGTTCCTCGAGTATAAATTATATTTGATTACATTTTTTTTTCTTGCTCAAGTTTAGTCACCGAATTGAATTGTATTCAACTCATCTACGTGATAGAGCAAAAAAAAAATAACAAATTACATGCACATTTAAGCATACCCCCTTTTGTTAAAATCTTGTATTACAACATAAAGCTTTACTTGTCACATTATCCCAAGCACGTGTTTTCTGAGTACATTCTTCACTTACGAGTTTATTGTTACTCACAAAAGATAAAAGACTAAAATAAGATTAACTTTACTGATTAGTAAGTGTATGGTGCTATATATAGTTCAGTTCTTTGTGTCTCCAGTTTACAACTATTTTTCCACGAGCATATAACGCTTTTGAATAGCAATGTTTAACATTTGAGCAATTGTGGATTTTGATGGATTTCAAACTAACGAAGGTTTCTTAGTACGTGAATACGGTTACATCGCTATAAAATCGCAAGTAGCTGCGAGTATTCGTTTTAACCTATCGCCTTATAAGTATAAACTTAGTGTCAAAGATCGTAAAACTGTGCGATATGTTGAAAATTACGTGTGTGGACTTCCTTTCTGTCCCATAGCATGGGAAAACGTGTATCCCTTAGAAAGTCTAGACTCTAAACTTTTGGAATTGTACAAGCAGACAAAGAGTGTCTCTCAGTACCTAGTTGCTTACAAAGGTGGTTGTGTTGAGAAACAACGCTTAGATGCCTTGAATATTCCAAACATCAACTTGGAACACTTTGGGTGTCCAAAATTCGATGTACTATGTGCTCTAAGCACCAACAAAGAGATCGAAAAACTATCATGTGGTCATCACAAAAATCATTTGCATTGTCCAAAAGCTGAAGTGACGGCTTTTAATAACTGGCTCATAGGAAATATTTGTCTCTTAAAAAATGCAGGCATGTAAAAAATACGTTCTTTTGTTTTTACTATAGTGCATTACTTTGTGTAAAATATATGAATCCTGTGTTTTTTTTCAATTAAAAAGTGTTATATAGTTTACTTTGTTTCAGTATGACTTCTTTCAAAATGTTTTAGAATTATTTTTCAATATGTTTTAGAACAATTTGTTTTTTGCAGAGATTGTTTGAAGAATACATAAAATTCATACTTAAACATTATTTCAATGATATTTGTTCATTTAAAAATTAATTAGTATTTAAAATTTTCCGTTGTTTTTTAAATTTTACTCATGTGTAAAACTATCAGTGGTGTGAGTCAATCTTTAGATTATGCATTAACTATCAAGAAAGGGCAATAATTTATTTTGTTTAGCAGCCTTAAAATGTACACATTATTTTCAAAAATCACAAAAACCCACTTACTATCCATTTAACGTAGCAATGTAGTACATCTAAAATTATAAAAGACCTATACAAAGTATCTTGTAAAATACTTGTACAAAATTGGCATTTGACTCTGCAATTTAAACTGCATAATATACACAAGGTTTTCAAGTAAATAAAAAGAAGTTCATATGTTTAGTAAAATGTATGGTTTGCAAGAGCATTAGAATAAAGACATTTAATTTAGAACTTCAAGCACTAAAAGTTTATTAATATTCATTTTCACTACTTCAAATGTACAATTAAACATCTTCATAGTATGGGTCTTGCAATGTTTCAATTAAAGGTAAAAAATATTTTACTTTTACAGGTTTCTTCTTAATTTTTTTCTTACATAAAAACATGCTTTAAGAAATCAAAATGCTAAATGTCTTAATTGTAAATTGAAAATAATTATTTTTTGTAATCTGCATTTAAAATTTTTTAATAATACCGAATTTATATGTTTCAATCGTATGTTTTTAAAATCATTATTAAAATATGTGTAATAGTATCTAATTTTTGTGTAAAAGCATCTTAATATTTTACAATAAATCAAAGAAAATTTCATTTAAAAAAGTTTGTAAATCTAAGAAATTGAATCATTAAATTTTAGCCAGATTAATTAAAAAAAAATTTATATGACTAGGAAATAATAATTAAAAAATAACATATGGTTTAAATTTCAATAAGATTATAACTTCTTCAAATGTACAAGGAGTCATCTGCGTTTCTACTCATTTGTTAAGGTCATCAAATCTTGTAGGTTTAATTAACTTTGTTCTACTGTTTCTTTGTTTAATCAACTTACTTCTGTAAGTACATTGTTGTACTTCTGTGGTATATGGGTGAGTTTTCTTTAGTTCAATTTAAAAAAAAAATTTACAAGAAAACATGTGCATAGTATGGTTTTGCAAAGTTTTCAAATAAAATAAAAAAGATTTTTTTATTTTTACTTAAGTGTACAGTATTTAAAAATAAATTATGCAATAAAATATGTGCTGTAGAATCTAATGTATAATTAGTGTTTAAGTGAAAGCATCTAAATTAAAAAAAACCACATAAATATTTATAGCAAACAAAATTTTATTTCAGATCTTGCATTAAAAAAGACACAATTTATAAAATTAGTATTTAATTTTTTTAAAATCCAGAATACTGTGTATGTCGTAAGACACGCATAAAAGTTTCTTTAAAATAACAATAAGATGTAAGTATAAAAAATAATATTCACAAAGGCATAAATATTAATTGTAACGTTTTCCAAATATCGTTTAGTGTACATTCCTATTTACACTGTGTTCCAGTTCAGGGGCTCATATGGGTATTATCACTAATTTATACAATAATTTTTCGAAACGTTAAGTTGATTCTAGGGCATAATGCATTTCCACGGGGTTAGCTGTGTAACCAAAATTTGTTGGTTGGATAAATCATTAAAAGCAAACTTTCATTTTCCAGAACAATTTTTAAAGAGTTGTAGTTCTTTCTAGAAAACACAAACTGTCTTTTTTGTCCAAATGAAACAGACGCTATGGGTGCATTATGATCCAAGTCCTTTTCGTTGTCTTTATGTGCACCTATACAGTCCTTACCATCTTTATAACGGTTCACCAACACAAAATTAAATCTTGCATCAATTATTCGTTCCACTTCACCCTTTATTTCCAACAGTAAAGGAGACCAGGGCTTGGCTGCAATACAAGATCCACTAAAGGTATAGCTTATACCTTCGTCTCCATATGCTACAAGTTGTCGAGGCACAGTATGTTTCTTACCGTAAATTTCTATAGTAGTTTCCTCTTTCTTCAAATACGTTAATTCGTTTTCCAATCGACGGAAATATGTCCAACCATCACAATCTGTAAACAATTTACCATATTCATAGCATAAAGAATCTTTACAGTATTTCTGAAAACACTGTTCTTTGTCTGTACGCATTTTCTTTGCAGATCTAATATCACTAGAATCCATGATGTATCTAAAAACAGTATAAGGGCAAAAATCCAGAGAAGCAAAATTATTCAAAGACCCTAGAAACAAATTCAACTATGCTTTTAAAAGCCTCTTAGTTATCAAACAGCATAATCACTTTCTTTTGTTTGGTCCCAAACAATTTCAGATACCACAACACGTGTACTTCAGTAGTTTAAGCTAATCTTTAATTTTCTTTTGAGTCACTTTTATCGATGACTCCTTGTATAAGTCCGTTCCTTCTCTTTAACCTACACGTGCAAAAACATTATACTTAGTCATGTGTACTTCTCACACGTTCCAGAGGCTTCTAGACTTTTCAATATTTGGTAGTATGTACTATACGCATTAACAGAATGATAGACTATTTTAAATATAACACAATCATTTATGTAGTCGTAATCAAACGGATAAAGTGCTTGTGTAAAATCTGTTGACCGCGAGCACCTTTTGCTGGGTTCAAATCCACATATTATTATTCACACAGGATATTATTATATCTATACTATAGATGATTCATGTAAAACACACATACTGCAAAAGTCACTTTGTCCCCAGTTGTTTAATTTAGATTGTATCCTATCAGTGTCTCCGGGTATAACTCCGGTTCTTCTGCTATCTTAATTAACCTTATACAGGCTAAACAAAACTGAGTCACAAGTTCTAGAAGCTTCTATACTTTTCAATCTTTGGTACTATACGCATTCACAAAATGAAAGTCTATTTTAAATACAACACGATCATATAGGTGATCATGGTCGAACGGATAAAGTGCTTGTGTAAAATCGGTTGGCCGTGATTACCTTTTGCTGGGTTCGAATCCACGTATTATTATTTTTCTTTCAAATAATTATCCATTTAATTCTAAAATATAGCTGGGAAATAAATCCTTTTAATACTAATTGTTACTCTGTCCACCCCTAGATGGCGATACCTGTCATTTTCACACCATTAGCAATTATATACAAGCATATTAAATCTTATAATTAATTAGTTACTTAAAAGAATCCCTAGATGGCGCTACCAGTCGTTTCCCAACCCCATTCCATTAGAAGATTAATTATTCAAAATTAAAATTCCAACCACTCTTAAATATACACAAGTCCCAAACAAAGAAAAAAGCAAACGCTACATTTAAACACCACCTTCCCACAAGTGCTCAATAGCTCAACGGATAGCATGTCCGCTTTCGGAACCCATGGTCCCCGGTTCGAATCCGAGAAAATCCTTTTTAAATTCCAATAATACGGTTTCTCATCCCACCACCTGATGGCGCTACCAGTCCTTCATCACCATGGAAACTCACCATCAACAACATGACGTCATAGTGTTACACCAAAATGAAAATACTCTTATCAGTTGTCAGCTTCAACTCTTATCACCACAAAACCTTATCTCCCCCCACAACGTTATCTGATTCCTCCTCCTAAATATAAACAAACGGCGGCCATCTTGTTCCTCCTTATCTTGCCGCTCAAGAGGCCCACATACTACTTGACTGAATGGTGACTAAAATGCAACTGATTTGAAAAGTTAGTATTCTACCAGTTTTATATGCAATAAAAAATGTTCCGATAGTTCTGGAAATGTGTTGAAACTTCTAATTGTTTCTGCAAACGGGGAGACAGTGAGTCCTATGCCTGGTTCCGTGTTGTCTGGTGTTGCCTTTTGACCTAGATTTGTTTTATCGATTGGCGAGCATTAGCGAGCAGGGGGCGGGCCCCCTAGTCAAATATAATCCACAAGGATAAATAGTCCGTCATAGGACGTGTGCATTACAACATTTATTTAATTGAGTCAAACTTCATTTACATATTTTTTAAACCTGACGGTGCGTGATTAATGGTTAGGTATAAACTTTTTTTACCACTATCTGTCAACTTTAATGATCACTGGCTTTGTATAAACCTTTAACCACCTGAACTTTCCTTGCTTTCGCATGGTGTTATTTGAGCAATAGTGAGAAAACAATAATTTTGGTAAACTTAATTTTTGATCAACACTGGCAAAACAACGCGTTGCGTAAGGCAGTCTTTTATATTCTATGTTATTTCCATGGCGATTTCGAATTTAATGATTTTGATACTTCGTATCTCGTTTCGATCGTGACATCACATAACCAATCAAAACTTTAATAGCCACTTAAGACATAACAGATATAATAATGTCCAAAAGCACTATATTTCATACGTCATATGAGCGTTAAAATACTAAAACTGATTAATTTTCAAAAAAAAAAAGCATAAAAACCTATTTTCTTACATTGAGCAGTGAGAGATAAACAAAGACTTTCACGTGAGAATTGATTGTTAAAATTTTGAAAACCTATATATATATATATATATATATATATATATATATATATATATATATATATATATATATATATATATATATATATATATATATATATATATATATATATATATATATATATATATATATATATATGTAGTGATAACTATTGCTTATAAAATTTTGTGAATAATTGTCAACGACTTTGGTGAGGAAAACCGGAAACTAAGATTATTTCGTCTTTATTAATCATCTTTCTGTCCGTTGCTTCGGAAATATGGTACTTCTAAAAACAAGCTATAACTCATTCAGAGTTATACATGGGGTGGACAAAATAATGTGAACACCAGTGAAAAGAGGATTTTTTTTATTAATAGGCCGTTGGTCCTTTTGCTTGAATTACAGCTTGTATCCGACGTGGAATTGACAAGTATAAGTCACGTACAACATTCAGAGGGATACATTCCCACTCAAATTGCAAAAAAGTCCCTAATTCAGAAAGTATCCTTGGAGGGGGGGAATCGACTGAGCAGTTTCTTTTCCAAAATACCCCGCAAAAGTTCAATTATATTGAGATTAGAGGACTGAGGGGGCCAGATGAGGTGCTCTATTACATCGTCGTGTTCATAAATACAGTCTCGGGTAATTCCACAGGTGCGAATGGTGGCATTATCGTCTTGGAAGACTGGTCGTTTATCAGGAAACACAGTTTGCACCATTGGGTGAAGATGGTCCGCCAGAAGACTAACATAATACTCTACTGTTACTCGGCCATTCAGAACAACAAGTGGGCCACGATCACGATGTAATATCGCAACCCAGATCATCACTGAACCACCGCCGTGCTTAACCGTAGGCCGAAGACAGTCAACTTGATAGGCTTCTGGTGGCGTTCTCCAAATGTAAACACGTCCATTTGTAGGGAATAATGTGAACGACGATTCTTCTGACCAGATTACATTCCCCCATTGTTGTTGTGTCCAATTCTTATGCTCGCGACACCATATTCGTCGCTTCAAGGCTTTGCATGGTGTTATCAATAGTTTTGAAATAGTCGCTCTACCATGTATATTTGCCATATGCAGTTCACGCCGTATAGTTTTTGATGAAACTGCTTCCTGTAGATGTGTGTGTAGAGTCTAAACAAAAACCATAGTGCATGTGAGAGCTGGTACAAGTTAAATTTGTAGTGGATTCAAATGTCCTCATGTTGGCATGGTGTCAAATATTGAAGACGGGTTAAATTGAGGTTTGACCTCGTCATCGGAACGTGGATCAGTTACAAAGAATTGACCTGGGATCATTACTATCTGGATTGATAACAGACAGTCTCCAATAGAGAGCTCTTTGTGGTGCCTTTTGTGAACGATCTAAATTCAACAACTTAACTACCTATTCCATCTTAAGAACTATTCTAATTACACAGTCTAGTCACATTAATGTGACCACCACCTACTTTCGACTTCAACGTGAAATAACCAATCACAAAAGGCAGGTGGCAGAACATTGCGGTGGAGTGTATATAAAAGATGTCCTAGTGCATCGGAAAGCATTATAATCGTTGGCGTAATGCAGAAACGTAGCGATTTATCCGACGTCCAAAAGGGCATGATTATTGGTTTCGGGCCAAGGGTGGAAGCATTTAGGAAACGGCTAATTTTGTGAACTATTCGCGTGTCGACGTGGTAAAAGTAAACAGTGCATTGTAAAATGGCACTATCCAAAATCAGCGGCGTGGCACATGTGGTGCACCAAGGGCTATAGATTACAGAGGCTAACAAAGGCTACGGGGATGCGTTCAGGTGAATAGACATGCAACTGTTGAGCAACTGACCGCCCAGATGAACCAAGGGGCTACCAAGAGTGTATCCTCAAGAACGATTCAGCGAACGTTGCTGCGCATGGGCCTCCGTTGCAGACGCCTGGTTAATGCACATATGCTGACTGATGTTCATCAGCGACGAAGGCTGTAATTTGCACGCCAGTACCGCAACTGGACATCCACAGAGTGGCGACAGGTGGCTCTTTCCGATGAATCACGTTTTATGCTCCATCGGACAGATGGACGTTGGCATATACGGCGTGAAACGTCTGAAAGCAAACACTTTGCAACAATTGCCATGGATCCTCAACCGCGTAATCAAGCGCAGCTGGCCACGGCACTGGAGTCGGCATGGCTCAACATCCCAGTGAACACCCTCAGAAACATAATTCACTCTCTTTCTGCACTTCTCGCAGCGGTCCGCTCTGCCAAAGGGGGTTATTCTAGCTTTTAACGGGTGGTCACATTAATGTGACTGGACTGTGTAACAGAAACTGAATGACTGTGTATTTTCTTCAACTCATCTTATCTGTCCTTTTTTCATTCCAGAAAAAGAAATTCGACAACATTGCTAAAGGAATGTTTGAAGTATATGCGGTATGACTTTTAGTATATGTTATAAGATTAGTATTTGGATCCACAGGCAAATGAGATGCTGTTATTCTAGATTCTTAAAAATCAATAATATAATGCACACACGGATATCGAAAATTTAGGGATAATGAAATAAAAAAATTCAAAGTAGTAAGGGTGAAAACGACAGTCGAAATGTATATCAGTCACACGAAACAATTATATTACTTAATGTGAAACCAGGACTCTCATATATCTGCTCTCGAGATTTCAATGCCAGGTGACGCGAAGCATCATAAATAGGACGACTGTGGTCACGAGAATCAGACAGACAAATAAGTTTTAGAAGCAATAACAAGTTTAATATAACATTGAAGAAGGTGACAAATGTCCTGCCACGCTAAGTGTGGACGAGAAAGTTACAGAGGTCCTGCCACGTTGAGTGTGGACGGGCAAGTGATTTTATTACAGTAAAAGCAAGGCATCTGTCCAGCTAAGCAAGCAGCACACACTCCAGTGACGCCTCCAAACACGAGCGGATAGATATGCGACTGTTTCCACTGACGTCACAGAATCGATAACCAATGAGAAGAGAATGGGAGCAATTGTTGGCTAATCGGATCACATGACCTAGATACGTATGTCATCAGAATTTTTCTGTTGGCAATTTATCTCTTCCTTTGGCGTACTTCGAAATTTATGTGAGGATAAATTTCTTTGCTGCTGTTTAGTTATATATTTTAGTTGACTCGGTAACTTTAAATTCAGATCTGCTGTATAATCAAGAGGGGGGGGGTATAGAAAAAAGGAAATAAGGTGTGTAACGTGATTTTCATTGATCTAACATCATCATCGAAAATTGTATCCTTTTATTATATAAGTTAATAATTATATAAGTTAGTGTTTTATGTATGCTTTTTGTTACATCAGAATGGTCCTAAGCCAGGGGTGGATACGATACCATCATCCTAAAGCAAAGGGGACGGCAGAGGGGCGGTAAAATATCAGCTGGTAGTGAGTTCAGGAGTGGTTCTTAGATTATTTATGTAAAATCAACGGAAGCTTGGGAAATTATAAAAAGGGTATTAAAAATTAGGAAAAGTTATTTAGAATGAAAAGGAATTAAATTGGAATTTTTTTTAAATAATTTGGGGATGATCTAAAAACTTTTCCGCCAGATGGGTTCGAACTCGGGAAGTCATCCTCCGCTGCAGACGTCTATCTGAAGGTAGGTGACTTTAGCCATTAGGCCATCGTTGCTTTCCGAAGAGATGCTCTTTAAAAGTATAAGTACCGTTAGGATAAGTTGGGGAGATCAAAATCAAAATGGTTACTGCAACAATCAGATTGGCGAGGTATCCAAGTGAAGCCAAGCCCGTGAAACTAGCCAATTAAGTTGGACTTGCGTAAAGTACTATCATGGTTCTCTTCTCATTGGTTATCGATTATGTGACGTCAGGGGAAACCGTTGCATATCTATCCGCTCGTTGTCTCGTACCGTCGACACTAGCGCGTCTATTGTTTGTTTGTTATCCCGAGGCTTGATTATCAATTATCATTTAAGATGGACACGTTTAAAGACAAATATTTAGGCGAGTTGAAGAAGGAATTCTTACTTGCATTAGACGAGTATAGTTGAAACGACGAAAAAATCGTTTTTGATGTGCAATCCAAACCGAGAGGGAAATGAAGATGTTTGGAAAGCTTCAGCTCACTAACCAACACGATGTCATATATATGTTTCAATGATATAACAACAAAATTTTTATTATTTGACTACTGTCACTTTTCTTGCCGGGGTGCGATTCGTAAATTAGTCTCCATAAAAACTTAATTAATTTCAGGCATTACGCCAGAAAAGATGTGACTGTTTATGGAATTCAAAACAAATATTAAGTTGAAGTGGTGTTGCACAAAAACGGGTTTAAAATACACATCGGATGAGCTCTTGACAAAATGTTACAGCAAAACATTAAATTCTCCGTAAACAAACAGCGCGCGATCACTGCGGTTCGCGAATAATCTCGTGAAACGCGAGAAAGCGCGAGGTTGTGCAACAGGGATTGGCGTAGTTGCTAAATCCTTGGCGACGCGAGTGCCCGGGGGTTAGTCAATGTGGAATATCGCGTCCGGGATGCATTCGCGGAAACCCTCACGCTTTCAGCACCCCTTGGCGAGTTGGCGATAGATGCCTGTATCGCCAACTGCTAGAGCTGGTTGTTGAATGCATTCTGTTTTGTTTATGCTTATGAGAATGTGAGGTGAGGAGCTCATGTTTTTCAACGGTCTTTGTATTGAAAGCAGAATAATTTAATTAGGAAAAGTTAATTTGTCTTTAGGCGTATGGATGGTATGTAGTATCCGATACGTTACAACTTTCGAGCGATGTATTGCCAATTGTGGTAACCTTCCCGTTTTCACGCTTTTCTTAGTTTTTAGGCAACCCTAGATATTTTCTCCTGACGATAATAAACGGGTCTCATGATTGGTTAAGGAAGAAAATACGCTTTTCCACTTTTATTTTTAATGTAGAACGGAATTAAAATTTAGACAGTCTTGAAATTGTTGGGTGCATATGAATTTTGCTCTTGATTTATAAAATCGACTTGTTTTATTAATTTTCAAAATTTTTAGGATAAGTTTGGAAAGCAGATTGCGAGTTACAATTTTTTAAATTTGTCACTTTATTTCAATTTCAATTAAAATTTCGAAATTTTTTTTTGATTAAATTTGATATTTGAAATTGCAGATTGGAATTTAGAATTTTTTTCCCCTTTTGGTTGCTCATTTCCCCTTAGTTGATTTGATATAGCAGTGGATAGTGTTATTAAACGTTAGAAAATGGTTTTTTTTTTTTTTTTTTTTTTTTTTGCAAACATGTAGTATCTTGATTGGGAAGAGGGTGAAATGTCTTTCATGTGAGAATGATATGATTTTAACATTGAGAAAGGATGCTGGTGATAGGTAGGAGTGGAAATGTAGAAAGATAGGACAAAAGTTAGGCAAAAGAAAGTATAACAGGAGTAAGAAATTGGAGGGTAAATGGGTGTTTGGAGGACTTGAACGAGGGACGGATAAATGTTTTATGGTTGAGGTGAAAAATAGGAACCAGAAAGTTTTGGCTGAGGTAATTCAGAGCTGAATTTTGCAAGGAACTACAAAAATTTCTGACTATTGGAAGTCATATGCTGGTATCAATACCCGAAGGACAAAGAGTTCAAGGGTTATCGATTCGAGCATATGACTGTTAACCATAGTCGGAATTTCAAGGACCCGGCTATGAGGGTAAGTTTGATTTTTGTTTAGCTTTTGGTTATATTACAAACACTGGACTATGCTTGGGTGGGCACCCAATACGGTGACTTATACGCATGGAAGCCAACGGTGAAAGGTCCTCGCCGGCCCCGGAGGCGTATTTAGAAACACTGGCGCTTCCAGCACAAACGGAAATACGTCATATACATAGATGCGCAGACGCGCCCGCGCAAGCAAACCCGCGTTCCGGCATACGACGCCACGCCGTTGACGAGTCATTTACTCATTTCACCGTGAACTGGTCTCGTGTACTTTTTATTTAATTCCAACTATTAGAATCTTTTCTTGGTGAAAAATACAATCTACTTAACAATTGCAACATGTCCATGCACACATGTTAAAGAAATTACCATTTTATAGGGGTTTTGTGTTTACTTACACTGCCGTGTCAACATTATTCAGGCAGATGATTTTGACATGCTTTCATGTAACTTTCATTTAATTCTTTGTAATAAACTCCAAGTTATACAAAAGAAAGAACACAATAAAAGAAAGTTATTAAAGCCAAAAAATTTTGGAAAAAAACAAAAAATAAAAGTTCTGGGTCTCATAAGTGTGTTCACCTTCATCAATGCATTTACACTGAGTACTTGTTTCATGTGCTTTTTAATTAATTCTAACTTTATAAAATGTTTTCTGGGTGAAAAAGTGAAAGCATTTATGATTTCCAACCTGTCAATCCAAAGGGAATCAAGAAATGATCACTTTTTAGAGTTTTGTGTTTGATTCTAATATGCTCTGTTACCATTGTCAAGGCAGGTGATTTTGACATGTTTCCATGAAATTTTCATTTAATTATATTAATATTCTCTTTCCAATACATAGAAAACAAAGAACATAATAAAACCAAGTTATTCATGCAAAAAATTGGGTAAAAAACAATAAATAAAAATTCTGGGTGTGAAAGTGTCTGTGCATCTTTGTCGAAGCATTTCACCGTGAACTTGTTTCATGCACTTTTTTAATAATTCAAAACATTAAATGTTTTTCTTGATCAAAAACACAAACTATTCGATAATTGCAAAGTATAAATATTAAAGGAATGAGGAAAGTAGTCGTTTTTAGAGGTTCTGTGTGTATTTTAAATTGGATGTGTTAACATTATGAAGTCGCCTGCTTTTGACATGTTACCTTAAAACTTTATACTAATTCTATGTAATAAACTATTTACAAAATATATAGAAAAGAAAGAACATAATAAAATCAACTTATTGATGCAAAAATATATTGGAAAAAGCAATTAATAAAAATACTAGGTCTTAATGTGTGTGTTCAGCTTTGTCGATGCATTTCACCGTGAACTTGTTTCATGTACTTTTTACATAATTCCAACTTTCTAACAGTTTTGTTTGTGAAAAACAGAAAGTATTTATCATTTGCAACCTATCCAAGCAAAAGAAATCAAGAAATTGGCACTTTTTTAATATTTTGTGTGTCTTTCTAACATGCTGTGTTAACATAATGAAGACAGCTCATTTTGAGATGTTTACATGAACCTTTGTGTTAATTCTAATTAATAAACTATTTCCAAGGTATATAAAACAAAGTATACAATAAAAGAGACTTACTGATGCAAAAATATTATGGATAAAAACATTTATAAAAATTTGGGGTGTGAATGTGTCTGTTCAACTTTGTCGAAGCAGTTCACTGTGTAGTTTTTTCATGCAACTTTTGGTTATTTCCTACAATTAAACTTATTTCTTGGTACATAATTCAAAGTAAACACAGATACAAATTTATAACTGCTAAAAAAAACATGAATGAAGCTTTTTTTTTTAATTGGCTCTGAAAGTACTTTGTTGATCTAGCTCACCATGAACATTTTGACACTCATCCTTTAGTGAAATTCAAGTGTTAATGTTTTTTCTTTGTAAAAAGGTGAAACTATTAATAAAAACAAACTTTTCCATCCCAAAAGTAAAAAGAAGTAAGCATTTTTAGAGAAGTTGTGTGTGAAAATGAGCATGCAGCTTTGTGAAAGGGTTTCACTGTGAACTTTTCCCACTCCTCTTTTAGTAAATTTGAATTACTAATGGTGTTTCTTGGTGAAAAAGTGAAAGTAATAATTAATTCGAACTTCTTAATATCAAAATAAAAAGAAGTAAGCATTTTTTAGAAAGACAACCTTTCTCCAAGCAAGCAAGTTCAACTTTGTCGAAGCAGTTCACTGTGTACGTGTGTAGTTTTTTCATGCAACTTTTGGTTATTTCCTACAATATATTAAACTTATTTCTTGGTACATAATTCAAAGTAAACACAGATACAAATTTATAACTGCTAAAAGAAACATGAATGAAGCTTTTTTTTTTAATTGGCTCTGAAAGTACTTTGTTGATCTAGCTCACCATGAACATTTTGACACTCGTCCTTTAGTGAAATTCAAGTGTTAATGTTTTTTCTTTGTAAAAAAGTGAAACTATTAATAAAAACAAACTTTTCCATCCCAAAAGTAAAAAGAAGTAAGCATTTTTAGAGAAGTTGTGTGTGAAAATGGGTATGCAGCTTTGTGAAAGGGTTTCACCGTGAACTTTTCCCACTCCTCTTTTAGTAAATTTGAATTACTAATGGTTTTTCTTGGTGAAAAAGTGAAAGTAATAATTAATTCGAACTTCTTAATATCAAAATTAAAAAGAAGTAAGCATTTTTTAAAAAGATGTGTGAAAATGTGTGTGCAGCTTTTTCCAAGTATTTCACCGTGGACTTTTCATTCATCTTTTAGTAAATTAGAATTATTAATGTTTTTCTTGGTGAAAAAGTGAAAGCAATAAATAATACTAACTTTTTACTGCCAAAAGAAATAAGTGATTTTAAACATTTTGGCTCTATTAGTACTTTGCCGACAGAACTCGCCCTGAACTTCTTCACACTCATCTTTAAGTTAATTCCAACTGAAAATGTTTTTTTTTTTGTGTGTGTGTGTGAAAAAGAGAAACGAATAATTTATTCATACTTTTTAATGCCCAAGTAAACAAGAAGTAAGATTAATGAAAAAAGTTGTGTGTACATGTGTAACCCAACTTCTCTCTTCAAATTTCAGATACACGTGTTTGTTTATATGGAGTTATGCTACACACACAGTTGTTCACCATTATGGCTTTATTTAATACATTTTTCATTTGCTAAAAGAAATGTAAACCCAACAATTATTAATTTTTAGATAAAACGGCCATTACACATCTCTCAATATCAATACGAGCGAGGGTCGTGTTTACTAGGGATGGGACGAAAATGAGTGATTCGTTCAATTGAATCGAATCTTTAAAATGAACGAATCGGTCAAACAACTCCTTTCAAAATGAATCGAATCATCGATTCCCTAGTTTTCCTCATGTGCGTTTTTTTTCTTTTTCTTTTTTGTCTGTAGGGTTACTAGTTTCCATTGTATGGCTACTACATTTTCAGGTTTAGCGGTAATCTTTTCATTGAAAAGTGGTTGAACAGGTTCTGAGGCACTTACAATGGACGCCAAAGCATATGATTGAGCATAAGAGTGTCTCCCCTATCGCCAATAGGAGCCAATTGATTCGGTTCGTGAACGAAATGAACCGTGAACGAAATGACCCGTGAACGAAATGAACCGTGAACGAACAACTCTTTAGAGATTCGGCTCTTTGAACGACTCTTTGGGATTCGGCTCTTTGAACGACTCTTTGGGATTCGGATCTTTTACTGATTCGGCTCTTCGAACGACTCTTTGGGATTCGGTTCTTTTACTGATTCGGCTCTTTCAACGACTCTTCTGGGTTTCGACTCTTTGAACGACTCTTTTGGGTTTCGACTCTTTGAGTTACGGAACATTGAGAGTTTATTCGTTTGGTTTAGAATAAGATGAAAGTCTTTTTTTTTTTTTACATTGATTTTTTTCTTTTGTGTTTCTTTTTACAATTTCTTCACAAAATATGGAATTTAAAATTAGGTACCACTATTATTTCCAGAAATGAATTTTTCTTTTCGGAAACAAATATTGTTTTTCATAAACATAAACTTGAGTTCGTCAAATATCTTCTAATTTAATATTTTTAAAAAGAAAATTGATTAATTATTTTGAATTTATTTAAAGTAGTTTTGATGAAAATTTTGACAACGAAAATTTTTTCTTTCAACATTTTATTCATTTTCCTAGAAAAATTTCGTTATTGAAGCATTTCTGTATTTTACACCGTTTTATTTTTTAAAGCAATCAAATTACATTTTGCGCAATTATATTTTGAGGACATATATTTACTAGTTTGAAATTGTTTTCATTCGTATGAATCATCAAAAAATCACTCATTCTTGTGAGATTTTATATAAGTTGTTAGATTTTTTATTATGTTAGATAGACTTCGTTGCAATGATAATTAGTAGTTTACTTATAAGAAAACAACTTCAATCTACTTCACTGATATCTATACTACTAAATATGTGACAAAGAAGAAAGTCATTATATAAATCAGCATGTTAACCTTTAATTTGAAATTAATACAGATGGATATAAATATCTGAGCTGTCACCCCACTCTCCAAACTTTCACACCAACCCAACGTCTGGACTTTCGGCCACAACAGATTTAAGGTGGACCATCCGCCTCTACACCATACGCTTACAAACATCCATGCCCCGACCCGGATTCGAACCAGGAACCTTTCGATCTAGAGGCTAATACCTTAACCACCAGACAGGTTGGTCGGCTTGGATACAAATAAAGGAATCATAAAAAGAACTGTAAGAAAATTAATACAAGGTACATAAATAAGATAATTATAGAAAAAATAGTCAATGATTACTGCAATATAGAATTTCAAATTTAAAAATCCTACAACTTCAAGCCGACCAACCGGTCTGGTGGTTAAGGTGTTAGCCTCTAGATCAAAAGGTTCCTGGTTCGAATCCGGGTCGGGGCATGGATGTTTGTAAGCGTATGGTGTAGAGGCGGCTGGTGCACCTTAAATCTGTCATTGCTGCAAGTCCTCATGTTCGGTTGGTGTAAAAGTTTGGAAAGTGGAGTGCCAGCTCAGGTGTTATCTTCAGCTGTTTTGTTTTGGGTTACATCTGCATAGCTCAATCCTTTTTTAATTTTATTTTTGTGAGCAAAAGTGGTTTTATTTGTGCCACTGTGGAATAACTGTTATCCCCTCCAGGAGGCAACATGGTTCTTACCACAGCTACACCATCTAGGCACCGAACCTTTGTCGGTCTTGCATTCGTCGGATCTGTGTTCGAGTCCACAACGGACACATTTGGGCCGCATATGGCAATTATCCGAAGAGTGGTGGAGCCCTTGGCAGTTAAAACAATGTATGAGGCCGTTCTTCCTACAAATTTCTCAACTTTAATGCTGAGGAAAAATAACATCCATTTTACAAAGTCGACCAACCGGTATAGTGGCTAAGGTGCTGTTAGCCTCTAGATCGGAAGGTTCCTGGTTTGAATCCCGGTCCGGACATGGATGTTTGTAAGCGTATGGTGTAGAGGCTGTTGGTGCACCTTAAATCTGTCGTGGCCGAAAGTCCTCACGTTGAGTTGATCTGGAAGTTTGGAGAGTGGGGTGCCAGCTCAGGTGTTGCCTCGTCATCTGACCGTTGTTAAAAATTACGAGGTGTTGTCCTCTGATCTTTCCCTTCAATACCCCGCTGTGTTGCTCTAGTACGACGTTAGTTAAAATTTTACCATTACTTATTGATGGTAATGGTAATTTTAGTTAACGTCGTACTAGAGCAACACAACGGGCTATTGACGACGGTCCGGGATCAGTCCCTTAAGGGAAAGATCCGAGGACAACACCTCGTAATTTTTAACAACGGTCAGATGACGAAGCAACACCTGACCTGGCACCCCACTCTCCAAACTCCCACACCAACTCAACGTGAGGACTTTCGGCCACGACAGATTTAAGGTGCACCAACCGCCTCTACACCATACGCATACAAACATCCATGCTCGGACTCGGATTCGAAACAGGAACCTTCCGAACTAGAGGCTAACACCTTAACCACTACACCTGTTCCATTACTTATTTAAATATAAAAATAGACGAATTTTACCGGTTTTTTAAAATTAAGTATACACCTTCTAAATTTCGTGCCCTTTATCAATCGTAATTATGTAAATTAAAAATTTGTACGTATTTAATGGTCTTTCCTGTACTTGGCGAACTTTTTATGCTGTATAAATTCGATTGAACAAATGTAGTTTATAGCACGAAAAGTTTGAACCTATTAACTACTGCTGTATTTTATGAGTGAAATTTATTTTGTAACATTTTTTTTTATTCTTTCCATTTGAATAGTATTGCACGATTTATATTATAGTCACTAGCTTTCTAAACTAGCTTACGGGATCCGAGTTCTGGCATTAGAAATAAATTTCTTATAGATTGATTCACATATACAAACAAAGCTTCTAATGTAAGAAAAAAATATTCATTATTTTTCTTTAGTTAAAAATACATTCTTCATTTTAAAATTAACCTCAGAAATGAAGAGTATAATAAACTGAGTTAAACATGATAAAAATCTTGAATAATTGAAGTAAAGTTTTTTTTGAATGTGTTTAATTCAGTTTATTATTATTTTTTTCATTTCTGAGATTAATTATAAAATGAGAGAGAGAAGAATGTATTTTTTACTTTAGAAATAATGAATATTTCATAGATTGGAGGCTTTGTTTCTATATGTGAATAAAGCCATGAGTAATTAATTTCTAATGCAAGACTAAAAAATAGAACTCGGATCCTGTAAGCTAGAGGTTAGAAAGCTAACGGCTATAATATAAATCATGTAATCTTTTCTAAAATTTGTGAGAATTTCACAGACACATCAGTAGAATGACAACAGAAAAATAGGATTTGTCTATAAATACATAGGATTAACAAAGAAAGCGCGACGAAAACGCCACACCAAGTCGAGTAATAAGTGTTTCTCAGAAAGAAAAAAAACCCCACGAAACAAGTTTTACAAACGCTCTCCCCCCCCCTCCAAGAAATAAATTCGGAGAAAAGCCGAGATAGTACGACAGTTCAACACCAGGTGGCGCTGCTTGTACCGGAAGTCCAAGTGAGTTGTTTCCGGTGAACGACTCTTTTGAACGAATCTTTCAACTGAGTCGATTCAAAAGAATCGAATCTTTCAAAAGAATCGATTTGCCCATCCCTAGTGTTTACTGTTTAGGCTCGCTGTGTTTGCGTGAGCGGACGCGTCTGCGCATCTATGTAATGACGTATTTCCGTTTTGTGCTGCAAGCACCAGGGTTTCTAAATACGCGCCCCGGAGGGGCGGCGAGGTAGCCGGCAGGCAGGGATCGCGCGTTATACGCTGTGACTTATCTCCAAACAAATTTCTCCTGGTATACTGGTTTAAACGCATTGAAACCTTAAGCGCAATACGCTTTGACTTCTCTAAAAAAAATTTCCTCTTGTAAAGTCGTTACAATAAAAATATTTGTCTTGCTTTTCCATATATGGCTCTATAACCTGGAATATCCCCATTGAGTTGCTCACATAATGCTAATTGCTAGAAAAATTGTGGAAAAATATTTTTTCACACTTATGGATAGCAGATGAATTTTTAGATTTTTTTTTTCTCATCAAAAACCTTTGTGTGTGGATTATGATCACAGAAAAGAACTACCTTAAAAAATAAAGATTTCTTGTTTTGAATTTTCTATGCATTGCAAAGCTTCTAATTCAAAATTGATGAAAATCCGGACGTTTTAAAAAAAATTGCGGTTTTTTTTTTTATTAATTTTTTTTTTTAATTAAAAATTTTTTTTTTAGTGACAAAACTAGGATGAAATTGACGCAAAATTGCGTACATGTTCGGAGAAAACCAGACTGAAATATTAGAAAATTTTCAAGTGAAATTTATATTGCTTTTTTCTTAATTTTTAAACAAATTATTATTATTATTTATGCACTGTATGCAAAGGTTCACGTTGTATATGGCGGCCATCTTGGAATTGCTTACATCGGCCGCCATCTTGATTTGGCGTAAACAATCGCTTTGGCGGTCTAACGTATCGGATGCTACCACTCCACCGAAAACTATTCTTGCTTTACAAATGGCAGCCTTTTCCTATCAATCTTTAAAAATTTTTTCACAAATCAACTGAATTAAGGTTTATTGATCTATAATATATTGATGTTTCACTATAGGGTACATCAGTGAACCTTGTACCTGAGGAACCTTGTACAGCTATAAACCTGGTATATAGGACAATGTGTATACATTGTCCTATATAAAATTACTAAATTCGGACATGATGCTCTATATAGTGTATACATACTTTGTGCACACCTAGATTTTGCAATATCATAAATATTTTTGTTGGATTTTATAAACTATTACTTAGATGCTAGACTAACAAAGGAAGGCAGAACTCTTGCTAGTTAGTAATAGCTGTTACTGGAACAATTATCTAATTTAATTTTGAGGACTTTCTTTTTGTAGAAAAAGAATAATCTAGGCTAAAAAACAACATTCTCACTTTATAAATTTTTTAATTTTGATCTTTAGATGTTTTTTTTTTAGTAAAAATAAAACTATAAGTATTTTTATTTGTACCACTATCTGAGTAGTTGAAATGAATGACGCAAAACTACACCACCATAAATAACCAATATCGATGAGTACTTTAATTCAATCAAAGTTATATTAATGAAGTAGTATAAATTTTTTCCAACTTGTGTTTTTGATCGATAGAAATCGTGAACTAAGACATTACGCACAAGGAAAGTTTTACTCGTACAAAAGGGAAGTACATCCAGCATTAAATAACAGGTATTTAACCTGTACTGTAGGCCTACAGTTAAGTCAGTAAACACTACACTTAAGTCTTTGACAGTGAAAAAATTTCCCAATTTCTAGCATTATCAAAAAAGTACAGTTGTATAACAATTCTGCTATCACTATGGAAACTGTGATGCCGTTTATCAATCAATACACTTTTAACAACAATGATATTATCACATTAAAATAAAATAGAAAATTGATTGGGTAGCCAAAATTTAATAATTACATGCAGCAGATACCAAATGCATGGAGGTCATATTAAATAGTAACTTACTCAGAAGTGAATAATTTCACAGTATAGAGCAACTGAAATCCTCTGAAAACCACCCTTTAAAGATAATTTTTTTTCTCCGCGTAGGCTGATTAGATATGCGTGTACATAAAGTGCTAGTTACCATTATGATTTGTAAAAAACGTTCTACCATAAGAGTTGAGATTCCACATAATACAAAAAATGTATAACTGCATTCGTGCGGACAACACATTTAATTCAAATAACATTTCTAATTAATTAAGATAAGTCCCTACTGTTCATTTCAAATTATCTTTTTAACAAGTATCTAATTGTCATAGTTTCCTTCTTTCATCACATCAAAAAATCTATCTGTATCTGCTTCTCTTCAATTCCTGGATCTGGTGTTTTTCCGTTCTTCTAATCGGAAATAAATTGTAGCCCGAAGTCCTAACAAAACAAAACACAAAAATCCCCCCCCCGCAATGTTTTTAAACTCATACTCTCGAAGCCAGGGTGAACCTCTACTCACTGATGTCAGATAAGCCACGCCACAGAGAAGTAGTATACAGAGGGTTCACTGAAGGCATGACGTATAGCGCTCCAGTGGGGAAGCCAGACCCTAATTGTGGGCGGAGTTTGAAATGTTTCAATCAGAGCCAGAGCGGAAGCCCTTTTTTATTTTCTAATCGGCAGACTTCTTGAAGCGTCATACAGCTGAAAATTCTTTGCATCATTTTAATAATTATTTAAAAACTGTACTATCCATCAACAGAAAAGGTTGATCCCCAACCGTCACATATATCTAGTTGTGTTGCTCCAATGCGCAGAGTGAGTGCGATGTTAATTAAAATACTATACCGTCATCAATAGAAAAGCCATTGTTCAAGTTTACCGCCTGTAAAAACCGTTGAAAGGTAAATTGCTTTTGTTTTTCATAAAATATCATAACTTGGAAACTACTAATGTGAATTATGTGATATTTTAAAAATCGTTTTACAATCAAGTAAAATTATTAACACTTATATTAAACCCAATTGAAGGAAGAAAAAATGAAATTATTCTATTTAATTTTAAGACTATTCGCCCAAGATAACTAATTTTTTAAAATCTTTCAGTGTTAGTTTGTGAATTTTTTATTTAATCAAAATCAATCGTTCTTAAATTTAAGAAACATGTGGTATTCAGAATTCTGTACAATTGTGCTCTATACATTATGCATTTTGTGTACTTGTTGATTTTTTTTATTTACATTCTGTTTTTGTGTAATAAAAATTTACCTTTTTCTGAATTATAACCGGTTTTATGTCAACATTTATAAAGATATTTTTGCAAAATTGGAATGATTTTGTGTGATACTCACTGTGAACTTAATACAGAAAAGAAAATTAAATTTAGAAGTTTGATTTTAATAATGATATTTTTTATACAAAAATAACTTGATTAACAAATCAACATATCCTGAAACTAACACTTTCCATGAGAAGATTTTCGAGATACAAAAATTGTCGTATTCTGTTGTGTATTTTATTGTTTATTTGCTACACTAAATGGTGAAAAATTGTGTGATTTAACTCCAATAATGAATAAAATAAGTAATATTATCCATTCATTTGCTACTCTAAATGGTGAATTACGTTGAGTTAGCTGGTTTAAGAATGCTAAACAATGAATTGTACTCTTTGGAAGGCAAATGAAGATTCTTGTTAAGTTGCTTATTTTACCAAAGTATTTCATTCATTTATATCCTGTTGTGTATTTTATTGTTCGTTTCCTATGCTAAAATTGTTCTAGATGGATCACACAGAAATATGTATAAGCGAGTAACAGTAGCTGAACTATGTTCTTTTTTTACATTCAGAACAAGGTCAGGTAATATCTTAGTTTTTTAGGCGCCAACTTCTTTCTTTTTGTATTCGTATTCTGAGTGTATGGGGAGACAGCAGCGTGAGAGATTTTGCCTTGGGGTTCAATACCCTTCTGTGTTATTTTCTTCACAGAGAAGAATTGTATATTGGTGATTGAATTCATGATTCAACAATAAAATTCATACAGTCCACTATCACTTGGTCGTGTGTGTGATTAACTTACTACTAAATGAGCTTCGACGAGACTTCTTCATAAAAAGTAATTATTTTCTATTCCTTTTTCAAATTGCATAATTTGTTCAAAAATGAATAATGTACTTGATTAAGTTGATAAAAAAATGTATTATGTACTTTTTCGTTCAAATAATATTTCAGACTATCAACAAGATCAACAATTTTCCAAATCAAACATGTTTTGGAATATATTTTTAAAGAAGCATTCACATAAAAGAATAAACAAAAATGAAAGAAAAAAGTTCATACATTGGTAAGATTTCATATATAAAGGGTTTTTTTTTAAAGTTCATAAGACATTAAAAAAGTGCTATTTTGAAGCATTTATGATATAAGAATTATTTAAAGAATATTATTTAAAGAATATTTAGCTTTTAATCAAAAATGCAAATTGGGTTTCGAAAAAATAAAATAGCCTGAGATAGCTGTTGTGGAAACCTAGTTTGGTTGTTATGGAAACGAGGTCTAGATCCGACGCTATAGTAGGGTCCGGCTCCCCCGCTGAGGGCGCCAGCGTCTATGTGATTTCCCATGTTATTTATAAGTCCATTGCTTCCTATGGCAGTGAACCCTCTGTATACTACTTCTCTGTGAGGCACGCCTTGCATATACTTAACAGTTCGCGCATGCGCAGTTTAAAAATGGTTCCACGGGATAGAGTTGCGGTAAGACTCTTGTACAAATTACTTGCCTAACATTTAGAGCCATTAACTCAATTACCTCATCGCATGTCTTGGAATAGAGATAATTTGTATTACCGCTACCACAATTACCGTATTTTAAAATAGGTGTTGCTAAGAATGGATCAAACTCGGATATCAGCTCTAAAGCCATAAAAAATATTCTATTCCTGTTAGAACCAAATATCTCGTTGTCGTCTCTTAAAGCGAGGCCTCTTGATATCAGGGCCTTGATAGCCGCTACAACTCTAGTTAAAACGTTTCTCAAATAGAGTGTTTCTTTGTCTAGTTGTAAAGTTAGCACACTGTCAACAAGGTTAAGAGAAATTCCTCTTGCTTTTAAAGTAATAGTAGCAGGTTTGTTGTGTATTAGGGAGGGGGGGGGATTTTCATGGTGACATGCACGACTTTCTCCATTTTTCCAGTCATTGAAACCATCTTTGTCGTCAAATTGTGATCGCTCTTTAGTGTTAAACACTAAACAAAGGCCACAAAAATCTGATCCTTACTTTTAGAAAAAATCATCCATTTCCTTTCACGAACTTCTCCATTTTTTAATCTCCGTTCAAAGAGAGATTTAGTCAAATATTTCTTTTGAGCCTTGTACGCTCTTAAGCTGTTAGTGAAATCTTATCCTATGTTTTGGTCAAAGCCATTTTTTCTGTTAGATCTCTAGTAGCATCATTTAAGATCCACAAAGCTGGATCCTTATTTAAAGAGTTTGCTAATGTTGGTTCTTTATTTTCTTTTAAAGATTGACTTTTAACATCAAATCTCTCAGGTACAATCTCATTGTGAGAACTTACTTGTATTTCAGTAGGTTCTGATAACATTCATGACTGTTTCGGAACAACTCGTTCCAGAGAAAGCATTGTCGTCCCCAACAGAACCATCACAAACAGCACGAGAACTTTCAGGTTCCCCTTCTTTATCGTTCTTTTCTTCCACTGGCAAACTATAAGTTTTAAAAAACAAATCTTGTTTTTTTTGTTTGTTTCAGAACACGTCCTTGTTCATGAAGTTTCAGTTTTGTTCGTTTTTTGTATTCAGCGCCACTGAGTCTCTTCCTACCGTCACTCATAGTAGCAAATAGGGAGTAGCCTACTTGTTAAAAACTGTACGTTATGTAATGGAATACTCTGAACTATAAGGCAAATCGTTGCCAAACTGCCGCCCCTGAAAAATTTGCCGCTCTAGGCTGCAGCCTACTTAGCCTATTTAGAAATACGGCCCTGGTAAGCTATGAGGGCAAAATATCACAGAGAGCGAACAAAAGACGGCGTGAGCAACCAGGGGGGGGGGGTGAAGACTTGGCTTGGAATGCGGTTATTGTCAATCAATCGTCTCGGAGAAATCTCCGCCACAAGTTGCGATCCTTTGATCTTTACCGACTCATGGTGGAAAACATATTTCGCTCTGCAAACTCTCCCAATCGACACCCCTACTCGAGATCTTGACGATACAATTAATGCCGTTTCTCGGAACAGTTTGGATGTTTGGAGGGCGAGAAGTGCAAATCCGGTGTAAATGCGGCTTAATAAGTTGTATTGTATTAATTAACAAACGGAACCTATAAGAAAAACCTAAACAAGCTACTCGAGTTCTTGCATACCCGGTTCTTTTCCCCTATTGTTTTTATATCGTGTGAATAATACTTCGCAGTAAAGTGTCGCATTCGTATTTCTACGATGCATGCAATAATTCTGAGGAAAATTCAGTAAGAAAGGTGTTTGAGTCCTTGGTTCTTCTTTTGTGACATTAAAAGCCTAAATAAATCCTTCCATCCTTGAAAATATATTGTCGTCACTCGCTAAACAAAATCTAAGTATGGTTTCTTTGAAGCTTATTCGTGTTTTAATTTAGGTTTCATCAGAGATGCCAACTACTACGGATTCTATGTAGTTTTTAAGGAAGTGAATCGGGTAGTACGCGGATTACGGAATGAATGATTTTTTCGACGGAAAAATTCAATTTTTCTTTGTTTTTCATAACGCATCAATTAGTTTACTTATTTCTATATTTTTTCATTTTATTAAATTTTTTAGGTAAATGAGAGAGTGCTTAAATTCAACTATTAAATGGTTTTTACATATACACTCTATAACAAAAAAAATCGACTCACCAAGAAGGAGTTGTCCGATGGAGACAAAAATTGGTGGATAGGAAAATTATGTACAGAATAGAAAATGATTAAAATTTCAGAACAATTGAATGATTTATTTCAGTTACAGTAACGAGCTCACTAAGGTGTTGATCCGCCTCTAGCATGGATGCAAGCTGCCACATCGCGTGGCATAGACCGATAAAGCTCCCGGATGGTCTCCTGCGGCACTTTTTGCCAAATTTGCTCCAATTGTCGGACTACGTCATCAACATTCCCTACCGGATGCAGTCGCCTTTATATCATATCCCAGACATGCTCGATGGGAGAGAGATCTGGTGATCTGGCTGGCCAAGGAAGTGTTTGACAAGCTTGAAGACAGTTCATAGCAACACGTGACGTATGTGGCCTGGCATTGTCTTGCTGTAAAATAAGACCAGGATACTGCGAAAGGAACGGTAGCAAAACAGGTCTCAGAATGTCGTCAACTTACCGCTGTGCAGTAAGTGTACCCCTCTAATGACGACCAAAGGGGTCCGGCTATCAAGGGAAATGGCACCCCAGACCATAAATCCTTGTTGAGGGCCCGTGTGGCATGCAATAGTGAAAGCAGGATCGGCACGCTGCCCTGGGCGTCTCCAGACACGTCTTCGATGATCGTCAGGGCACAGTTGGAAGCGGGATTCGTCGCTAAAGATTATACGTCCCCAGTCAGCATCATTCCAGCCTGATCGAGCCAAGCACCACTGTAATCTGGCTCGACAGTGTGCAGGCGTGAGTGTCAAGTAACGGTCGGTACGAGCGTAGATTTCGCTCTCTCAGCCGTCTATGAATGGCCATGGTTTACACTCGTGTGTGTGTGTCGCACGACTGATGGTTGATAGCGATGAATCAAGTGCTGTGACAGCTGATCTGACTATCACTCTGTCCTCGCGATCTGTTGTGGCCCTACGTCGACCGCTACCATCATGACGCTGAAATCTGCCACCGTCCACCCACTCTTGCCAGCATCTTCTAATCGCCGCATCGCTTCGACTCACACGACGAGCGATTCTCCGATTTGCCCAACCTGCCTCTTTCAATCCAATGATACGACCTCTTTCAAACTCTGAAAGTTGCTCGTAATGAGCTCGAATCCTGCGGCGAGGCATTTTTTCAGTCGTTGAAAGGTATCCTAAATCGCAATGCAGCAGAAATTTTTAACAACAGTTCAAGAACAACTCCTTGTAGACATCTGCTGGATACGCAGTTCCGATGCGCTGGAGATCGCACTATTCATTCATTGGACACCAAATTTTAATCATTTGTATATTTGGTCAAAACATTTTTGCATTCGAAATTTCAAAACAATCGGATGTTTCCTTCTTGGTGCGTCGATTTTTTTGTTAGAGAGTGTAATTCTTTCATACAAAATTATTAGTTACATATATGTGTTTTCTTGTATGATATAAATTATTAATCTTAAATAATATAATGTGTTGCATATATGTTTCAAATTTGTAATTAAACATGGGAATTAACAATATATGCGTGTTATTAAAGCTAATTTCGTAAATTTTTACTTGACCACGGAAAAATTCTTAAAACTACGGATTTTTTCCTTTGTTACTACTGAAAACTTCCATCACAAGTTGGCATCTCTGTTTCATTCGTCTTTATTCTATTGGAGCAAGTTTTGTGTCAAGGTAAATACAGAAGTTTGTCGAAAAAAATGTGAAATTTGTTTTTAGAGTAATTGATTTTGCTATTTACAAATATAATTTTAATAATAATTCAATTGTATTCTGTTTGTTATTATTTTATTGGTATTTTTAGCATTAAAACCTGTACAATCCTTTGGATTAATTTGTTGTATGCAGTTTTATAGCATGTTATAGTTTATCATGGCATGTGGCAAACACTTTTGAAAGAGAATGGTGAATCGGCCAGTTCCTGACCAACCTACCAGTAGTTTACCATTTTCTTATATTTCTCACTCCACAAAATTTTATAACCAATGGTCTTCTGGAATGAAATTAAATTTATGTTCTTAAAGGCAATGGATGTCGAGAATAAATGATAACTATTCTGAAGTTCACTACTAATGTAGATAATTATCTCTAATTTTGATGTACAGTCGCGGGAAAAAAATGAACCACCCTTCTTTATTCGAGTAATTTTAACAGTAGAGAAAATTCAAAGATGGCGTTTGACAGGAACCTAACGTCTTCTATTAATTGAAATTCTTAAACTTTGAATAAGGGGCCGTCTTCTTATTAAATTGAGCACCAACTTCATAATTTATAATAGATACCCCCTATTTTGACACACAATTTCGAATCAAAATCAAAATTTAACTACAGATACCAAGTTTCTTGTCAGTTGGACTTGCCTTTTCAAAGTTATGAGGACAGAAATATTTGAGCTCATAAAGTTCAATCAGATGCTTAGACGTTTACAGATATCTACCTAAGTAAGTTTCTGTAGTGCTGATATTTTGTACCATGTTACTGTTAAACAACCCTAATACAACACCACCTAGTATTTTATTAAAAAAATATTTTTAGTATGCGATAATAATTATTAAATTAATGTTTGAAAAACCTTATGGAACCTCATTATATTTTGATGGGAATAGATCCTGAAGGATTTTTAGTATGGCCATGCAAAATTTCAGCTCATTCCAATAATTAGTTTTTGAGCTACCTTTTCAAATTATTGCGATTTTAGGGAGTAACCAAAAGTATGTAAAACGTTTGATAAACCTCGAATTATAGTTCTCGGATCGTTTACATTTGCATAGTATATATAATTCTAGGATTGCTGAAAAATGCGTTTGAAATAGTGTTCAAATTTGAAATTCGGGTAGCGATAACTACAAAAAATCTCGATCTACGAATAGTATCTTTCCATGTAGAGATGATCTTTAAAATTGAAACTAACTTTAACATTGAATACCTTGAGATGAAATGTTATATTTCGACACATTTAACTATGCAGAATCATCTGATTATGGTCTCGAAACACGGTGTTTCCATTAGAAATTTTGTTGTTTGCGCAAAATTTCATATGAAGACGTCCCCTTATGCAACCTTTTTTTATTTGAATTTGTGGAGGATGTTATTCTCTATTGAATGATACCTTTGAATTTGCTCGAGTATTGTGGAGTCGTGACGTCTGGAAAAGAAAGCGATTTCAACCCAAGCGTGGGTTTTCCACGAGAGGGGAGCCGACAACCACGTTGGTAAAGTTCTGAAATAACTCAGGCAGTAAATAAGGCAGTAAATTTGTCTGAGAGACGGCTTGTTGATCCTACTTTTTGCACCTGGCACATGTCACGCAACGCTTTCTAACGGTCAGAAGAGCCAAAGAGGGACACCTCGCACTTGTGGGAATCGACACCCCTTGTCATTTTGGAAAACAACCTACCGACATTCCATGAGGGGGGCGGATGCCCCCGAATAAACGAAAAGAGACTCGAGCGACGGAAGCCACAGGAACAAGTGGTGGACAAGCGAACTCTCGTTTTAACAGCTATTACAGTGAAGTCAAACACCGGGGAAACAAAAGGACGAAATTGTAAGAAGAGAAAACTTTGTTTTTTTCATGAACCTTCTTGCAGTGATTGTTGTTTGTAAACAGATGTAGATAGTTTTATTTGTAAATTAAAACCTTATAAGTGTAATAAATAAAATTATATAGATATCCAGCTTAGTTCAACTCCATTGTATTGCTGTGGTGCACAAAATGCCACAGTATGAATAGTGCTCGAAATAAAGGGCGCTTCGTTTTTTCCCCGGCGACTGTATATGGGGGATGGTGCATGTTAAATTTGACGGGGCATCAAATTTCCTCACGGTGCCGTGATGTGGAAATTTGGAGAATGGTGTTCAGGTGTAACTCGTCATCTGACCATGGTTCAAAATTTCGTGGTATGTCGTAGGTAATATTTAGTTAACGTCGTACTAGAGCAACACAACGGGCTATTGACGACGGTCCGGGATCAGTCCCTTAAGGGAAAGATCCGAGGACAACACCTCGTAATTTTGAACCACGGTCAGATGACGAAGCAACACCTGAGCTGGCACCCCACTCTCCAAACTTCCACGCCAACCCAACGTGGTATGTCGTAGGATCTTTCCCTTCTTGGGATAACCGGACTGTCGAAAACCGTTGTGTAGCTCTTGTGTATTAAACAGCAACCTGACATAATTTCTACTTTAAAAAGCATTGTTTCATAATTATCAGAAACAAAAACAATTTGAATCACATGGTAATTAATTGGTAATTTTTTAGTTAACGTCGTACTAGAGCAACACAACGGGCTATTGACGACGGTCCGGGATCAGTCCCTTAAGGGAAAGATCCGAGGACAACACCTCGTAATTTTGAACCACGGTCAGATGACGAAGCAACACCTGAGCTGGCACCCCACTCTCCAAACTTCCACGCCAACCCAACGTGAGGACTTTCGGCCACGACGGATTTAAGGTGCACCAACCGCCTCTACACCATACGTTTACAAACATCCATGCCCGGGCCCGGATTCGAACCAGGAACCTTCCGATCTAGAGGCTAACACCTTAACCACTATACCGGTTGGTCGGCTGAATCACATGGTAAGGTAAGGTAAAGGTAATTTTAGTTAACGTCGTACTAGAGCAGGGGTGGCCAACCTGTGGCGCATGCGCCAAACTTGTCGCATTGGATGATTACAAGTGGCGCATTGCATCCTTGCGCCTACATATTCTTTGATTACAAGTGAACAAGCATTTTCATCCATGAAATTCATTAAAAGGAAAACGTGGTAGCGAATGAATGATACAAATTTGAAAAATTCTCTGTTGCTCTCAGTAACAACTTTACACCAAACATTGAAAGACTAGCGAAATCCAAACAGGCTCAAAAGTCTTATTAGTGGTAATGTTTATGTGCTGTAATAGACATTGTTTTACGTACAATAGTTAAAGCATTTACAAATGTTAATTATGTCTATAAACATACTTTTATTAAAAAAGTTATTAAGGATATGGCAGGACCATGAACGTAAGGTAGAAAAAGTGCTTGAGCTGTATGGCGCATCGGAACTTGATGTGAAAAAAAATTGGCGCATGGTATGTAAAAGGTTGGCTACCCTTGTACTAGAGCAACACAACGGGCTATTGACGACGGTCCGGGATCAATCCCTTAAATGAAAGATCTGAGGACAACACCTCGTAATTTTGAACCACGGTCAGATGGCGAAGCAACACCTGAGCTGACACCCCACTCCAAACTTCCACACCAACTCAACGTGAGAACTTTCAGCCACGACAGATTTAAGGTGCACCAGCCGCCTCTACACCATACGCTTACAAACATCCATGCCCGGACCCGGATTCGAACCAGGAAGCTTCCGATCTAGAGGCTAACACCTTAACCACTATGCCGGTTGGTTGGCTTGAATCACATGATAACGGTAGCATTGAGAAAAATGCAATTTCTTGTCCAGCAATGCATCTTAATATTCAGGACATGGTAGCCCCGCTGGTAACGAATTAGCAACAGTTATTTTAATTAACGTCGTATTGGAGCAATACAATTGGCTGTTGTCTACGGGGATCAATCCCCCAAAGAAAGATTCGAGGACCAGAACGTAATTTTGAGCCACGGTCAGATGGAAAGATTAGTAATAGGAGAGTTGCGAGATCGACCGTTGTGTACAAGAGGGGATGGTGCACGTCAAACCTGTTGTAGCCTGACATGTCCTCACGTTGGCATGGTGTGGAAGTTTAAAAGAATGCAATGCCAGCTCAGGTGTGACCTCGTCGTCTGACCTGGTTCAAAATAAAGTGTTGCACTCTGATAGTTCCCTTCGGGTTTGATCCCAGACTGTCGCAAAACACCTGTTGATTGTTCCAATGGAACATTGTTCAAAAATACCTTCCTACCTTAATGTTCACTGAGTAACATTTCGGTTCTGCAAAGAAATACACCAAGATTCGCGCCAACTCATGAATTTGAAATTTCCTAGCAAATTGCTTTTCCGGTCACGTGTTGCGTATTACTTTCCTGAGTTCTAGCACGTACACGAATTTCCAAAACAAAGTTCATGAAATCTAAATCGTCCTGACATCAGATCTCAAGAGGAAATTGTATCAGGATAACAAAACATGACTCTTAATGATCAAAGGTTAGATATATCTGTTACGAACAAGTTCCAAGTGAATTATTCACTTTGGAAAAATTCAGCTGTTCAGAGATAATTAAACTGATTACAGGTAGGACGTTTTTAAAATTAAAATCCGTATTGTGATAAAACGAATTTTGTAATCGATTGAGTTTGATTTGTCCTAAATGAATTTACCCCAGATTTACCTTACAAGTAAACCGTTTCTTTTCCTTGTTATTTAAGTCCTTTTTGGCGTGATTTTTTTTTTCCATACGAATTAATTGGGAATGAAGGATACACTTTTGAAATATTTCCTCTTTGTTTTCCTTTGGTGAAACTGAATAATTAAACTGAGCTATATTCATTTTAAAGTTTTCTGATTATACATTTCAGGTAAATGACTGTTCTTGGGCCAAATAAAACTTTCGAAATGGTTAACACATTAATGGACTTGAAGTGAGTATATACAAATTATTGTGTGTATTTGTATACTAATTGTAATGTCTTTTATCGTTCATTTTTGTACTTTGATTTAAAATTGTAAAAGGAGAAAGCAAGTACTAAGTTTAGCAATTGCTACAAATCAAATACAACCTGCTTGCTTGTATGAGTGCATTATTCTAATTTAATTAAATACAAACCAAACCATTGTTAAGTTAATTGAAACATTTATTTTTAAATCCATTTTTGCAAGCAGTAGAAAGCTTTGCAATACCTGTCACTTTCCTTGATTTAATCTGTTGCGATGAATACAAATCTGGGGAATTGATCTGTAGATCTGTGTTTAGATAACTGTTTAAATTAAAGTTTAATTTAGGTTTTGAAATGACATTCTGTACTCTGCATTTTGCTGAAATATTACTGTCTACACTCACTTAAATAAACATTCATGATTTCTGAAGACCTATTAAACACAAACTCTAAAACTGAGGAAGGAATAATTGTTTTGAAATTGGAGGAACTCAATTAAATCAGATGTAAAATGTTGCATGCTCATGGGTTCATAAGACTAATTTTTTTTATAGAAAGCAGGAACAGAACTACAGGTAATGCTACTTCAGTGTTTTGATGTATTTATTTATTCACTACTATTTGTAATTGCACCTTATATTAACTGTAAAATTCAGCTAAATAGTTCAAACTATTATATATTAATATTCCAGATTGTATTTGTTAACTTGGAATGTTGTTGGTCGGCCTCCCATTGAAGATTTGAAGAATGTTTTGGGCTTAGAAGAACCAGTAGATGTTTCACAATTACCTGATCTTTATGGACTAGGGTAAATATCTTATTCTTATAAGTGAAGATTTTTTCAGGTAAGGTTAGAAATTAGGAGCAGAAAGTCAAGGGTCAATGACACCTAACTTTCTGCTCCTAAATTTTCCCTGTCCAAATTTACTCTATTTTCTCAGTTGCCAAAATGTTTTCCTTGGGTGCAATTTCCAATCCATTTTGTATATTAGTTCTGGACTCTTCTTAAAGTCATATTTTGTAACAGAATGAATAGCCAATTGGTAATAATTTGCATTATACAGGCAAATAAATTTAGAAAAGTTAGACAGAAAAATTGGCAACTGGATCCGAAATTTCACTCATTGAAATTAAATTTATTAGTGCAAAATGCAATGAACAGCCATTAATTATTGGATTTTACTGGAAATTGTATTTAACTTTTCCAATTTTTAAAGTAAAGACACATGTTTGAGAATTTTCTACGAGTTTTTATTGTAATTAAAAGTTACTAGTGACAGGAAACGAAAATTATTTGGTTTGTAAGTGAAGAAAATAATATAATCCTACTCCCCCCCCCTGAATGTGTTCTGTTTTCTTTGACTTGCCTTTTACATATTTCACATGAACACTGCATTTTTTTTAAATCTATTTTTAAATTTGGCTGCACCTATCTTGATTTTGCAAAAGAAAATTTAATTTCTGATTTTTTTATTTTTGTTAAAAGGCTTCAAGAAGTGAGTTGTAAGCCTCATGATCTTCTGGCTGAAATCATTGTGGAAGACCCATGGATTGTTGCTTTTCGTGATTTGTTATTTAAATGGGATTATGTGAAGGTAAGCTATTTTTCTTGTAATTTTCACATTTCTAGAACTACCCACATCTAAACTAATTGGGATCATAACAGGAATGTATATTTTAAATTAAATATGTCAATTGGGTCGCTGTCAAATCAACACAAACCACCCCTCCAATTTTTTTCAAACTTGAAAAAATTGTTTCCCAGTTGCATGTCAGAAATCTGAAAAATGTTAGCTTCCTACTCGCATAGATTTTCTCTTGTACTATTTCCAAATTTCAAAAATTGTGCAATTTTCGTGATTCTAGACATACAAAGTGTCCATTTTTCTGGATTAAATATGTGTTCATTTTGCAAATGAATTTGCAACCTTTCTAATAATGTATAACACGACTAGGTGAGTGACTTTTAGTTTCCGGGTCCGTATTTTGACCTTCGAGCATGAATTACAAAAAATTGTATGATTAGGTTTCTCTAAAATTATGTGAAACTGATCGTTAAAGACCATTTTATCAGCACAGCTCAATTTTTTGAAAGAATAATTTCAACTTATAGTGACACAAGTTGAGTAACAAAACAGACAAGGAAATGAAAATTTATTTAGAATTAATATAATTTATAAATTTTTTTATGTGTTTGGAAAATTTATTAAGTTGTAAAATTTAATCTAATCTTTTGTACTCATATGTTATCACTAAATTAAAATTTTTGTTAATTTGTGTCTTGAAAGTTTGATATTCTAATCTTTATGCTGTGTCTGACTATCTGTTCTTATATTATAATGGTACAATTGCTGTGGCCAACTATAGTGTAAAAGCAAATAAGAAAATTTTAGAAGCATAAAAATTTGCCCTGTTATATTTCTCAAACCCTCTATTAATGTTTAACATAGTTGAATTCCACTTAAAAACTGTTGTGTTGATTAGTTGCAGGTTTAATGTCTTACAAATAATGTATAAATACAAAAAATAAATTTTATTAACAAAAACGGAATGAAAATTTTTTTAAATATAAAAATCACGTTTTTTGAATCTATCCGACTTTTTTTACATGAGGCTAATTTGGGCACTCCACCAGTAATGTTGACATGAGGCTAATTTGGGCACTCTACCAGTAATGTTGACATTAAGCTAATTTTGGCATTTTCAGTAATATTAGCATGAGGCTAATTTGGGTACACTGCAATAATGCTGACATGGGGCTAATTTGGGAATTACCAGTAATGTTGGCATGAGACTATTTTGGGTTTACCAATAATGCTAATATGGGCACTCTACCAGTGATATGAAGCAACTATTTGCACTTATCCCATAGTGCAAGTATTTTGTCATCCGGAAAGTTCTGCGGGTTTTTTATAACAACAAAGCAGTACAAAAAAAAAAGGAAATTTTTTAAATCACATAACCATTTTGTTCTGTGACTTTTTGCCATCTTTCCGGCAGCTGGAATTAAAAAAAAATCATTAGGCTTAGTTGCAAAGAAGTTATTGAGGTGCTGTTTGACAGTCTCCAAAGAATTGAACTCCAGGCCATTCAAAGAAATTTTAAGTGACCTAAAGAGGTGAAAATCCGAAGGACAAGATCTGGTGAATATGGGTGGGTGACAAAAAAAATCTCAGCCATACTCAATAAGTCTTTGTCTGACGCAAAATGTGGGTCCATGCATTGTCATGCCGGAAGACAACACCTCAACGATTGGTCAGTTCTGGCCGCTTTGTTTCGATTTCTGCTTTTTATGCTGCCATTTGAGAACTATTTTTTCCGAATTTATTGTCTGATTTTGTGGCAAAAATTTAAAATTAACAATTCCTTTGGAATCCCACCATGCACAAATCATTGCTTTATTGTGCAGCCCCCTCTCTCGATGTTACTTGGGAAAGTTCATTTGGCTTACCCAATGATGTTTTTTTTGTAATATTATTGTATAGTATCCTCTTCTCTTCTCCAGTAATGAGTCGTTTCAAAAATGGAGCTTCTTCATTTCGTTTCAGCAAAGAATCACATGCCGAAATTCAAGGAAGCATATTCTGTGTTTAAAGTATGGGGTACTCACACATTGTAGCAGCTTACATACCCAATCTTCTTCAGATGCTCATGAAGTGTACTTTTTGGAATATTTAGTCTAGGTGTGATAGTTCTTGAACTGTGTAATGTAGATTTTCAGCGACAGCCTCTTTTAATAGGTTCTCGTTTACAGAGGATGGTCGTCCAGAGTAGGCATCATCTTCGAGGTTGAAATTTCCGTGCCTAAATTTATCAAACCACCTTTGAACTGTGTCTTTAGAAACCACACTTTGTTCATATACAGCACACATTTTTCTCTTCCTTACAATTTTCTTTTTTTTAAATTACGGCGGGCACTCAATTGCTAATTATAGGCCTTATGCAAGGCCGGGAAGCGATGGTCATTTGTGAAGGGGCACCCAATGGGCGACCATCACTACCCCTAACAAGGACAGCACAATTACATCCATGCCTGACCCCGGATTCGAACCAGGAACCTTCCGATCCAGAGGCCAACACCTTATTTACTTGGCCAGTTGGTGGTTTCTTCCTTAAAATAAAAGAGCAGAAGATGAGGGAAATGAAATTTTTCGTTCTCCATTCTTAGCACTGCAATGAAAAAAATATTATGACTCAACACAAGCTAGAATTATGCAGTGAAAGCAGAAAAAAACGAATTTACACATCTGCTTCAATCAAGGTCTCTCCTTATCAGCGGTAACAAAATAATAATAACAAAGTGCGCTTCGATTTGAAAAACCGCAAAACTTTCCGGATGACCCAATATTTCCCCCCAAAATTGTAACCGGCTATCAATAGGTTTTTGTGTATTTTATCTTACAAAGAACCCTCATTGCCTCAACCCTTAATCTAGATTTTTCTGCTTTGACCCCATGCTGTTCATAACAGAAAATATCTACTTTCAGGAAGACAAAGCTATAAACTACATACAAAGGTCTTTGAAAGTCGAGGCTATTTTTTACCCATCCATCATATGCAGGGAATGCTTTCTCTATGTTGTTGTCGTGTCTATGCATACAGTACTAGTGCAAAAGTTTAGAGTCCTCCAAAAGCCTTGGTGACAAGATCTGCAAGTTCTGGAGCTCGATGGCTATGGAGGATTTCAATTGGGGGGTGCTCCAAGTTGAAAGAGGAACCGATAATGGCCTGGCAGTCAAAAACATGATCTGTAGTTAGTTGCGATTGGGGACAGTGCCTGCAGATGGGATAGGATTTTATATTAGTTCGTGAAATCTTCATGCCTTTGAAATGTCCAGTATGTAGCCTAGCTATTGTAGAGGAGAGGTTTCTTGGGCAGTTTAGATCGGGGATTGTTGCCTTGCTAAAATGCTGGTTGTAGATCCTTCGCCTGGCGATGGCATTCTCATCTGCACAGGTGACTACTCGAGGTTGATCTTTGTCGCATGCTTCCTTTGCAAGGGCATCTCTATATTGCGACTATATGGGTACACAGATTACAGGTATCCATGGGAATATATATGTGCAATTATAGATAATGAATGATTTATGATTCATCAATATTAAAAAACATTTATAGTTTTTATTAAAAATGGCACACATTTATAATTTTTATTAATATGACATGGCAGATGAGAAATATCAAAATTAATACTGCCCCCTTCAAACAGTATGGTATGATCAGCCTATTATATACCATTAATTAAAGATTAAGCTATTAAAATATTTTATTTTTTATCTCAAATTTTACTTATATTTTCAGTTAAAACAGATTCGGTTGCAAGGAATGTCTTTGTATTTCTTCAGCAAAAGGGAGCACATTACTCATATAAGAGGCCTCCAGACTAGCTACACTAGAACTGGTTTGAGAGGGATGTGGGTAAGATACATTTTTTATGGTATTTGCTCTTTACTTAAAAGTCATTTTTATTGCATTTGATTAATTTATCTATTTAATAATTTCACCCTCAAAACGTAAATTCTTATGATCAAACTAAGATTTAATTGTATTTTGTGGAATTATGTATTAAAATTCAAGCTTTCCGTAGTCTTTGAAGGGTATTGCAATTTATTGTAGTCCAGGGCCCTGGAATGTGCATGAACAATGCACAAATTTGGTTGATTCCTTAAATTTTACATGGACTTTATTTTCAGTGAAATTTTACCTGCAGCCTAAAAGTTTCTCAATTTGTAAATTATTTTTACAGTTTTATCTGTTTTTTATTGCATACTAGCCACTGCGTGACTAGACCGGCGTTGCCCGTGCCCGTGGTGTTGGTTTGCGAAGTATCAACACCACAGGCAACGCCGTGATGTATAAGGTATTAAACTGGTGTAAAATTTTCCGCAGATTTCAAATCCGGTGAAGATATATTCACTTAAAAAAATTATTTATTCGAAAATTCTATCTTAAGCAATTCTGATTTTATGAAAAAAACTTAACAAACCCAGTCAATAGGTTTTTTTATTTCTTGCTCTCATTTGTGGGAATGGGACAGGAAATGTAATCTGTTTTTTTTTAACGCGAACGGCATGAAATGAATTTGTTTATTTTTGGAAAGGGAAAGTTATTGCAACGTCACAATCTTGTGCGAAAATATATAAGATATATTCAATTTAAAAGTTATTTTTTAAAAAAAATCATTTTTTTAGGTATGGATCTAATGTGAAATTTTCTGCAGATTTCAAATCCGCTGAAATTTTTACTCTTTAACGGTCTAGGAGATAGAAAAAGAACTAATTGACTCCAGTTTAAAGATTGTTTGTTTTTATCGTCTGGCTGAATAATTATTCCTCCGATCAAAATCAAAACAGAAATTAAAGCAACAAATTAAGAATATGTGATCTCTTCTATGCTGTAGCATTCAACAATGATTAAATTTCATTAAATTCATTTTAAAATATTCTAGATTGAATTTTAAAATTCGCTGCTACCAAAAATTTGCAAAAAAATTTGTACTACCTGTGTGCCAAATCTCAATGCTGTAAGTGCCATAGAATCATCAGGATTTTGCGGCCATGAAAAAAACAGACAAACACTTCCTTTTATAATAGTAGAGATTAAAATTATATAATGTCTTTTCAAAAAAATAACTTTTTAAGCAAAAAAAAAAGAATTAACTCTAAAAACTAAAACAATAACTCTAAAATTTAAAAAATAACTGAAAAAATAACTCTAAAAACTCTTATATAATGTCTTTCAACATCATTTATCAATAAAAATTAAATTTACTTTAATATGGCTTGCATTACTTATAAGGGTCAATTTGACCCCCAACGGCAGTTTTAGGTTAGTCCAAAATCTGTCTGTTTTAGTGTAACACATTTTGCAGTCAATTTATTTCCAAGTTTATTTCTATTGGTAAATTTTACAAAATTCATTGAAGAAAACAATTTTTCACATGAATATGTGGATCCAAACATCGTTAAAAATATTAACAAGTTTCTTCATTGATATAAAATTATTGGTAAAGAATCCCATACATTTAATATATTTTCAATTTTTAGTGTGGGAAAATTATAATTTGCACTAATTTCAGACATTTTCCTTTCTACTTCGGAAATCAAGTAATCAAATTAATTTTTTCAAACTATGCTGCTTTGAAATTCAACTAATTCCATTTCTAAATTATAGATGCCTAGCCACTTAAATTCGTTTAACTCCATTGTTTGGAATTTCGTTTTGTATGGATATAAAATAAAGTGAAATGTATTTTCCATACTTTTAAATGGATAAAATCCCTCCTCAAAGGCTTGTTTATTTCCTGTATAATCATTAAATATTTTTTGATTGAATTTTCTTGAACATCAAGCATATTTTCCATTATTATTGTGTTTTGAAAATGGTTTTGTAATTGAGGAAAATATTTGATGATTTTCATTTTCCTAGTAAAGATATCAAGTTTCATCATAAATGTCCTAATATTCTCATATAAATCTTAAAACAGCATAGTATATAATCAATAAATATAAAACAATTTAAGAAAATCATTTATGTATTTTTTTTTTCATTTTTAAGTTCTTTATTAACATATTTCTTTGTGTATATGTTGAAATATAATCATAATTTTGTAAATTTCAATCTGTGGGTCATTTAAAAAGCCTGAGTGGGTCAGTGTCTGTCCCACGGGTCACAGGTTCGCCATCCTTGGCCTAGATGATTATTTTCAAAGTAATTTTGTTTTAATAAACTGTACTATGTATCTATTCAATAAAATTCCATTTTACTTTTTAACACTATATCACAAATTTTATAAATTTATCATAGTTTTTGCATAGCTCTTATGATCTGTTTCGGTTCACGGGAAAAGGTTTTCTTCAAAACTCATTCAGTCTCCGATCCAGTCAAATTTTACTGACGACTTTTTCCATCTTTTTAGTAAAGGAATCGTTTGCCACTTATTTTATTTTATTGAAACCTCCAATGTGCCACAACAAATGCATTTACTTCTTAATTTCATTATGAATTTATGAAAGTATATTATATAAAATAATTACTGGGGTAATTTCCATTCCATAAGCAGGCTGAAGCTGGAGACATAACTAGGTAATCAATATAATTTTAAAAACAAAAAAAATGTTTTAAATAAAAAAAATGAGGAAATTCTCGAAAATGAAAGTGTTGGTGGATCAGGGAGGAGATTGACCCAGACAACACAAAATTGTGTTTCCTTTGTATGAGCAGTAGTATGCTAAAAAATTGCTCATTCACTTCCCCAAAGACTATTAAAAAGCAAATACAAAGCAATCTCTATAGTAAAAGAAAGTTGCTGTCGCAGGATTGAAAACTAGGTTGTTTAGCTTGATTCTTAGATGGTTTCCCGAGAAAATACAAATCAGGAAATTACTAATTGGCGAGCTGGGGCGGAACCCCCCCAGTATGAAAATAATAAAAAAACCAAATTAAACTCGCAACAGCAGCTGCAAGACAGGAACACCAAGCCCGATCCTGATCAAACTTACCTCTTGATTTCCCTTTTTACAAAAGCAAATGCAAAATGTTAAGAGATAAAAGGAAAACATCTGAAGTTTTTTTTTTTTTTGCAGTCTCCATTTTATAATTTGTTTATGTACTTCAGGGTTCCCACAGTTCTATAAAAGTCCTTGAATTTTTTTTCCCCAACTAGGGGCCCTTGAAAGTCCTTGAAAATTACGGAACTTGGTGAAAAGTCCTTGAAAGTACTTGATTTTTTAAACTAGTACATAATTGTGTAATTCGTCTTGCGTTGGAACTTGTCCAGGCTAGTTTCCTCCTTTGTTCAGACTAGTACTAGGTGCGCCATTTGAGCGTCATACTGAATGAAACCATTGTTTTGCGCTTTGACACCACATGATATACTAATAATGCTACTTGTAGATCGTCCATTCTCCACTGTATTCTGTCCGTCTAAGTTGACACCTCTGTTCTCCATAAGGAGGCCACCTTGTTATGCCTGCCGCATCATGGTTGCTAGATAACAGCACCGCTTTCTAAGGGAACCTTAGCTTTAGCAGTCAAGACGTCATTGGAAACCTGGCATGCGTCCAAAGAAATAAAGCCAAATTCTAATTGCAAAAATAAAAAGTTACAATTCAAAAAAAAAAAAATATTTTAAGAAAATCACGTTTAATATATTTTTTAGGTGTAAAATTTCCTGCATATTTCAAATCCGTTGAAATTTTCAATCTATCTTTAATGATCGCAAAGATAGGACTTTTTTATTATCTAGTGTGTTTCTATCAGCAGTCAAAACTTTTAATTTGTTTTGTTTCTCAAACAAACTAAACCAAGAGAGCCGTCTGTTGTGGTGGCAGTGAACGGTCAGCAAAATGGAGATTGTGCTAGGACACTGAATGCAAGTTCCCATACTCTTCGTGCCACCAAAAGAATTAATCGTACAATATTTTATCGCACGACCACAATCGATAGGTGTGCAAGTAGCCTGATAGTTAGTAAATTAATGATAACCTTTCTTTTGTAACTATCAGTAGTTTAAAAAATAGAGAATTTTTTTTAAAATATATTTTTCACATTTTCTTTTCAATTGACAGCTTTTGCATATGCCTTGTTTTAGGTTGTTTTAAAAATTTTAGGTCCTTGAAAAATATTTTTTTGGTTTTGAAAAGTCCTTGAATTTTTTTTTGAACAAAGGTGTGGGAACCATGTACTTACATATTACTGATACATGTACATGTAAATGCTCATATATTAACTGCTGAATTTTGTAAAAATCAGATTGTTTATTTTGAAAAATATCATTTTTGTGTGGCATTATTTGTGTATAATTTTTAGAAAATAGACTTGAATATTAAATTTTTTATGTACTACTGTTATTATAAGATTAATTAATCTGTAAAAGCATGTACACTTGGTCGAAAATCAGGTATTACATTGTATAATACGTTTTTTTTTTTAATGTTTTATTTTAAGTCCTTAGAAAGTCCTTATTTTGTTCTAGAAAGTGCTTAGAAAGTCCTTATTTTGTTCTAGAAAGTTCTTAGAAAGTCCTTATTTTGTTCTAGAAAGTGCTTAGAAAGTCCTTATTTTTAGTAAGAAAAAAATAGTTGGAACCCTGTTAATCCCAACCTAATAAACTTCATTTGCATAGTGATATGAACTAAAACTTATGCTATGCATGTCGTATTTAAAAAAGTGTTAAAAGCCATTAATTTAACATGTTCTACTCTATTCTGTAGTGATTTAAAACCATTTAAAATTTTATTCATTTTTTAGGAATTGAATTATTTACTACCCGTTACGCTGCGGCCGGTAGACAATTGTTACCACTACAATTTCGTTTACACCAGCGGCATGGTATAGATCTGTGTACGGTGAATGTTATCCCCCTTTTAAGTGAAAGGCTGGCATCAATCACCATTTATGAGCTGTCAGCGACTGACCTTTTAGAGAATACCTCCTTTGGTTTGGTACCTTACCCTGTCGACCGTGAGGGTGAATGCTTTTTGGGGAAAGGCAGAAGATCACTCGCCACACAATACTATGAAAGGAAAGCGTCAGTCGTAAATGCCACTCGAGGCTCTGTCTCTCAAGTTATGTAATTAGGTAAAGGGGGGGGGGGGTTGGAAATGCAGGCAAAAGAGCCATTCCTGGAGACGATAAATAAAATTTAAGAGCCGCAGTATAAAGTTTTAAAGTATATTTTTATGTTGTGGTTGAATTTCTTTCTTTTGGTGTGTCTATTTCTTTTAGTTTCAAAAATGAATACTTGGCATTAGCAAAAATTCCCTGGGAAAAAAAATCTAGAGTGCCATAGCACAGTAGGTTTGCCCACTGCACTAGCAACCTATGACTTAGGTTGAATTCCTTCCTCAGTGTATTTTTCTATTCTGTGTCAGTAAGGCTTTCCTTGTGTGTATGTCCATTTAAAATTGTTGGGCGTAGAATCACTAAATATGGCCCTTGTGCAATAAGACTCCATGAATAAACCTTGGAAATATTTGGAAGTTCATGAAATGGCCTTGATAAATAAATGTGAGAAACATGAATTAAAATTGTTTAGAATGCATGTTTCACTATTCATGTGTGAAAATATTTATTTCTCTAAAAATACCTTTCTTGTTTAACTCTATCTTAACTTTAAATTAACATTTTATTAAATTTATAGACATTTATTTTTAAAGTGAATTTCCATCTGAATTTGCATGCAGAAAGAGCTTTGGGATCTTTTGTTAATAATTTTTTGACTTTTGTAGGGTAACAAAGGAGGAATCAGCATAAGATTTTCTGCATATGGCTGTTCTGTTTGTCTAGTGAATTGTCACCTTGCTGCTCATGACACTGAACTAAAACAGCGGATTGAGGTAGACTTTATGAAATATTTTTTTTGAAGTGCCAACAATGTAAAATATTAAATTGTCTGTTTATTAAGCATCAAGTGCAATGCTTGTATCAATGATGTTTGTCAACAACTTATTTATGTTGAAGTTTGAAAGAGATCCAGGTCTTTTGTTTGTAAAACAATTTGAATCTGACTAAAGAATTATGTACATTTGAACTAACTGATGAGAGAGATGAAATTAGATTGAAATTTCACATGCAATTCTTACAGATGATCTCAACATGCAAACTCAATAATGACATTTGAAATCACAACAGGGCCTTTATGAAGAACAAATAAATGACTCCTTGGGTATCTGGTATTCCTTCATGACAGTGGATCTTTCACCTGTTCAAATTTATCATTCAGAAATTAGCACAGCAGTACTCCCATGTCCTCTATTCAACCTCATGTCTTATTATTTCTATTTTTCCGAAGATGAATGCTCTGTTAAAGAACAACACTTATGTTGTGGCTATGGGAACTTGCCACCACAACTAAAATTAATCTACAGTACATTAGTATATAGGTCTTCCTGTTTAGCAACCATTTGAACTTACGACCAGCATAGGGAATCAATCCCCTTCCTTAGGCCATTTTCACACACTAGCAAATATGGAGATGGTCCTTATGCTGGTCCCAAATACAATGTAATCAAATACAGGATCTCATGTGAAGACCTGTTTAGTTGCCAACATCTGCGAATGCAGCTGGCACTGCACTCGACGTATCGGATGCTGACATATTCTCTGTATGAGCACTTATTTTTAAAAGTGGTTTAAGTCCATTTTTTCATACATCGAGATATTTAAGGGTTTAGGTTTAAATTAATTTTAAAATATTGGCAAACGTTACTCAATTTGGATGATAATTATAACACTATAAACATGTTAAATTTGTATTATGCAACAATAATTATTAAAATTGTTAAAGAAAATGAACTCATTTTTTTCAAAGTGGACTTATACCACTTTCAAAAGTAACGGCTCATATGTTTGTTGGCAATTGGTGCACCTTGCTTACCTTGCACTTAAAATTTTATGTTACAATTCCTCAACGACATTCCAGATAGTCCTCTAAACCAAACTAGTTATTGACACCTTAGATCTTAATGTATCCTAATCCTTTTCTTTATTTAGAATAAATAAAGATGATTAAGATTCTCGCTTATATCGATCAATTCGCTCAACGATCTAGTCATATGAATAGAACTCAGTCATTCAGTAAGAAGTGCCTCTATATCGCAGTAAAATCCATTTTAAACATGGGGTATTTTTCATTGTCTGAAGTTGCGCTGTCTATACATGATTTGCTACATTGGTTTGTGGTAGATGTAATTATAAGCACACAAGTCAGACGGCACTTGCTACAGTCACCATGCACTTCTACGGATGCTTTTACTGTCATGACTTCTCTCTTTATTGTCATTCAACCTTCTCTACACATGGCAGCTTCACTCTTCTCAACTGCTATAGGGACTGCAGTAGTTCAATCTTATTTCACTATTATGTGCACAGGACACCTGTTTTTCTTGCTATTAGCAATCAGTCAACCAGTGATGGTATTGATCGAATTGAGCTACTGCTAAATCCTTAAGGGGAAGTACTGAATAACTTTGCCTGCACTAAAAAATTAACTCTATACTGGTATATTCATCAGATCATAAAGATGTTGTAAGAGAATGAAATACATAGGAGAATTGGTTGGAATTGGGTCAAGTAACAAAGGGTGCCAGAAATATTTTACAAACTGTACAAGTGTTGAAAAATGACGTTATATACGGGAAATCATTAAATGCGGGTTACGTTAAATTGAGGTTTTCATTTTTTTCAAAATTCGCAAATAGTCTGTACAAATTTAGACCTTTTTTTAAACAAAGAGTGGATGGAAGTTTTTTTTTCGGATTTTTCTTTGGTGAGATAATATATTTTTAAATCGACCAATTGTGAAGTTTTGGCACTATGCGTTGGCAACCATGAAAGAAAAATAACGGAATCTGTGGTTGCAAGATTGTCTTGAAAACTTTATTAAGAAAATACTCAGTTTTTAATTTCAAAATTCAAGTTTTAAATGCTCTCTTTTTAATTTTAAAATACGAATTGCTACTAAAATAAATTTTAAATAAAACGTTTTTGCTACTATTTTTAAAAATTTATGCTACTATTTTACAAATTTTTTGGCTGTGCCAGCCTTGTTAAATATAATTAAAGATAACAAGTATTTTATTTTTGTTAAGTGCAATGATAATGGGGATTTTTGAAGTTTCCATTCAAGTATAAAAATTCTGCTGCTTTTACTTCCAAAATAGTACTGATTATATGTATGCTAGAAAGTGATCATAATAAAATTTGCAATACCAATTCTTATAATATTTAATTGTAATAGAAAAATGAATTCTTTGAATAAAACAAGTTTTATTGTTATAGGATTATAACTCTATACTTGATCATCAAAAATTTGTGGATCCTCTTACTGAGAATATCATTACACATGAGTATGTATATTGTAACTATCAATGTTTTATTAATCATTAATTATAGTTCATGTTTATTAATTTATACGCCATCTAAATTTTCTTGTAGCTATACCTTTTGGATTGGGGACTTGAACTTTCGAATAGATGATTACACTTCTGAAGAAATAGTTCATTTAATAGAAAAGAAAAACTTCAGCCAATTGCTTCTAAAAGATCAAGTAAGTATTGCAAATGTTTAATGCATTTAGCCTTGCACATTTTTCGTTTTGATAAAAATGTATAAGAAAGCAAAACCAATTTAAAAAAAAATATTTTTCCTATCTGTTGTAAGTGTTATGACAGTTTTAGGCTGTAATGATTTACTAAAGAGCTCGATTGAACTATTTATTTGAGTAAAAAATGTTATGAATTTTTAAAGTCAAATAGGATGTAATTATTTATTAAGTTTTGTTAATCTGGTATTAATAACTAGAGTTGTGTAAATCCTTCATTAAAAGGTGTGTAGATATTGGAAGTTTGTGAGAAAGAAACATTTATAAGATTTGTTCCTTGATTTAATACTGCTTTAGAATTTACTAAGGATACTTGAATATTTTCTATAAAACATTCTGAGGAAAGTAGTGGGCATTTACATGATTTTATTTAAATGTTGTTGAAGACCATTATTTCACTATTTCTTGTTACCAAATTCAAGCACATTAGATATCATGTTTGTCATAAAATAAAGCCTAATTTTAATATGGCAGGCGATAAAAATACTTTTTTGGTCTACTCACTATCACTATAAATAAAGTTAATGAGATCAAAATACTAAAATGGTCAAGAGAACTTTTCTTGCTATTTTTTGTAAATAGACCTATTAATTAAATTCTGCATACTTAATGAAAGAAAATACTCAAAAACAAAAATAATTTACATCAGGGACTCCCAACCGGTGATACCCGTACCACTGGTGGTACACAGAAACGTTTCGGGTGGTACGCAAGGATGATACGAGCAACCCAAATATTCTACGAAGTTTGTTCGATTATTTAGTGTTTACAACCATGTTATGCTATTTCTTATGCCATTTGTTACTAGTTACTTGTGTAAGAGTGGTTTTCTGAACTTTTGTATGTAAAAAGTAAATATTATAGAAACAGAGTAAGTGTTGAATAGGACTTAAGAGTGAAGTTAACCTCCATTGCTCCTGATATTGACATTTTAATAAAAGACAAAAACAACAAGTTTCGCACTAAAAATAGATTTTTGATTACATTAATCTTTGTTTACTTAGTTTGTATTAATTATTTAAAATTATTTGTTTTTAGAGCTGTGAGTAAAAATAAAACTGTAATATTCAATAATCGTTTTATTTTTTCTTTTATTAAAACATCATTAATACGAAATACAAGTGCATTAATCATAAAATATGAAGCTTTCTTAGTATTTTAATTAAAATAAAACAAGCCATTGTCACTTTTCTGGTATTTGATATACGTTTCTAAAAAAATATAGGATTGGTAGTATGGCAAAAATTTTAAAATTTACTAAAAGTTTGTGAACCCTTGATGGATTTTCTATCAAAATATTTTGATAAATTTTTCTACCTACACACAACGCAAATTTAAATTACAATTATTCTAAACAGGATTTTATTGTATTTTACTTGCTAAACTTTGGATCTCAAAGGTTTTTGAATAAAATATTATCTATGTAACAAGACTTTGGAAGTAGGTTTTCTGTTATACTTGATGGTTATTTGGTCTATAAAACTGCTTAATTTATTGATTGCTTAAAGTTCCTTTTCATTTTTAATGTCATTATCTTTTTACACTTATTGTGTTTCATATTTTATTTCAGCTTCGTAAAGTGATAAAGCTTGGTCAAGCATTTTCAGAATTTACAGAAAGTCCCCCAACTTTTAATCCCACTTTTAAGTTAAACATTGATCAAAGTGGTTATGATTTATCGTAAGTATGACATTTTGTTGTATTATTTAATAGAACATTAATAGTTTATAATAATAATCCATGTGACTTTTAAACTTATAATTAGTCAAGAATAACTTTCGCTCATCACAACTATATGATGCAGATTTAACATATTTTTTCTACTCTAAATATTCATCAATATTTAAACCAAACAGTATCTAGACACTATATTTTCTTTTATTATGTTTCAAGCACTTTAGCCAGTCTGTCACATCTGTTAAATTAAAATATTTTTGATCAGAACTCAACACTAATTTCAATGAAGAGCAGTTATAAAAAAGAATGTTTTGAAATCTACATGTATAGGGGAAAGTGAAAATTATGAAAATCCATTAAAGATGGCATTGGGTGAAGTTAGGAATGTATAAAATTAAAAGTAACTTTTAAATTGAAACTTATAAATTTTCGGACTCCCATATGCAATTTTACCCTGTGAACATTATTTAAAGTACACTTAGAGTAACTAAGAAGAAAAACAATCAATATGCACTTATGAAAATGTGCCTTGAAGTTTCCGTAAAGTTTGAATTATCTAAGTTTTATACTTTTGCATCTCTGCACACCTTAACTTCTCTTATAGTGTAAAATGTATTCTTTGTTTATTTTACTATTTTTAATTTCAAGTAATAACTTTTATATGCTTATAAATTTATTTGAATAATTATCTGGCTGAGTTACCTAATATATGCTATGGATATACATCTTTGAATTTGTAAATTTATTATTTTTTTATAGGAAGAGAAAACCTGCATGGACAGATAGGATTTTATACAGGTTTACGCCAAATGCTTACGAAAATATGACTCTAAGTCTAAAACAGCTACATTATGATAGTCACCAATTTTATCTTCAAAGTGATCACAAACCTGTTACTTCTAGTTTTATACTCAAAGTAAGTATATTAAAAGATTAAGTTTCGCACATTATTCTTGTTGTGGATAAAAGCGGTGAGGCTGTGGGAAAACTGCAAAGTTAACCCTATTTTTATTAAAAATAGAATCTGTTTATATGATATATCTGTGAGCTATTTCCTTACGAATATCAAAATTGGATTCACTGATTGTGTTGAATATCTGCCTGCTTTTTGTTCCAATTTGTTATCCATGGTAGAAATCAGGCTGTGAAAAGCTACTGTATCACAGATACATAATTTTATGAATTGTATATTGGATGAAGTTTGGACCCCATTATGTTTCTGCATAAATACAAACTCTTAAATTTCTTTATGCTCATATACCAGAAAACAAGTTGGGAATGTTTCTTATTGGTGTGAAATTGTGCTTAAAAATATATGTGTAACTTAGAAGTTCTAGGTTACTTAAAACGTATAGGGGTTTAATATCATGAAAATTAAAATATAAAGACATGCCTGTTGAGGTATTTAAAAGGGAAAATCTAAAATAATGGCATACACTTTCCCTTTTTAATATCCTCTCAGCCATTATAATTCAAGTTTATGTTGTTTAATATATACTTCACACATAATGCAACATTTAACTTTTATTTTCAAAATCAGTACCTTATTGGAACTACTGAGAGAAAATCGCTGAATATTCTAAGTATTCTATATATTCAGAAAAAGACAAATAAAACTTGTTTAAGTAAGTTTATGGGGCTTATAAAAGTAGAAATTTCTCTTGTGAATCTTGAATACATGTTTTACTAAGAATTTTCTTCAAAAATTCAGACATGTAAAAATGAGATATTTTTCTCTAATTTTGCATTACATTTTTTACCATAATTTGTTTCATATAATTTTCTTTTTAGGTGTTTTCTCAACCCACTGAAAAGCAAGTCACATTTTTACCTATCAGTGATTGGAAAGTAAATTCTGATAGTACCGCTTGGTATACTTTTAGTGAAGGAACTGGACCCAGTACATGGGACTGGATTGGCCTTTATCGAGTAATGTTGCATACTGTTTGTGTTTCTCTCAAATGTATTTTTACATTTAGACCAGCCACTGCATGGCCAGCACAGCATTGCCCGTAACAGTTGCTTTTGTGGGGTTAGGTGTGACCACCAGTGTTTCCTACACATTCCCATTTGATTTGTTTCACCACAGGCAATGTTGTGATGGCCTTGAAGTGGTTAGTAATAAATAAATGACGATCATTTAGTTATAAAATATTTGTGATTTTCCATGGATTTGAAATTTGTTGAAATTTTTAATCTATGTTTAACGATCTCAGAGACAGAAATCCAATCAGCGTAACATCACTATCTCTTGCGAAAATATAAATATTCAATTGAAAAATATTTATTGAAAGAAAATAAAATGTATAAGGTATCGATTTAATGTAACATTTTCTTGCTTGTGACAGGTCTTTTTGTATGGTCAGTAACTCGCATACACTCGCAAACCCCTGGTGATTGCTACATATTCTCATTTGACGAAACACGCTAGAATCGGATAATATTTTTATATTGTTTTATGCTATAGTTTGAGATCTTATGCAGTGTTCTTTTTCCTTTGTATTTATGTGTTATGATACATCACATTCCACACAAATTCATAATATTATAGTTTCCAGTTTCTGAGAAATCAGTGATTCTATGCATGTAAAGATAATTTTGGACATCAGTGTGTATAATTATAATACTAAAACACAACATTTAGTAAAACAAAAAATTAAATTACTTGGGTGTAATCAACCAGAAAACAAAAGTTAATGAATGTCAAAACTAAAGTAAAAGCTAACCATGCAAGCATACTGCAGCTGCAGACATGACATGGTAAGCAATATAATTTAGAGAATAAATAGAAAATTTGTGACCATTGTAAATTACCCAAAAGAAAATTATAAAAAAGTAAGACAAATTTTCAAGATATTTTCTAAAAGGAAAGTGAATTCCTGATTTGGGCACCATCAGGAAGGAGCCTGACCCAGACAACACAAAATGGTGTTTTCTACATATGAGCAGCGATACACTAAAAAATTGCTCACACACTCCTCAAACACCATTAAAAAGTAAACACTTTAAACCATATAAAAAGAATATGAAATCAAACCCACAACAGCAGCTAGAAGACCGGTGATTCTAAGCTCGATTGCCTTCAAATGTCACTATTTATTTCGTCCAACGAAACTAATATTAATGATAGTTAAACTTGTTGCATTGAAACCATTCAACTATAAAACTGGTGGTGTTTGATTGTTTGTGGTTAGTTATCCTGAATCGATTGTGTTCTGATGTCTATTAAAAAAAGTCAAATATAAAAAATTTGACAGTACAAAGTTCCAAATCCGAACGTCTGAAATCCGGAATTGTCCAAAATCCAGACATTTTGCTGACCGGCGTTTTTTTGTTTCACTCACTTTTTTCAATCTTTCCGACAACTTTTAAAGAACAAGGAGTTAAACCTGGACCTAATTGATGAAACAATGCAAAATAACGGACATGTTCAGAGTAAATACCACACAGAAAAATTTTGAAGACTTGCAATTAAAATGTGTTGCATTGTATTAAAATGTTCTTTTTTTCCTTTTTTAAAAATTATTCCTATTTATATGTCTGATATTTTACTATTGCAAACGCAAAATTCGAGCATGTGTGTGTGTGTTAGATTAAGGTTTTTTACTAGACAAAGAAAGCAAATAATCTGAAAAAGTCCGAAATCCAGATTGACCGAGGTATGGAGGATTCGAGATTTTGAACTTTGTACTGCATTAGCCTTGAGCCCCCTATTTTAAAAATAAAATTCAATCACAGTATAACAGAGTTTATATATATATATATATATATATATATATATATATATATATGTATATGTATATGTATATGTATATATATGTATATATATGTATATATATGTATATATGTATATATATATGTATATATATATATATATATGTATATATATATGTATATATATATATATATGTATATATATATATATGTATATATATATATATATGTATATATATATATATGTATATATATATGTATATATATGTGTATATATATATGTATATATATATATGTATATATATATGTATATATATATATGTATATATATATGTATATATGTATATATATATGTATATATGTATATATATATGTATATATATGTGTATATATATATATGTATATATGTATATATATATGTATATATATATATATATATATATATATATATATATATATATATATAATATACACACACATAAATATCAAGAAAAAAAAGATATGTCTCAACTTTACATACTACTTTTTGAAAATGCATCTCAATTGTTACCGCTTATAAAACTCTTATATTATCTTGGCTTTTATGATATATCATATTTAAATAAATCAATAAATGCTAATAATAACAAAACACTTACAACATAAATTGTGACTGGAGAAGCATGCAGATTTTAATTAATCATTTTTAGAATTCCTTGAAACTTTGTTTCAATTCCTTTTATCCACATCGATAACTTTGAGCCTTGTGGTTAAAGCTTAAAAAGCCGACTTATCTTAAACTGTACTTTATTATGAATAGTAGACCCAAGGGGTGAGGTTTTGGAACTGCATGGAAGAAAGAAAAATGTATGCCAAGTAGACGGGGAATTAAGCATGTCCAGCAAATTCGAGGGTTTTGGTCACTCACATCTAAGACATAAATGCAATGATGTTGAATTAATAAAAAGTTTTTCTTCGGAACTTGACTAAAAATGTATAGCTTTAATAGGAAGAATATCGAAGAAATATTTGGGGATTTGTTACTTACATAAAAATTAAACATTTCAAGTTTCTCCATATTGCAAGTACTAGTCTATAGTTCATCTCGGAATTTTCTATGTAGACAGCCAATGGACCCATTTAAAATATTAAACATTTCAAAATTTAGCCTTTTTTTTGTGGATGTGAAGAAAAAAATGTACTCTGGTGGTACAAGACTGTTGTGTGTGTGTGATAGTCAAGCAAGATCTCTACCTTGCAGGATAGAGCTTGTAATGTGCAATACCAATAAATGATTGAGATTATAAATAGGAAGTATTACAGAAAAGTGTTTTTTTTTTGTGATTTTGTTTCACGTATATATTTTGACTGAATTATGTTTTTCAGGCTGACTACACCAGTACAGAGGAGCACGTTTGTTATATTTGGGCTCCTGTACGACCATCGAGTAGTACCCCTGTTTTACCAACTGACTTGTATAGTAACGAAGAACAAAATCACACAACCAATGGGGCTTGTGCAGCGAGCCCAACTCGACAACACCAGGGACCCTGGTATAGAGTAGTTTTCGCCGATCAGACATTGCTCATTCCAGGACGATATCGTCTCTTTTACATTAGTTCTGAATTTGACGACATTTTAGGTGTCAGCGAACCATTTGAAGTAAGTTAAAAATATTGTTACAATATATGGCTTTGAAGATGCTCTTCCTGTCTTTCTGCACTCACAGAGCTTCCCTTTATGCTGCTATCTCCAACATCATCTGTAGTTAGACTGTTTTCTGACTATGATAAGTTTAAATAGTACCACAAGACAAAAAATCACTGTAATCGAGTGTTTAAACTTCAACTATAAAAATATGAAACGATATTCTGATGCATGAATTGATTGATATGGATGAAAACTAGTGATCACTTGACTCTAGCTTGATTTTATGCGTGGTAAAAATTTTAAACTTTTAACTATCGATGTAATATATATCTTTCAATATTATGTTGTGTTTATATATAACATAACATGTTGTGTTTATAATTTATAGTTTAGTATTACTCTCACAATTTAAATTATCCTTTATGTTTTTATTGTAGATAATTTCTTAGGCCCCAGGGAAAAGAAATTGTGTTGAGGTTTTGACTTAAATTTGCTGATTTGTATTCCAATATGTATATTTATTAATCTGTTGTAATGGCATAACATGGCCCTTTTTGTCACTGCCAATTAAATTATATGTAAATAAATTGACTCTAGCTTGCGACACAGTCTGTTCAATAATTTTGTATGTACAAGTGTCTATGGTGTTGATATTACTACAGCTAAATTCTCAGTTCTGCAAGCCACCATTTATGTTCTTTATTTGATTCATGTAAATTGGTTTGACTTTTTAATTAATGTTTTTATCTATTTGTGGTTATCTTGTTTTGTCATTAAAAGACTTCTGACTTGTTTAAGGTGTCATAAAGAGATCTATCAATACTATCTCTTTATTGGTTCTGTACCAACTTTAGTACTGTCAGTATCGGTTATATGGTCAGCTCAGCGGTCCAGAAAAATTGGACCATATAAGTGGTGTGACCATATATGCAGAACAATACTACACTATTTAATCATGGTAGAATTATATTCACCTATCAGAATATAGTGCTCATAAACAAATAATTAAACTTTTGAGAACATTTTTAAAATTAATTCACAATGTAAAAACTACAGTAAGAAATATGCAAGATTTTTTTAGTGAAATTTATTAGCTTACCTTATCAATCTAAGTGTACAGTACTCATATGTACGTGCATCCATATCTGACGAATCTACGGCACTTACAATAAAGGGATTTGGCACAAGTAGTCAGAATTTTTAGCAATTTTTGGGTCGCGTTAAATTTTAAAATTCAATCTAGAACATTGTGAAATGAATTTAATGAAATTTATTATTGTTTTCTTTGGAATGGCAACAGCAAAAGAGATCACTTATTCAAAATATTTTGTTTCCGTTTTGCGCTTAGGAATGATTTGTCAGCAGACTAAAAAAAAAAAAAAAACTTTAACAAAAATGAACGTTCTTATTCGTCACGTATGATCCAAATGGAACAAAATTTTCCTTTACACTTTTCGTCTCAATTTCAACGTGCTTTTCAAACAGGGATAGATAACTTCAACCACTTAACAGACAGATGTCCACCTGTTGTGCTTGGAATGAAGATAATTGAGGGTGGGTGGGTAACGCCGATGATGCAACGTAAAAGAGAAATTGGGGAAGTGTAGGGAAGTAAAGGCGTAAATTCAGGTCCTCTCCAGGGTCGCAAAGACTTTTTTACTTCAGGTCATTCCTTGTGTTGCTCCCCACCGATATAAATGTTACAATAATTACTATTTTTCAAAAAATAAAACAATAGCCTCATTGAAAAGATTAAAAAAAAAACCCGACCATATAACCGATAACCAGGAAAATAAAATGACTATATAAACAGTGCGCTTTAACACATGCTCCCTATTAAGTTAGATGGGACTTTAGAAAACTGACCCAATAAGTGGGGTGACCATATAGCCGGTATTGACTGTATAATCATAAAATTGAATGGTATGGTTATCATGTCTGGGTCACCAATAAAAAGGTGGTACAGGTAGATCTTTTTGTGACATACACATTGGAAGTGGGTCAAGGATGGAACAAGATGGCCATGATAAGACAAAGGCTTTTATTAAAATGTCGTGCATAAAATTTTTTTAAGAATCAAAGAACATAAATTGTGAAACTTTCTTTTACTAAGATTATAGTTTTAGTAGTACTTGCCTTAACATTTTTTTTTGTACATACAATGGCTGATATAAGCTAGAGTTGAGTGGTCACTTAAAAGTAAAAAAGATTGCTGTATTTTTAGTACACGCTTGCTGAACACTCATGTGCTTGTAGATAAGCTGAAAGTAGAAAAGCTGAAAATATGGTTGCTAGTTTATTCCCATAGTGCTTTGGTTTAAGGCACTCACTTACACATATTCAGTTTTTTTATAAATAATTTTCGTTTTTCCTTTGTAAGTTTTTAGGGGATTCCTTTTCCCTGGTATTTTTCCGGTTTCTTTTATTTTTTCAACTGGCTGGGGAAAATAAATTAATGTCACAGATTTGAATGGAATTAAATTTTTGCTGTAGGGAACTCGCTCAGTTCCGAATTTGTTTCCAACCTTTTGTTTTTGATTCCTATTTTTCAATTCACGTTTTTGTTGATTGAACTGTTTTACGAAGTAGAGAGTAAGAGATACGCATATTCCAGTAACTCGGTGTTTGAATTGGAATATAATTACCCGTTTGATTTTTTTTCTCAGGGATTTTTTTCATTCTCAGTTCTGAGGATGTTTTATCTTATGTGTATGCTTGATGGTTAGCAGTTTATACAAATCAAATCTTTCCATTTTCACCTATTTTAGGTGAACTTTGCTGGAGCTTGTTCTGAAGAATTTTGACAGATGCTCATTCTTTTGATAAGACAGTTTTAGCATTTCTTATTAACGTAGCATTTTTTTAGTAAACAAAGGATTTTTAAAATTGGAAAATTATAGAATATTTCTTTGGTGCTACTTTGAGTTGATTATCTTTAGTTGTGATTATTATGAACTATACAATCAAAATCTGTTCGTTATGGATATTTAGAATATAAATTACATTACGATACAGCATTAGTTCCATTAGATTAGTATATTGCAAATTGTCAGTAACAATATTAACCAGCTGATTTAAAAATTCAAATACCTTCATTTTCAGTTCATTTAAAATTCTTTTTGTATTCTTTTTGTTCTACTTTTGGAGTTTTATGCATACATAGCATCCAGTCGTATATTTTGTCATTTTCACATAAATTCATTTGAATATCAGTTTCCGTTGTTTTAGAATTCTTTGCAAACATCTTCTGTAAATGTGGCTACTGGGTAAAGTAATACTTAAATTAATAGTTTTAGCACAAATGGTGTGAAAACGTTTCTACAAATATTTATTATTAATTAAAATTTAAAAACAGACTTAATTTTTGCAATTTAGTTGCAATTAATGTAACAGTAAATTTATTTGTATTTCATTGAATTTTTTAATATTGAAAGTAAAAATCAAGATTATATGCTTTCCTTTTGATCAATTATGATTCTGAAATGGTTTCTGGTTATTATGCCTTTTTTAAAACTAACTTTGTAGTGCATGTAGCTTTATAACATATTCAGCTATTATGATTTTCTGTATACTAACATTTTTTATTTGAAAAATCCTTGGCTAATTTAAAAAAACAAATAAAACTCTGCAGTATTGCTCTGACATGCTTGGTGATGGTACAAACAATGGTGGTGGTCTATTTGAGGATGTTCATCTGCTGGCATCAGTAGCTGTAGTGATAGTTGCTATGATTTTGGTGATCCTAAAATGTGATTTAGTTTCATAAATCATGCAGATTCACGAACAAGACTGAAAAGCTCCCATCTCTGGATGACCAACTTTTAGCCGAAATGCTCAGAAGAACGGAACTGTAGTGAACATTTGAATCGTAGGATTGCTCCAAGTTATGTTTTACCTTAGAATTTTTATAAATATAGAATTGTTAGTGTTTATTCATATTTTTAAATGATCTATTTCATTGAAATGAATTTATTGTAATACTTTTTTATGACAAATCAAAATGCATTGTGTGTTTGAGTAAATTTTGTATATTAAAGAGAATGCTAAAGCAAATATTAGATTTATGAGGACATGAATTTTTCTCATGTCTTTGTTTTTGTATGATTTGGATTGAAAATTTTTTTCTCTGGTCTTTCTACAGTCACTCGATTGAACATGACTAGCAATGTTGTTGTTTCTTTTGGAGGTTTTAGGCTACAAATTAAAATCATGTACTTATATTTTTTATTTGTTGGTGAAGATCCTTGGTTACTTACATTTGTTGTGAAAGACCAAAACGTTTTACTGCCAAATTAAAGAAGGTAAAAATTACCATCTCTGCATTGAAAAATATTTTAAAAAAGCCAATACAGCGTTAAATTTTTATTAATAAACTCATTTTGATAGATGTTACAGATCATCCCAATTTATATTTTAAAAAATCGCATATTTTATTTTTAATCCTGAAATTGTGATAAACTAGTTGAAGTGTTGATTTACAACATTTAACTTTTTAGTTGTGATCAAAGCTCTTATGCATTTACTTAAATTGTAAAGTAATAAACATAATGATTTTCTTGTTTGAATTGAGATTGTTATTGAAATCATTTTTACTTTTATGAATTTTTATTTCAGGATTTCAAGATCCTTTTTACTTTTTTTTTCTTGAGTTTTTGTTATATAGGCTTTAATATACATTATACTAAAGGTTATAATGCTCTTTAAATATGTTATTTTTAGTAGTTAAATTTATTTTAATGCAAAAGCCTTGTGCTATTGTTAAAAAGTTTTCTGTTTAGGAATTTTCTTTTATATCCGTCTAATGGTCATGTTTTTTAAAAGGATAATTACCCTCCTCTTGTAATTCTTTTGTATACAAATTTTAGAATTTCAAATTAAATAATGAAATGAATTATATTTGTTATCCAGTAATTATGTATTTGAAAAATGGAATACCAACGTTTCCTATTTCTAGTTTTATACCTGTTATTTCTGAAATTATAAACTACCTGTTATTTTTGAAATTATAAACTTAACTGATAAAAATTGAGTCTGGGTTTTGTTGAAAAAAAATCACTTCTCAGGCAATAAGGACAGACGTACCATTTAAAATTTCCTGATTCTAGAAGCGTAAATGTTTTGGTAATTTTCGAGTTTTTAACGTATTGTTTTTGTTTTGTCCCAATAAAATTTTTGTTGGAACTCTATCAAGTTGGAATCTTTCTCCCAGTTTCAATTTTACTACAAAACATATATTGCAAATGACTTTTTTGTTAGTGTCTAGCAATTGAAAAATTTGTGATTCACCCAAAATGCAAAACAAATCCTTTCTGCTATTTTTCATTGGTGGCTGAATCTTTGACACAGGAAAGAGTGTGGGCTGGAGAAATTTTTCTGTACTCTTGGACGAGAGAGATCATTTATGCTTTCTAGTTGTTCATGAAACATATAATGGTTCCAAAATCTGTATCACCTTAAGTGGTTTGTAAAACTCGTGTGCAGGCACTACTTTGGTTTCTAAAGAAAAAATAGCCATCCAAATATACCAAAATATATTGCGAAAAAATATGTAATCAGAAATGATTCAATGGTTTTCTCTGGAACCTATCCTTAATGCAGAGATGCCAACTACTATACAGATTCTCCGTAGTTTCTACGGAAGTGAATCGGGTACTACAGATCAAGGAATCAATGATTTTTCTATGGAAAAATTCAATTTTATTTATTTTTTCAACACATCAATTAATTTACTTATCTTTGTATTTTTTTTCAGAATTATTATATCTTTTTTGGTAAATGTAAGAGAATATTTAAATTTAATTATAAAATGTTTTTTATAAACAAAATTTTCAAGTTTTAGCAATGGGATATAATTCTTTCATACACAATTATTGGTTCTATATGCGTGTTTTCATGCATGATATACCTTACTAATTATAAATAATATAATGTGTTGCATATATCTTTCAAATTTGTAATTAAATATATGAATTAACAATATATGCGTGTTATTAAAGCTGATTTCTTAAATTTTTACTTGACTACTGAAAAATTCTTAAAACTACTGATTTTTTCCTTTGGTACTACTGAAAACTTCCATCGCAGGTTGGCATCTCTGTCAATGTTTAGATAGTCACTTCAGGTCAGAAAAATAATTATGTTTGTTCATATTTTTAGAGAAATAAATGCAAGTGCATTCTTTATTTACTGACAGTTCAAAAAGAAAATATTTTGGGAATAGAAAATTATATTAATTATATCTTGGATCATTTGTCAATGTCATTGATTTTTGTCCCTTAAATCAACAAATCCAGGCCTGATAAAAATCCAATCTTTACTTTACTTCACTATTAAGGAATGCTTGATAAAAATGCATTCATATTAAATTAGAATTTATCAACTAAGGAATTTCTAAAATCGAATTTTTATCCTGGGTTAGTCTTCATTTTACTTAAAAATGAATTAGATTTTATCACTCACTCTTCTTAATGAAAATATTTCTTAGTTTAAAATCATGATTTGTCAGTATTTGTCACTTAAAACTTTTGTTAAATTTTAAGTACTTAAACATCCCACAATGTTAAATTATCCTATTTTCACATTATGTTGTACAAATCTGAAAGGATTAAATTTTAGTCTGCATGCATTATTCTATAAAACTTCGAAAACGTAATTGTTCTTTAGGCACTTACTATATTATTAAGTACTTATTCTTTTATTGTGTTTTTTGCAATCTATTTTTATCTGTCCCACACATCCTTAGTACTTAGTGTAAGAAAAATACTTACAGAACCAGAACATTCCTTTTTCAATACATATGTGCAGTATCAGTATTGGGAACAGTATTAAATACTCATGTAGCCAAAGTGTAATTTGATGATGTGGCATTTTATAAGCTCTCATTTTACACTTGACATTTAGGTTGTGAATGAGAAATTTTAAAACTCATTAAAATTGTATTTCATCTCATTTTTAGTTGATTGTTGTTATGTCCCAGTAATTCCTTACTGTGAGGGCATTCAAAATATTACAAAATAGTTTCATACTTTTATTGAGGTCATCCTTTGTTTCTAAATATTGATTGGACTACTCTTTGTGATATTTCTATTGCTGAAGAATTTGAAGTTTATCTAATGTTTTTTTATTTTGTCACAGTCTAAATAGTTTAGTTCTATGTGTCCCATATTGTATAATTGACCAAATGCGTCCTTTTTGCAAAAAATCTCCAGCCAATCTTATTGTGTAATAGGCCCTTGCTATCAAGTTTCACATTTCATGATATTAATTTTTCCTATAATGCATAACGAGGCTGAAAATATTTGTGACATAACTCACCGAAATTGCTGTTTTCAAATTATATGCACCAACTCTAATCCCTTAATATTGTGCATTGGTGATAGAAGCATAATTCTACTCACTCCTTCATGAAGTGATAAAGGGTTAGTAGAAAATGATTGACAACCTTAGACAAAAACTTTGAAAGCTATTACCTCAACATAGTAAATTCGGAGTTACATCACCAATGTTTTCAGCACGCAATATGTAGGTTTTTATGTAGAAAAATTAGAATGCATTCTTGAACATGCAGCATAAACTCGTGGAAATTATCTGTTTGAAATGGAGTATTAAAAATAAAGTGAAAAAAAGGCTGCTATTGTGGATTGTTATTTTTAAATGGGACCCAATCAAGATTGTTAATAATTTAGTTTTAGTTTTGTTAGCTTTTTAGTTTAGAGAAAACAGTTTTTTGAATTCAGTTAAATGTCGATGAAATTGTTGGGAACTAGAGTCCAAATTCTGTGCAGAGAACATTTTTCAGACACATGCCAAATTGCAGTTTAGAAACGAAATATATTGTAACGGAAGTGTGCGTTGAAGTCATATCTACTACTAAATTTGTGTTATACGAAATCACTTTGAAAACTAAATTTGCAACCAATAAACACAGTATTCAATTATTTATATTGTTATTACAATTGAAACAAAATCAGTTTTGATAGTTCAAAATTAATAACATAGTAAAATGATTTGTAAAATTAAAACTTAATGTAGAATGTACATTTAATTTCTCTGTTAAACATGTGTTAAACTAAGACTTTTAATCATTAAGTTATTGATTTATTAAAATATAAAGTAACTTTTTCATAGATATGGATTATTTTGAATTTGTAAAAAAAAAAATTTTTAAACCAAATTCCATCAAGTGCATGTGTTATTTGTTCTTTACTGACTACCTAATATATAAATAAGATTATTAATGTATTGCATAAATGAAATTAATAAATATATTTTATGGTATTTGTAGAATATTTGTAAATGGTTGTTATGTAAAAACAATATTCTATTGACTATTCTATTTTGTCAAGAGATTGATCTGTTTTAGTGGTTATCTAATGATATATCATTCATATCTTACCAAAAATATATGAACATACAAAATTATTTTGTGAAAAGTTGTTAAAAAGTTTACATTGATAAAATGACTGCTAAAAAAAAGTATTGAAATAAAGACTGACAAAAAAAAAAAAAAAAAAGGCAGATTCACGTTTTTGGCTTGGTGACTAACAACAGCAGGTGAGAAAAGCCACTTTAAAAAGCTAAATTGATGTTATAAAATTTTATTTTGCCATTATCTATGTATTAGAAATATGGTTGCCTTTAACTAATGTGCCTTGTTTCGTATCTTGTACAGAATTTATTAAAGATAGTTTGTTTTCCAAATACTTATGGAAAAAATTGAGTTTTTTAACCGTGTAAGTAGTATTTAAATATTATCAAACTAGATATTTTATTTTACTAATTAGATACTAAAATACTAATCTAATGCTTTCTGCATGCACAAACTTTGAAAATATGTGAAAAGTCACTTGGTGGATATTGTATATATTATACAACGTAAAGGTACTTATACATACATTCATATGTTATACTCAGTGTACATGTATGCTTTGCCAAATATTGCTAGGAATTAAAAAATGAAAAAGTACCCTTATCTTGTATGGGGAATTTAGTCTGTAAATAGTCATCTTCACTTTCAATGTTTAGAATGGCTGTCTTTTAGATAAAATCAGACTCAATTTTGAAAAGACTTACAAGGTTTTATTCAATAAATGCCTGCATTCATTGTAAATTTAATAGATTAGCTGAAATTAATGGGAAAATAACAGATTTCTTTAATGGACTAGCTGAGCATATCAAAGCAGTATTCACATGTGTAGTATTCAGTAAAGATTTAAACAAAAATACTTTGACTAAAGTCAAAGTAATAAAATGTCCTTTTCCATGAATTCAAATTGTTTTAAATGGATTTTTTTCCTTGGAAGTTAGCAGAGGTATGCTGTCAAAATCCCTCAGAAATATCTCCAAAGAATAGTTATAACTCAACTAACGAAAGTTTGGACCCTCGTGCCCATGATGATTTGACCTTTGACCCCCAAAAAATATTTTTTTCATTAATGTTTCACTGAATGCAAACAAAACACGATTTAAACAAAATAAAGAGTCAACGAATCAAGCAAGTCAAATATCAACTTTAATCCTCTGCTGATGAACAAGAGATGTTATTTTTGGTAGACATTACATTGAAAAGATGAATAGAAATTAAAAAATTTAATGATGAAAACACAATCAGTATACCAGCAGTACTACATCATTTATGTGACTTTTATTAAAGAATTTTTTGTGTACTTGAGGGGGGGGGACTTCGTTTACGTTACTTCTTGACTGTTAAATCTGTTTTGGCCTCAAATATCCTCATGATTGGCATGGTGCAGGAGTTTGGAAAGTGGTGGGGTGCCTGCTCAGGCATGACCTCATCATCTGACCTTGGTTCAAAATTACGTGATGTTGGATCTCTCCCTTCATGTTTGAACCCAGAACTAAACAAATTGTGTCGCTCCAGTGCTTTAATTAAAATACCATATTACCGCTTTTTAGCCAACTAAATTTTCTAAAAGAAAACCCGATTATATCTTTCTCAGAATTCAATTTGTATCTTTTTCTTATTTCACTCACATTTTTATATAATCTGCATTAAAAAAATATATAGCCCAATAAATTTTCTAAAAAAACGATTGAAATTAAAAAAATTTTTCGTATAGCCTACTCCAGTGTTAATAGATGTAATACCTTCCCGCGCGCGGGACTATATAGAAGTAATTCATGAGCCAGATCTATGACCCACTGGTCATATGTTGTCATGACATAAAGTATTTTAAATGTACGAGTTTTGTAAGTGTATTCGTTTTGTTAAGTGTGTTGTTTTTGATCAAAATGGTTGGAAAATCAAAATTTTCATCTCTTATACCCAAGATTATCTTGCTCTTTTATGTTGATGTCTTATTTATAAAATTATCTTGAATGATAGAATGAGTGTATTGTTAAGAAATTGGTTAGGTACAATCATCTGTCATTCCTTGATTTTAAATTAAATTCACTAATGAAATGTATGCTGATACATTCATTATGCAATGTTATACTTGAGATACAATATTACAATGTTAATACTTATGCGCTGTACGTGTTGAATGTCTACTGAGAAGTGACTTAAGTTGCTATGTGTTCTGTAGTGCATTATCTGATGCTGCTTTGGTTGATTTGAAAATTTTTGCTTTAAATTAAACTTAAAACACACCAGGTTTAATTTGGTAAAACAGATTGATCATGTAAAAATTAATTTTAATCTTGGGTTATTTTATTTCTAGGTATGCTTTACACATTAATTAAATCTGTTCATTTTGATTTATGTCTATTTATTTCATTACAAATATATATTAATTCAAATTTGTTTTGAAATCATAAAATCACAAAGAGGAACTGATGAAACAATGTTTGTATCACATTTTTGTCCAAGATTTTCATGTTCCTTTTATTTTGTATTGTTCCACTTTTATTTTTTGTCACATATAATGGACAGTTAAAGAGTATATATCGTTATCACCATGCCAAAGGCACAATCTGCAAAACTGAAGTTTCTACAAAAGTGTGTGAAAAGTTTTGATGCTTCTGGAAAATTCGAGTTACGACTCAAAGCTTGTTTTCTCTTGGAAATCGGAATTTCCACTAAGAATCGGGATGATTTGTAGTTTTGTCATAATATAAAACATGGAATGGTGACTCGAAAACTAGGTGAATTTAGGTGAAAATCCCCAAAATGCAGATTGATGCCCTTACCGTGGTAGTAATGCTATATATTTTGTTTATGTATCCGACTGTTTTCCCAGTATTCATATTTGTGATTGGCTGTACATTTGTACTATACTGTCCTTTGTTAGATTTTATTTCTTTTTTACATAAAATAACGGCACACACTAATTTCAAATTTAGAATTTACCATAAACTTAAAGCTTTAAGATATAAAAGTTAATGCCTGTAACAACTCAAAAGAAAAAAAAATGTTATATTTTATATAATCTGGGACTCAAAACCAAGTTCGATGCAAGAATTCTGATATGATTTTAAACGAAATGTTATGTGCATTATCTTATTTTTTTCATTTTTCATTCATTTTTATGAGTTCAAATATTTGCTTTTTGCTCAAGTGATTTATTGACTGCTGGATATTATCCCAAAGAAAATATTCATAGTTTTTTTTCTTCATAACTAAATATATCCAGTTAAGAATTATCTCGAAGAGATAAAATGGCATTCAAATCTGTTACTGTTTGTATAAATCGATAAACAGTTATATGTACCTAATCAAATGTTTTGTAAAATATGATGTATTTATTAAAATATTTTTATGAATAGAGTAAAATTGATTGTGTTATTGAATTTGAAAAGAATTCTGTATTCTTTGGTTACCCACGTTTTTAGTTGACATCAAATGCGCTTTTGATAATGCCTCATGGAACAGTGCATTAGGCATTCAGTTAATAATAGGACTTCAGAGAATTTTGCATGAAAATGTAATAGCTTTGAATTCTTATAATTGAAATTTAAAGTTCCCGTAGGAATTTTCCACTTTAAATGTATGGGGTATTACAAATAATTTTAGGTTCCCCTTTCCATAAATATGACGTTTCTATTTTATTTAATTAATTCCAATGAGGAACTTGCACGTTTTAATTTATATTTTTATAATATTATAATATAGAAAATAAAAAAATATGATGGAAAGTATCGTTCTTTTTTACTTTTTTAGCCCTAAAAGGTAAAATAAAAAAATTTCCAAGTTCGCACTATTTACTCAAAAACGCTAGTTTTCCTACGCCGCTTCTTGTGACGTCACTGTGCCCCATGATGGTCTGTTTACGTTGATAGCGACGTTGAAATAGATAGAATTTTTTTTTAATTGATTGTTTAAAAATTAAAAGAGCAAGCAATATGAAATTTCAACGCGCTAGACAAACGTATACATTACATCGTGGATCACAATGACGTCAAACCAATCACGTAGCGTTTTGAGATCATGTGCTTTTGCCGTACTTTTCGGTGATTTAAAACTTGAAATTCTAATTAAGTCCATGTCATACTGGAGATGAAGGCCCCTACGGGGCCAAGGGCTCCGTCAACACCAACTACTACTACTAATTAAGTCCATGTTATGGGTTTTAACTATCGTTTTCGAACATTTTGACGATCAATCTATTAATGAAACACAGAAATGAGCATTTCCCTCATTCTTCTCTTCAAATTTGTGTACTTTTTACTACTTTTGTTGCATTTGGTGTTTGAAAGCTTGAGAACGGAATCAAAATTATGCTTTGAATAGACAAATTGAGACATGCAGATTGAAATACAAACCATACTATACAAAAATCTCAATTTTCATTTTAGTTTTTAAGGGCCCTTAAAAAACGCCCCCAGGGTCATCTAGGTGTGTGAGGGCTTCACGGACCTGAGATACTCGAGTGCTTTCTTTTACAATGGGGTTTAGTAAATATGGCAGTCGTGCTCTCAGTATACCCAATCTATCTTTTTTGGCTTCCATCCCATTACTCTGTGCCCCCAATCTCTCTTTTCCCCCTTTCACAACATTTTTTTGTCTTGATGTCTGTTTGACCGTAACCATCGATAGTAGCCATCGATAGATATCGATGGTTACGGTTTGACGCAGCTTGCGCCATAAAACCCCAAAGCAATCGACCTTAAAACGGCGATGTGCTTTTGAGTAATATTTTCGTGACTCGAAGGCCTATCTTCCCACGGAAAAATAACACTTGATTTAAAATTACGCCTTCCTTATTCATGTCATTATTATTTATATTCCATTTGTACATTTGTGAACAACTACTCGAGCATGAATCACATTTACAGTACTGTTAAATCAAAATTTTCCGACGAGCACCACTAAGAATTACAACCTTCAGTCGAAACAAATGTATTAATTTCATGAAAAACGAAGTCAAATATCTCATTAGTCTTGTTTATGTTGCTCTTTTTTTTTTAATATTCTGAAAACTAAAAAGAAGTTATTTTTTTATTTGTATACATTAACTATATTATATATTTTACGTGTGGTCTGAAATGCTGCCTAAGGCCAGTTACACATATTCGGTTTTTCAACGTGCGGAAACGAAGCCCAACTAGACACACATAACCGTGAAATGACGCACGAACTCAATTCGCGCCATTTGCGATAAATATTCGACCGAAGAAAACGTGTTTATTTCGCTTACTTGGTGTAAAAAAAAAAGTATATTTTTTAACAAAATATACGTTACTGGATACAACCATTTATTAATTATTATTTATATTCCATTTGTTTATGAAAACAAGGTACTTCAGAACGAAGACTCATGTGCGGCGCCGTGGGGAACTGCGGTACAAATTGCACGCAAGTTGGACGTGCGTCGTTGGAGGCATATGTGTACTGCTCCATTGGATCTAATGTATTGGAGATGTTTTCTATTCATATGTTCTGAGACCGCATTTGCGTTGCGGCAGCGGCGCTGCACATTGAAAAACCGGATGTGTGCACCGGGCCTAAAGGTGCTATTGCTATAACGCGTATGACGCTACGGCTGACGCAGAGCACTGCTACAATGGGATGTTACATCATTCCTCAACCGATTTTTATAGGTGATACATCACATTAAAGAAAATGAACTCTTTAAAATGACCTATAAAACATGAAAATCCTTTTAGTAATGAAAGTGCTACAATATGTTTGAGTCGGGACGATTATGTAACTGTTTCCCACAATGCGTCAGCTATGCCCTAGCAGGACGCACTGCGTCAGACACGCTATAGCAATTGCACCTTTAGACCGACAAGCCAAACACTAACGTCACTGTCAATTCCACAGTTCTCAAGTGAAACCAGTTATGAACGCACAAATCCACTTTATTTCGACGATTTTAATCTTCTGGACTAATGCTGTACATCGAGTATCATTTTAGTAAAGCAATGGTTTATGGCTCTGATGCAATTATTTGTGTATGTTTAGAACTTTATACAAATTTTTAGGTGGTGAAGTAATTATAACCACAATTTTAATGACATTGAACCCTGAAACGTGAATCCGTTGTGATAAAAAATACCCCCATTATAATGGGTTTCAAGAGACCAAAACAATGGTCCACACACATGAGGATCACATGTAGGAAGAGGTTGATAAATATAGTAATGTGACACTTGGAGCAATTATTTGGATTAAGGCAAAGTTTATATGCTTCAAATCTATTATGATAAAGCGTTGCTAAGTAGGCATAGTGAATACATCAGTACCTCATGAAATAGGTAAAGTAGCATTTTAGACTACGAGATCGATTCATGTTGCCGATATGTTGAAAAACGAGAAAGTATTTCTGGTTTCTCAGTATTCGAACATTTCTTTGTCCAAAGTGTTCGATGAGTCGCATCAATTGCTTCAGAATAAGTTGAAAAGAGATTATGTGTCGATTCTTTTTCAACACCAGTATTTTGTGCTTAAAACATTTCTGTATTTCACTTCTGCTACCGATACATCGGAGTGCAACAATTAGACTCCAACACTTTTCGTCTCTTGAGGGTTTATCTGTCTTTCATCAGCTGAATCCTAAAAAAATATGAGACTAATATTTATAAAAAAAGCGAAGAACTAAACAGCGGGGTGTAATCTCTTCTCTATTATAAAAGGAAGTGTTTGTCTGTTTCTTGCCCGCGAAGTCCTGACGAATCTATGGCACTTACAGTAATGAGATTTGGCACACAGGTAGTCAAAAGTTTTTTGTAATTTTAGCGTCGAGGCGAATTTTAAAATTCAATCTAGAACATTTTAAAATGAATTTAATAATTTTTTCACCATTCTTCATTCTACCGCGGTAATTCCGAGGATGAAGAAACATCTAAATTTAGACTTTACGCCCTCACGTGTAACCTTGACGTCAGCCTTTGGAACCATGCGAAGATTTTTCATCTCCGGGGAGAGAACACATTCCAATGACCTTCGTTTATATCGAGATTCATTCATTTTGATTTCCTGCGAAACGGATTCCAGTAAAGGATTAAAACAAAAGGTTACTAAAGTTATCACTGGCGTTCTTCAGTGCTTTTTTTCTATCTCAGCGATCGTTTAAGGTAGAATAAACATTTTAACGGATTTGAAATTTGCGGAAAATTTTACAACAGATAGATATTTTATTCGTTTGATTTTCTTTTATATTTTCACAATAGATAGTGACATCACGTAAACTTTCGCTTTCAAAAAATAAACAGATTGCATTTTCTGTCCTTCGCTTTAAAATAAAAATAAAAACAGATTTTCACTGTAGCGAAGGAGAGCAAAGAGATAAAAACATTTTGATTGGGATTGTTAATTTTTTTTTCTCGTAAAATCGGAATCGTTTTAAATACCAAAAAACAAAACAAAAAATTACCATCCTTATGCATCATCGATGTCAAAGGTATTTTTATTGATTTCAGTGTAAAAAGAATATAATAAAATCAGGTATACGCTGAGTAGGTATTGACTCTTTTCTTTTCTCCGTTATCGCCCATCTCCATTACCCCAATAAGTATGTTCGTTGAAAATATATTGCAACTTCTGATGTGCTTTTTTTAAAGTTTAAGGGATTCCTCCACAGATTTGGATCACCATTACACACTGTCGTTCCTGGTGTGAAACTGCAATGGCAGAGATGACACAATCCATTTGCTATTGACTGCTTGAACTTTATTGAGAAAAACAAACCTCTCTTATCTCACAAAGAGTTGCAAACATTTTGCATCCTTTGAACCCCTCTTTTATATCACTACATCAATGAAGCACACAATATCGTCTGTGCCAAATGTTCAGAAATAAGATAATAAATAAGGTTCAAAACAAAATAGCATAAAAATTTAAATTCCGTAAAAAAGTTTTAAAAAATTGATTTTTTAGCAATGCTGGTAAAATAACTGAAGTGTTTGATTGCTCAATATGCATTCCAGCTTCTCTAAAACACATCCCGGTGCACACATCCGATTTTTCAACAAGCGGCGCCGCTGCGGCACAGAAGCCCAACTATGCACACATAACCGGAAAAGGACACAAGTACTCATTTCACGCCACTTGCGATGGATATTCTTTCGAAGAAAACGTGTTTATTTCGCTTACTTGGTATACAAGAAGTATATTTTGAAACAAAAAATAGACGTGTGTTTCTGGATACAACCATTTGTGTTAATTATTATTTGTATTTCATTCATTTATGAAAACAAGGTACTTGAGACCGGAGAAGCGTGTGCGGCGCTGTAGCGAACTGCGGTACAAATTGCACGCAAGTTGGACGTACGTCGTGTGCACTACTCCATTGAATCGAATGTATCTCAGACAGCACTTGCGTTGCCGCAGCGGCGTCGCACGTTGAAAACCGGATGTGTGTATCGGCATTAATGTAGAGTTACTCAGATATTTAAACCTGAAACTTGACGAAGTATTTAAGCAAAAGAATTTAAAATTACGTATTAACTAAATTGATATATGTTTTATCAAGTAACGAACATTGAATTAAAATGAATTGAATACAGTTTATGTGACTTATACAAACACAGACACAAACGCAGACATAGAAAGGTAAGATGGATAGACAGATTAAAGCTACCAAGTTCAGTCATTAACTGAAATTAAAAATTCACAAGTAAGCAAAGTTTTATGAAAATGTATTCAACCGTTTTGAACGTAGTATAGGCACATACATACAGATGAACACCAAACGCGTAAGATACGGATTTTTCATAAAAAAAACGGAACTTCTTGAAATGGATCGAAAATATTCAATGTGCAAACACAAATTTTCATTTAAATAGATTACAATACGTGTGATCATGAGTAGTTTCTTTTGTTATATTGTAATTATGTTTTGGCATTTTATTTTACTAGATAAGAGGTCCCTTGTTGTATTCTGTGGCACACGGAAGATATATACTGCTCTACAATAATGGACCGGACGCCAGCGGATTTGCATAAAATTCGACTGCTTGTTTGGGGGTGTTTTTCGTGGTATGGCCTGGGACCTTTGCACGTTGTTCCAGGTCAATTGAATGCCGACGCCTACATGAACATTTCGTACAATCAGGTTCTTCCTACGCTCTGGCAATTTTATAGAATAGACGATTTTATGGGAGTGTCTTCCGGGAAGACAACGCTCCATGTCATGTTGCAGCCTGTGCCAAGCATTGGTATCAAGATATGGATGTAATACGTCTTCCCTGGCCTGCTCAGAGTCCCGACCTAAACTCCATTAGAACATTTGTTGGACGAGTTAGAGCGACGCTTACGGACCAGGGAACCACGTCCGAAATCTACAGCTGAGCTGGCGACATTCTTGCAGCAGGAATGGACACAAATACCCATAGCTGCATACCTTGTTGAAAGTATACCCAGAGGGGGTTGATAGTGTAATTGCAGCACGTAGGTGACCATCCCTCTATTATGCATATATTATTTCCCTTCTGCCATCACATCGTACTGTTCGGTCCATTATTGCAGTGTAGTGTACTAAAATTCAAGTATTAGTTCGAAGAAAAAATGTACAAACCTTCATACAAACGTCTTTTGCTTTTGCAGGTAGACATACTGCCGAAATAGAAGCCAGGAAAATAACGACTGCCATTGTGCATATTGTAATTGAAGGGTAACCAATGACGAGAACCTGAAAACATATTTGCATGCAAGTAACTTGAATTGCTAATAAACTAGACGAGCTCCACTGATTGTTAGCTTTTGCACGCCAGTCCCCGAAGATTGCTATGCAACCTTTATTTACTCGCAACACGAACCATGATCGTTTCATTCTCGCTAAAAGGTCGGAGGTCATGCACCAACAGAGAAAATAAAATGTATTTTTAAAATGCGAATATATTTTAAAATATTTATAACATTCATTTTGTTTTAAATCCAGCGAACAAAATTTATTTTCTTCCTGTAGATTTGATTCACCAGCGCTTAATGATGCTGCTGCAAGTCTCGGGAGGTAGTTGAATTTACATCGCACTGGAGCAACACAACTTGTTATTAACGATAGTCCTGGATCAATCCCAAAGGGAAAGATTCGAGGACAGCACCATGGGCCGCGGTAACCCACTTGGAATAGTTGCAGATAAGCATTAGGAGGGTCACGAGTTCGAAACTTGATCCAACCAAAGCCTGTCGTGTACGTGAGGCTGGTGTACGTTATATCTATCGTGCCTCAAATATCGTCACTTCGACCGTGGCATGGAAGTTTGGAGAGTTGGGTTGCAGCTCAGGTTTTGACCTCGTAGTTCAAAACAACGAGATTTTGTCCTAGGATATTTCCCTTTGGGAATCATCCCTCATAATTTTAAACCACGGTTAGATGAGGTCAACCCCACGCACACGACAATGTTGTATCGCGTTTTGAATTGGCAACCCTCATATAGCTAATCCGCGACACAACCAACTGGGCTGCCGTGACTCCTCAAGCCACAGAAGATAAATTTATATTGATGAGAAGATTTTTCAGTAGGAATAGAACTATTGGAAAGGGAAAATATTTTCAGTTTAGATCTAATATTGGTTTATCAATGTTTAGACGATGTTTGGTGTTAAGTTTCAACACAAACGAAGCTTGCTGTAATTGCAATAACAATATGCCAAGAGTTAAGTCCCAAGTTTCAATAGAGGTTTCCAAAACACTAGAGCCCTCTATATATTTAACTTTACAGAAAAATCCTAATAATTCAATCGATAATTATAGTTTGGTAGCTGAGTGATTAGCGCTCTGAACCGCGGTGCGTTCGCATCCATTTCTTGACATGGTTGTCATAGTTGCGATGCCACAGTCAGTACTTCAAGAACACACCACGAGCATGAAAATTTTCTACTTATTGCCTGTCGAACTTCGCGTATGAGGCATCTTCTGTCAAGCTAAATATAGGTGGCAGTAGTGTTTTTGTGACGATACGTGTTTCCTGTACGTATTCTGAGTCATTTGGCTAGTGTTTCGAATACGATTTCAGCACGTCGCCAATAAATATATCAAACTATTAATTCCGGATTGATATTTGATAGCTGATTGGTCAACAGATGAAACACCAACTGTTACCAAAGCGGCGATAAACTACATTTTCAGTAACTCCAAAGTTTGTCGTGCTAGAGCATTTGGACAACAGAAGTAAAAATTTCGCAGACCAACTAGTTTGTTTACACTAAGATTCCATCACATATATTTTGCTCTATCCATCCTTGGAACACTGCATGTTCTGCTTCGGATGGCTGTTGTCCACGCCTGTTGATCCCAGAGGTGCAATCTCTCCTTGCATCGTTAATCCTACAGCACGGTCTCAACTGTACTGCTTACCTGCTTTTCTTCGTCTAAACTAAGAGTAAATATAAAAATTGAGCAATGGTAACCTTATTATATGTCCAGGATCATGTGACCAAAATCAGTAGTAATGTGACCCTAGACTACTTTCGTCCATCGTTTGAAAACGAACATTGATCATATGATTGGTCCACGGGACTGGAAAATACGCCCCTTCACTGATTCATCATCTGATTGGTCCTTGCGACATCGTAATATACACTTCGGCAATTTCATAATTTTTATCCCTATTCCATTCACACATCTTCCCTGACCTAAGTTATTATATCGCCAATCGAGGAGAATCGATGCCAAATCGGGCAACCAGAACAATTTTTCACAGCTGTCACTTGACTATTAGTCGACCTATCGATCCCACTCTTTGTAGTTCCTCTCAGTAGCAATGCTCAGTCTATACCTATATTTCACGTCTATGGTCTAGGTCCTGTACCAACATTCCTGAGAGTAATCTCTTCAGCTTGAGCTCGATGGTTACCCCCATCCGTGTAATCTACCAGAAACCAAAAGAGTGTACTATTGTATGCAAAATATATTCCATATTTATATAAATAACTATTTAATTTTAAGGAAGCAAAGAAGGCGTAGATTGCTCACCAACCAGCCAATCAATAACTTTCTACTTCCTACTCAGAGCTGAAATTTTATTTCACTGATAAATGTAGCTAATTAAGAGTATCTCTGACCTGAGTTAGGAATGGTACAATTGCGCCTCCGAATCTGCCAAATGTCGAACCCGATCCCAATCCAATTGCGCGCAGTGTGGGCGGAAATGCCTGTAAGTAAAAAAGTAGATGACATGGTACAACCAAAGCCAACTTGGCATACTTTATTAAAATATTAAGTTGATTGCGAAAATTGCACATAAAGGATAACTCAAAGCTTTGTAGGAGAAGCTGATTTAATAAATTAACTGTAGACCTTGATAATCTTTTGAAACAAAATTATTACAAAATCCTTAAACATGGAATAAACAGTATGGGTGTAACTAATGCATAACAAATTGGCACAAATGTTACAACTCGATATGTCTAGCTGCATTTCTTACTTCATTTGTCATGACGAAGATGAGTTGGAAAATTCCAGCGATGGTACCTCTACCAACGAATAAAATAATTTTCATGACGATTGGCCTGGAAAAAAAATACAACTGTATTAGGAATGATATTATATGCTCGATTACGAAAGTTGGAAGTAAAGTAATGAATGTACGCCAGAACCGATAACACTTCTTTTTAACTCTGCTAGGTTTAGTGGTGCTAAGTTCAGTAAAACTGTTTACCACTGAGGACCCTCAATAGGGGTTATAATATAGCACAATGCGGTAGGCTAATTTGAATGTGTGGAATGAATACACATGATGTTTAAAACTTCCTGTATAAACTAGAAGGGGTGGTAGGAAACAAAATTATACCATATTTAACCATATTCACACACACTTTCTTTTCTTTTTTGGAAGTAAGCACCATCCGCACCATCTTTGGTTGGACATAACGAATTAGCCATCAGCAAAGGAGAACAAAACACGCACACGCTGGGTTGGTTAATTCTTTTATCGACTCTCATTAAATTTTATTTTCGTCTTGTGCTTGGCGTTTGGTGTTGGACCTTGCACCATAAGACTATTATAAACCAATGAATATTGTTACTTCTATCACAATAGCTTTATAGTGCGGCTTCGACGGGAAGGCAATCGATCTTAAGTTAGCCAATTTTTGAATGGGTGTGGAAGGTCGTTAGAGGGGTAAGGCTGCAATGTGCATGAATATTGATTGCCGTGGGTGGTTTTCTCCCCGGCACAGATTACTGCTATTGCTTACGGCACCGAACGATAAACCAGAATACGCTCTAAAGATGCCAGTTGTGGAAGCTCTCTGTCTACGTCCCAAACACAAGACCCTTTTCAAAGAATGCTCTCATCCAAAATCAAGTGACTCCACTGCCCTCTCACGGGAGCCGCACTAAACTACAATTCACACGACAGCAAGGTACGAGATTTTCATACAAGTTTCAGCAGTTTTACGTGCAACAATATTCTACAAGAAACAATTTTTAAGGAAATAATATAATGCTTAAAAAAGAACGTACATATTGATTTTTACCAGCAATAGGAGAGTGAAAATGGCACTGAGGGTGCAGGTAACACTAAGAAGAGTTTTACGTTTGCAGAATTTTAACAAGAACGTGAAAATCAGGAGACCTGTTATGGAAGATAAAAAGTGAATAGATTACTTCTTTACACTGAAAAAAATTATCAGAAACTCTAATTTGAAGTGCGTAATTTGTTAATTAACTGTACTACTAATGAGCTCGATGAATAAGCAGCTGATGGAAAATCTTTGCAACAAATATATTACCGTATCAAACTTAGCGGCATCAAATATGTAAAACTAATTCGCATAAGTAACTGTTCTCCATTAACAAGAGCAACGGATTAGCAATTGGAGGGTTGAGAGTTCGAGACTTTGTTCAGCCAAAGACTGTTCTGTACACGGGGACTGGTGCGTTTGGAGTGTGGAGTGAGCTCAGGCGTTGCTCTCGTCATCTGGACGTGGTTCAAAATTACAAGGATTACAACATCGGGATCGATCCCGGACTGTTGCCAATAGACCCGGCGTGCTTTTAAAGTGCGATGGTAATTAACTACCTATCTACAAGAACAACGGGATTGTTTTAAATAGGTGTAAATCCGCTTGTACCTAAATAGCAAAATTGGAACGGCTTAAAAGATATGCGACAAATTATGAATCTTAAGAGCTCCGAAGATTTATGAGATACTTTTGTCTCAATCTAAATGTAGTTGTAGATAGTGGTAGTGTTAAGACATGTCAATAGTGTTAGGACATGTAGTGTGGCTACTTAGGACATGTCAATTTTAGAACGCCGCTAGTTGAATTTATCGTTGTTTTAAAATTTTGTACCTTTCTTTATCCAACACCTAGTTCTTCAGGATTACGATAGTGTGTATGGGACGTGTTAAGAAGACAATTTTGATCCCACCAGTGAACTTCTTAAACGTATTGGCATGTGTGGTATTACGCTTTCATTCATCACGTTTTATCTGCCCTTATAATAATAACAATATCATTTCCAGCATACAGTGTCCTTGTCAAGAAAGAATCTGAGTTCGAGGGTATCAAAATCATATTTGGATTTTGCTCTACGATGCTTTTTGCCTACAGTAGGGCTAATTAGATTCATTTCTACATATGCTGTCGTCATTAAACATTAAAACAATCTGAATTGCGCTGTCTATTTTTTTTTTAGCATTAATGAATGTTTCGTTTTGCCAGCTGACCCACTTCAAAATAGCTACTCGGAATCGTGAGTCTTCAAGTAAATGAAATAATTTTTCATCTCTATATATAATTCTCTTACGTGGCACGCAAAAAAGATGTTATTTGTTATCGCGTTTGGCAACACTGTACGATTGTTTGTTTACCACTAAGTCTCGAGCGTCAATTGCATTTATAGCATTATCGAATGAAATTTTATTAAAAAAAATGAATATTAGTCGAAATGTTGCAGCTTATAAACGACAGGCTTTGTATTCGATTTCCAAAGCAGCGCTCATATTTCGAGTCAAAATTTGCTATGTTTTCATTTGAATTCCAAATTGTTCGAGTTCTGATTCTGGAGGTGCTGTATAAATGTTCTGTAGTACAACAAATTTATATTTTAAAAACATTTTTTTTTGGAATATCATTTTTTGTAAACAATGTCGTTATTGATACGAGCGAAGCGAGCAAGTTTCGCGCAGTGAACAAATGAGGATTGCAAAGTAATCCTTCGGGGGTCGGCGAGGGGCTGACCCCCTAGTTTCATGTGACTTACCGTCAGTCTTCGTCATCAACCATGACAAGACAGCCAACATAAGGAGGGAGGAAGAAACAGCAAGAAGCAGATGGGTAGATGAAGCGTTTAAAAAGAATTTTCTGAGCAAAAATAAAAAAAAATAGAAAGAAAAAAAAAAGAAGGAAAAAAAAAAGAGAATGTTTAAATTTTACTTCCGCTATTCAAATGTTCTCGTATAGTAGTTTGGGTTTGCCTAAAATGTAGCTAATCGCCAGTTTGACCACGTTGGGCTTTTAATAAAATCGGCTGTGACCCCCCAAAAAAATCAACTACCATATATCAATTAGGAATTCATAATTTAATTTTTTCATTGGTCAAAAGCTAAAATTGAATTCTAAAAACAAGCCAAATCACGCCACGTTCAGAATATGTCCAAGAAACGCACTCCGGAGCAGAAATAACACCACCACCACATACATTTAGCTTGAACAAAACAAAAAAGTTGTTTTTAAACGATTGCTGTCAAGCTGTTAATAACTTGAAAAGAAATGTTTCCAGTCTTTTAAAATTTTAGTTTAAACAATGTTTTCAGGACCGACTATTCAAAACTCTTACCGCCGGCTGGTAACCTTACCTTACAGTGCCTATATAATAAGAGTGGCGACAAGGGACCAAATTTGCCCAGTGAGCATGCGCGGCAGCCATTTTTCTACCAGAACCGTCTCAAAGAAGATTGCTGGGCGAATTAATATATCATTTCAAGGAGAACAAAAAGCATATGATTGTTATAATATGGATACATTCGGTATAAATGAGTCATATAAACGCTCAATTATACGTAATTGATGAAATGAATTGCACAACGCGCTAACTTAGATTGCGGAAAACACCATGTTGTTCAAAAATAGCTATTTACTTAAAAAGTCTTCAAATTTATACTGACAAAACACTAAAATAATAATAAATAAACATTCTAGAACACGAAATGTAACATGAATAAGCTATATTTTCTTTTTAATTTAATATATACACGTTTTTCTCGAACACACAAACAGTTCCCATGTTAAGTCTACGGGAGCTAGGAAAAGACCGCCTCAGGCGGTAGAAAAGGTCTCTAAGCCAATCAGAAAGTGTTTCCCGTATGTCGCCACTCTTATTATATAGGCATTCTACCTTACCTAAGTCCTGATAGCGGGCAGATCGTAATGGCTCGAAGACTCGGAACGAGTATCACCGAAACTGCACGACTGGTTGGTTGTTCACGATCTGCCGTTATTAGTATTCATGCAAAGTGGATAAAGGACGGTGACACCAGCAGTAGACGCCAAGGTGTTGGCCGTCCACGCGTCATCAAAGAAATAGGACGTCGGAGACTGTCCCGCTTGGTAAAGCAAAATCGGCGCTTGAAAGTGGTTCAGCTGACAGCCCAATACAATAGAGATCCAAGCGCAAGTGTTTCGGAACACACAGTTCAGCGGACACTGTTGGATATGGGACTGTGCAGCAGACGTCCCACTCGTGTGCCTCTGTTGACCAAGCGTCATCGTCAACTACGCCTACAGTGGGCCCAGGAACAACAGGAGACTGGACCATGGATGAGTGGAAGAGAGTTGCCTGGTCAGATGAATCCCGATTTCTCATTCATCACGTTGATGGTCGTGTCAGGGTACGCCATCTCCCAGGCGAACAGTTGCTCCCATCTTGTTCAGCAGATGATACACAGGCGGGTAGTGGCGGTATTATGCTTTGGGGGGCGTTCTCATGGGCGACTCTGGGACCCGTAGTTGTGGTAGAACAGACCATGAACGCTGCGAACGATTTGAATATCATTGCGGATCAGTTGCACACTTACATGGCGCCTGTTTTTCCTACTAGAAATGGAATCTTCCAGCAGGACAACGCCCCATGCCACAAAGCTCGGATTGTGTTGGAGTGGTTCGTGGAGCATACTGATGAATTCCACTTAATGTCCTGTCTACCTAACTAGCCGAATCTTAATCCGATAGAGCACATTTGGGGTGTCATGGAGCAGCAGCTCAGAGCTCAAACACTACCATGTCCGAATATTTCGACTTTGCGTGAGCGCTGCTTAGACTTTGGTATAACCTGTCTCTAGTCATGTACCAAGAACTTGTGGCATCTAAGCCCAGGCGAGTTTCAGCTGTTTTGCAGGCCAAAGGAGGCGAAACGCGTTATTGAGTAAGTGGTCATAATGTTTTGGCTTTTCAGTGTATTCTCCTAGATAATTTGCTGGTCTATTTGTTACAGGTTCTTTTCAAACTTTTACAACTTTTTTTTTGTTTGCATAACAATTTTAGCCTCATTAACAAGTTTTTGTTTTAGTGTATTTTAAAAACTTGCATTAAAAATCGCCAATAGCTAAAAATCATTAGTTCATCGGTTCCTCTAAGCAGTTAGAGAACACCGGGCAGGATTTTTAAATTAAAAATTACCTGGAAACTCGGCAGAGCTGGTCCATAACAAATCCATGTAATTTGTATCGGAGAACCTTTTACACGATACCATGTAATTAAAGAAGTTTGAAACTTCACTGGCTACAGGCAAGGGAGCATCTACTCCATCGCCGATGTCTTTTCCTGTAACAATGCAGTCAAATGATATAGCTAAATAGAGATTAGCACGTTAGAAATTGTATTTGTTTTAGCAGAGGCATAGTCAGAATTTTATGCCAAAGATGGGTAAGTTAATAATGGATTTAATGCTAAGTTATAAGATCTTATTAGATTTAAAAAATATTCTTTCGGGTTATTTTTGGAAAGAAAGCAGGTCAATTCCACGGTAACTTACGTTGCATTTAGACAAATATACTGATCTTGAAATGTAAATATATTAGCAAATAATAATGGAAAACAAAATACTCACTTGAATTGTTCAACAAACTAATAAAAAGCTAAACTTTGATGGGAATGTTATTAATTTACTGATATTTTTAAGTTCACAGAATTAAATTCAATGTAGTAACTTACGTTACAGTACAGAAAAGGTTCATGAACATTTGAATAAAATTCTGTTCTGTTCAACACGATATACTTTTAAACGTATATACATTTCTTTTTAGAGCCTTTCTTAATTGTATCATGCAATTTGTTTTAAACTTTCAGCAATTAAATGTAATACACATCTTTTTAAAAGTAACTTGCGTAATATTTTTTCATTTTTCCAACTCTAATTCAAAATTCTAACTAATATAAAATCCAATTAAATGCTTAAAAAAAATTAGAGCCTACCAAAGAACTTTAGACTTTGTTGAACCCAAAATTATGTAAAATGTATCTATTATTATTTTATTTTTTCAAGTTTTTCCCTTTCAGCATAGAATGACATAAAAATGACAAAAATGATATAAAAATGACAGCACATAAAAATGACACATCTCAGTTGATCTAAATACAGGAATAAGTAATCTCCAGTAGCATCAAACAAATATTTGAACAATTCATATTTTGCTTATGTGTTGCTGTTGGGCTATTAATACGAAACGTCGTTACATCAATATCTGTGAAATTATCAGAGAGGCTACGCAGAAAAAACAATGTCTCCATAATAATCGCTCTCATACTTTGTCAATGTTATATAATTAAGCTACTGTTACATATTAAATTTTAATTCTTAAAAAAGTTTAAAAAGAATTAAATAGTAATTATTTAATTTGATGACAACAAAAGTCTTATCCGTAGAAATATTTCAAAAAGTCAAACTCAAAGCATTTTGAGAGAGCTTTGAGCTCTAAAAGCACCTTCTCTGGCTATGTTACTAGTATCAGAGATCAATGGCTACTCATTTAATCCCCTGAGAGGTTTATCCAAGTAATTTCACTTTGCAACCTTCGGTATTCTCGGCGTTACTTATAAACTAATTTTGACCTTCATTTCCGAAGAATTCTATTCTAATGAAGAGAGGAATAAAATCTTTCGGAAAAGGATTCTATTTTTTGAAAGGGACAACAGAATCGTTCCAAAGGATTCTATTACAAAATACAAATTGACTATTTCAAAAGGTTGAAGAATTCATGGGTCCTTTCAACCACTTGAGGTGGCTATATAAGACTAGTTATACCAGACCTAGATTGTTATTGTTATTGATGTAACTTTTGTTAAAAATTTATTTTATGGTTTCAAAGCAAGTTAAAATAACTAGGAGTTAATCAGAATGTTACCTGTTAGCGTTCCGTGCCTTATTATTATTGGACTCATTAAAGCCAATCCATAATACGTATATGCCACTGCAAACCTATTGGAAGAAACGAACTTATTTTTAAGTTACACGGACAGACATTTCTTTCAATGCGCTATGAGAGGTTTCCTTGGTTTGCGAGATGTGCAGCTGCGGGGGGAAAATCGAACCCTCTCCTTTTTTTTATTCATCATTCACAGTAGAGCAAACTCAATCTCAGCATCCCCAGTTGTAAATATTATGATACACTACTGTTAAAGAAGTAGGTAGATAGTGTTGAATAAACGTCGCGCTGCAGCAACACAACAACGAATGTCCAGAACCAATATCCCAAGAGAAATATCGGAGCTTAAGACTATATGTTTGTTGACTGAGAATTCCTAGTGAGAAGAGCTTCAAAAAGGGAGACCAACAATTCGACTAGTAGTCACGTGACTGCTGAATAACTGACTTGGTTCGCCGATTTGGCATCTTATCGCCTCGTCTGACGACTTAACATCTAATGACAGGGTAAGTACTTGAATGCGCATTTCAATACAGTTGCGATAAAAGTGGGGAAATCACCCAAAGTCAATTACTGCCAGATGATCACTCAATTAGCCAATCAGATCAATGAATGGATGGCCGTCTTCTCCCGTCCAATGGACAGCTAAAATGGTGAATGTTAGGTTCCACCCAACAGACAAAGTAGTCTAAGGTTCATGTTACTACTAGAAGTTTGGTCACATGATCCTACTAAAAGATCACTATTGCTCACTCTACTTTTTACTTCCTCTATGGTTAAGCAGTGAAACTAGAGTGGCGACTGAATTGTCGAAATTGCCAAAGTCTCTCACTATGTCGCGCGGACCAATCAGATGATGAATCAATGGATAATCGTGTTGTCCCACCCCGTGGTCCAATCAGATGATGAATGTTCGGTTCCACCCACCTGACGAAAGTAGTCAAAGGATCATGTTACTAAGAGTTTTGGTCACATAATTCCGAGCACATAAAAAGGTTACCATTGCTCACAATACTTTTACATTTCCTCTATGGATCAGGGGGAAATAACTCTTCATTTTGATTCACTGTCAGACGACGAAGTCAACACCTGAGATGGTACACCATTCTTGCACACCAATGCATGGACACTTGAAGTGACGACATTCTTAATGTGCACCAGCCCCCACGCACACAACGATCACTTGTTGGATCGAGTCTCGAACTCGTAAATTTGTTAATCTGCTATTCTTCGAAACGAGTAAATTATTGGTAAAAAAGTAAAATGGAAAAGTTCTTACCATATGTACCAAAACAAGAGAGTCGATCGTAAGTGCTTTCTCTGCAACAGGTCTAAAAACTTCCATCTGGCTTGCCGGTCCTCTTCAGAGATCGGCTCCAGATCTCCAGGGGGCATGTCTTTGCCATTCAAGCGCACCAGCTGTTCCAGTTGCTTAACAGCTCGGTCGTGCTGGTCACTCGCAAGATAATACCTCGCACTTTCGGGATACCACTGCCATTCACAAATACAAGTAAACCAATGCTCCAAAAATCTTGCAATGGGCTTACAATTAAGGGTTGAAAAATTACCTACATCCTCAATACCAGTGTACCAGGGTCGTTGATGAAATTCTATGAGATGTGGCCACATACAATTAACTTTGTGAAGTCGTGACTGGCAGGTGTTACTCTTTCAACTAGACCAGGCCTAATTTCAGCCAGATGCGAATTTCGTTCTACATATATCTGAATCTATTTATTATTCATTCAAAACATAATAAAATAAAAAAAGAACTTCGGAATTTATTTTAACCCTTAAATGTAACTTCACACTTCCTATATTTATGGAAGCGGAAATTTTATGATGCACATCGACCTTCTCTTCCGAAATAGACAGAGTACGTAATACGCAGCTTCATGCTATTTGTTCCGATTGCTCGATCTGAAGATCTGTCACGTAGTTTTGGAGAAGAAATGTTCGATTGGTTAAAGAGATTACCCGGCGTGATTAGAAACACTAGTCTTGGTTTCAATAACAAACGGATCCTTCTTACGAAAACAACTCCGTCCATATGATCTGTCTTATTTCGTTGGAAGGTTGATGGTGATGCACAGATGAGTCAAGTGTGTGTAAATATGGATTGCAGCCGAGTTTCCCATCGACAACTTAGACCTCAATCGAGTAATCCAAGACAACAAAGAACAATAATTGAATTCTTCCGCGGATTATTTTACTCTAGGAGGATAATCGGAGGGGGTAGATAGTAGCGACAGTTCTTTCAAGAGCATACCGAAGTTTTTTTTCGATTTTGATCGGATTGAGATCCGGTGAATATAGTGGCCATTCACCCCCGCTCTTAAAGGACAGCTACATCATAGTATCACGTAAATTAAGACAATGACGTGATCCCTATACCTTTCGCTCATGATGGTACCACCTACGTACACTTATTGGTAGGTACGGTATCTCAATGAAAATACAGCCCAAATCGGTACACTGCCACATCTAAAGAGAACAGTAGACCACTGTGTTCATATGTTTATATGCCACTATTATTATCTATAACAATGATCTCAAGCCCGGATCTTTGGCTGGGCCACTTTTTAGTCTTGAAAGAACTTCGGGACCGTGTCATAGCTAATAGTTTCTTAATAAATATTAGCGTTACAACATTTAACCTAACAGCCTTTTAACACCATTCCCAACTAATAATAAATAATATCTTATATTTTTAAAGGCCTTATGCTTCTGGAAATAAATAAAAACTAATACAGTGTCAAATAAGAGACGTAAGCATGATCCAAGATCAAAGTTTCTTTTCGTTCTTCTCTCTACTGGATTGTAAATTTGCTCATAAATTTTTATTCAAGCTTAATATTTTGATAAAGTAGACAAATGTGGTAATCATACAACACTCTTTCAGTAAGTTAAAAACAGACATAAAAAAACCAGACCGGCGATAAATGCAAGTGAGAAATTCCGTAGGTAATTTATACCGGTATTGAGAATGTCGGTTATTTTCAAACCCTAACTGACAACCCACGCAGAGGAGATAAAACTAAAGAACTGACGATTGGGTCAGAAATTCAGGGTGGCCATAAAATAACTTTCACTTTTTGGAAGCATCTGTTGCTAAATCGAATAAACGAAATGAAACCAAATTCGGTGTTGAAACTTTTGAACACACGGGAAGATGTATACTTAATGTGGCCATACGTCTCGGTTTTAGGTAGCACAGCTTAGGGACGCCGAAATGTCCCGTTTTCAGAAAAGTGATCAAACCACACAGTATTAATTTCAAAAAGAGGAGCGAAAATTTAAAAAAATCCAACGAACCTCATATTTTTGTGAGTATTTATTGTAGATAATTCCGGAAAATCTTAAGCACAAAAAATTATTGCCATCGTTTTCGCGGTCAACGATTTTTTACTGGGAAAGATCGGGAAGACTAATTTTTCTCTTGTTTTGACAGAAGAAAACGAGATGATATTGACTGAATATTGCAATTCTGTACATGTAATCACTTAAGGCGTCTAGAATTTTGGAATTCACATTGTAGAAGAACATATTGTTATTTTTGTCCCTATCCTAGTCAGAAGCCTGCCAGCTCTGGCTCCTCGATTGACGATTGATTATTGTTTTTTTTATCGATGTGTGTTATTCTAGTCAATTTAAATTTCTTGTACGTGAAACCTTCATCTCAACAATGGTTAAACGTAAGTGCACGTTTAATGTTAACTTATAAACCAAGTATCCGTTTATAAAACACAAAAGTAAATTTCAAGAAATCCTGCCAAGAAATTCATTCTGATTTAAAATCAACACCAAATATACTTGAGCAAATTTGTTCTTCAGAAAACATAAGACCGCATAAATTATTTATTCTCATGTGTTCATTTCATTAATAAATAAAAACTGTAAGGAAATATGTGTTTTCTTTAATACTCATATTGTTACCTAAAAATTAGTAGATGTCCCGTTTAGAAGGAAAAAATAAATGGTCACTTTATGTATACCGGGAAAAGTACCAAAAGAACGATTTAGTTTAAAGGTTTTAGTACCAAAAGTCGCCGATAGGTTAAATTTGGCGATGTTGGAGTTGAAAACAGTCGAACAACTGTATTAAAACGCAGATAAAATGGATTATGCAGTTTCGTCTGCGTCCTGACAGCAGAGTCACTAATTCCACCTAAAAAGGGAATGGAAGAGTTCAGACACGTATTCAAACGACTGACAAGTTGTGCTCTAAATACTCCCTTATCAGCATTTGTGTTACATGTTAAGTTAATTTACCTTAAACAGTGCAGTGCATGAGAAGCTCTTCAGGAATTTAAAAGGCTTCGTAACCTGCGTTCAGATTTCATGTCAGATGTTATTACTCTCAGTTGAAAAGTATACCTCGCACCAGATGCAATTTATTGCACACAAGAAAGATCAGCACATTGGTGTATGTGGCTAACAGGAACCAGATTCTGGAGAATAAGGATTGTTTCCTTTGATTTGAATCTCTGTGAGTTTATATGTAGATTGCCAGTTTTTTTTTTTAATTTCTCAACCCGCGACACATTTTCAGTTGGATTAGTGGGGTGGTTGCTGGTGGTTGTGTTCCAAATATCACCCCTATGCTTAATATCGCCTACTCGTGTTTGCAAGCTTCTATGCGCGACATCTATACGTTTTTGTAGTTACCTTGACGGTCTAGTGTTTGCAACACGTAGCGCCAACGGCAAGTTTCCTATCAGTTATATCGACAACCCTACTGAATCTGAAGTATTTGAGACTGTGATCACTAGGGCCACTTTTTGCAGCAAATGCAACTTTTTTTCACACATTCTACGCTGTATGTAAAGTACTAAAACCAAAATTCCTCCTACATGGGGTGTATAGTAAATTAGTCGTAACCGCAACATAAATGCTACTTTCTGCATAAATGCAACCACTTGCAACTTTTAAAAATATAATAGTGCAACTTTTATTAATAATAGCTTAAAATTAATTAATATCAAATTACTATTTCATTTTTTTTTTTGCTCTCTGAATCCTTCGATCACGTGTGTCTGATCTTGCGAACGCCGCAGTATTGCGGTCAAACAAGTTCATGGTAAAAGGTGTTCGTCCTAAGACGAAAGTGAAATAAATGGCAAGGAATACTTTAACACATAGGTTGGCACCCATGATAATCCCGAGGAAACTTGCGTAATCAACTGCAGAGTTTGCGAGGGGAGTGTCGATCATTAATATGTTGTTCGCCTTGTAGATGACGTTTTAAAATATCTGAATGTTGAGAGAAAGGATTTTGCGCTTCTACTATCTGATACAGCACATTATATGGCTGCGGCAGGCACAGGTTTTCAATGTCAAAGAAATTACTGGCCAAGGATCGGCCATTCAACGTTCTTCTGTATGTATTATAATACTGGTGTACACGACTAAAATTGTCAATATATTTTGAATTTTTTTAAAATTTTAACGAATAATTTATTTTAGAATTTAGTGTATCAAAAATAAATGCAACTTTATTTCCATAAATGCAACTTTAGGGAATGATAAATGCAACTTTTCCCATATTTACTGCAACAAAAAAGTTGCCCTAGTGATCACACAACGTATTTTTTTTCTACAATCCATTGAGTGAATATCAAGGTAAGTGTTTCAAAATCATAATATCGTTTATATGACTTGAAAGTATATTAAATACTGAACGTAGTATGTATGTATGCTCCACTAGCAACTCGTTTTCAATAGTAGCTCATAATTTCGCCTGGTGAGTGGTAATAGGAACAGGGGTAGACGATATTAGGAACCCACTCTTGAAAATTATCATGGGAAACTTTTTGAAGTTTTACTAGTTAACATAAACTGACATAAGTAAAGAAGGTATATGATCTCTGGAAACCAAAGGAGAATAGTTCTTAGTGATATTCATTTTGTGTCCAGCTTGATTTCCCGACCCAGGAGGCTGAGATACAGAGAAAAAGTTAGGGTAGGCGATATTTGGAACCCCTACCCTACATTTTACTTGTGTCTAATGCAAATGTTTGACTATTTTTGACTCCAACAGCTCCAAATTGTCCCCAATAGGCGACACTCGGAAATAAAAATTTCGCGAAATTTTGTTTTGGAACTAATTTTTTCGCTGCACACATCTCTCCTTTTATGTAAAAGTATGAATACCCAATTTGTTTCCATTCCGTTTATTCGTTTTACCTATAGATGCCTCCAAATAGTGAAAGCTATTTTATGGCCACCCAGTATATTCAGCAATCATCGTACCTCGATAACAAGGAAAAGGAATAGAGATGGTAAAGAGACTAAGAATAAAAGCAGGCGCCATATATTCCAAGTATGCATGATGACCCAAGCAACAACTATCATCATTATAGTTCCAATAGCCCAATAATACTGCGGAGGAAAACATATGATTAGATGCAAAAAAAGTACTCAATAATATTTTGTAACTGATCTCGAACAAAAGAAAAGGACTTAAAATATTTCAAACTCTTCAAATATAGTTTAGTTCAGACCGAACTTTCAAAAATATAAACGAACACAGGGAAAGATGTAAACAAATCAATTCCTCCTCAACTCAATCTTTTCCGTTACTTTCTTAAACAGCATGCATAATTTTGTTGTTAGTTCTCTAGCAATTTTATTATAATGAGTTCCAAAATTAATGTACTTATTGCATTTTCGAAGTTTTGGGTCCTAATATGGATCAAAAGTTTGCACGATTAAAGGCGTGGTCAACTGATCTTAAGCATGCCCTGCAAGAGCAAAGATCTATTTTGTAGTGGAATTTGTTTACATGTGGAGTAATTAGTTAATGCAATAATCTACGTAATTACTTTTTGTGCTACTGTATTATACATCCTTAAGTAAATAAAGACGTCTAGTCGATAACATATAGCTTCTTAGCTTGAAGACGAAGGGGACACATTGGCCTTTGCATAATTATTTTTGATTTCAATGTCTTAAATCAATAAAACAAAATGTCTTAAACCTTATTCCAAAACATGTGAAATATACATTACAGATAAAGTCATTTTTACCATAATAGTTTTAAAATTATATATATATTTGAAAATATCTTAAAATTATATTTTTCCTGCGTATTTAATTTTTACAAATGCATTTTCTTTCTTTTCCTTTCTATGTTTCTCACAATTTTCATGTACTATTGTTACCAATCGTTTTACAAATACTTTTATAGCAAATACTGAAAAAGTATCGATTTTCTTAAAAATTAACTATAATTTTAAATCCTTGCACATAATTATCGAATACATAAAAAATTTCAAATCTCTATATTAATTACAAAAAAAAAAGCCTTGTGGTTTTAAATACACTACCGCCATAATAAACTTAAAGTTGAGAGAAAATGACTTTATAGTCATCAAATACTTTGAGTTCTCAAATAGTTTAGTATTCTTGATGTACCGGTTAATGATGCGGATTTTTTTTATCAAAGGAAACACGTTAATTTCAAGAGAAACATCAAAAGTCCTTTATTTAAAGTAATGTGCATTGCTAGCTACACATTTCCCCCCATCTTTCAGGTAATTGTGGATATCGTCCCAATAGAACTTTTCTTGTTGTGAGGTAAACCGTTCAGAGACACAATTTTCCACTTCTTTGTATGTTTCGAAGTGCTGCTTAGAAAGTGTGTGCTTTCGATCGGAAGAAGTGGTAATATGAAGGATCAAGGTCTGGTAAATACGGCGGGTGGGTTAATACTTCACATGAAGGTATTTTAACGTGTCTTTAACTTTTTTTAGAAGTATGTGATGCCCAGGTAGCACAACAACATTGGCCATCATTCTACCAATATTGACCAATGTTTTGAATGTCTGTGAATGTCGAATGTCGGAATTACGATATCTGTCGATATTGGCAGATATCGTTTAGTTTCATAAAACGAGGAAGACTGTAAATAACGCTTTTAATAACATTATAATCATGTAGTAATAGTGTAAATAATGACACCATGTTGTCTTACCCATATTTTTTATAATTTAAACATTACGCAATTTTTCCCGATATTGTACCGATATTTGGCGACATTGTGAAAACAATATCCAAAAAATGATGTTAAGATGATGTTGGCCGATATTTAATTTTGAGCTGAAGCTATGCTTGGTCACGTGTTTGTTGTTTGGGTTGCCGACCGCCATCATATTTTTAAAATTGACAAGCGAACACGCATGTTACTCTGCATAAAAGTTTTTCTAATTCTATTTTAATTCGGAAAAAAATAATGGCACGGTTGAGATGCAGCCGCCGAGACCGCGGCAATTTTTCGCCGAATCTAGCAGTGATTAAGAGCAGTCATCCCTAAAAGTGCAAGTCCTATAAGGTAAGGATATTTCTGTACATTATTTTGTAATGTTAATAATATTTAAATACGAATAATTAAACATATTCACTTGTTCCATTGATGAAGTTTTAGCTCGTGTTTGTATTTTGTTACATTGTCAGTATACTATTTTTTAATGTGTAAATATTCATCGTTTACTGTATCAAATTCTCAAGTTACATTCGATTTTGTGCAATGCTATTTTCATCTTATATTGTTATAGATTATTTTGTTTTGGAAAGTAAGTTATTAGTATGTCAGCAGAGTTCTGTTTGCATTAATTATTAATATTAGTGGGACATTTTCAAAGTAGGTTTAAATATATTGTTCAAGCATAACATAACATTTAAAAATTTAACTGATTTTTGTTTTATATAAAGACTATACCAAATGTTTCTCACATAAAAAAAATCAATAAATAAATTTGAGATGTGAAGCTTTAAAATTGTGACCATGGGTAAAACTGCTTGTTCTTTTCAAGTTTAGTGTGATTTGATTAATTTCATTTAAAAAAAAACTAACTTCAAAAGGTGAAGTATTGTGAATATTATTCATTCTAAAAATTTAGTTTACGCCAAATTTTTCTTCTTAAAATTAATAAATCATAAATTTGAGTGTAACAAATATATACTTTTTGTCCTAACTTTTTATCATTTAAGATGTGTAACTTTACAAAAAATTTGCAGCTTATATTCAGTGATAAAACAAAACTATACATTATTTTCCTAGCTATTTCTTTGTTTTTAAAGAACATGAGTATGGCATCACTACGACTGGTTTTTGTCATTGTTCTCCATAGGGAAATGAAGATCTATGCACTAGATGTTAAGACTGTTTTGAATGGTGAACTCGATGAAATCTTATTTAGGGTACAACCCATGGGCTACAACGACAACAATAGTCGTGTTTGCAAAATTTTAAAAAGTCTTTAAAAACTGAAACAGGCACAGTGACAGTGGTACACAGGGGTTGACGAGCAGGGGCGGAGCCCCCTAGTAGTGCTGTATGTTGATGTGACCTACTAATTGCTGGTTCCTATGAATCAGTGGTCATGGTGGTGATACAACTTCTAAGTGATGAGTTCGAAATGTCCAGGCTTAAGTTGTGAAAGATTTTCAGGGCATATGTATGCGACAAAATTTTGTGCTTCAGTCAGTCATTAAGGCCATATTAAATGAAAATAATTGTGCCAGATTAAAACACTTCGATATTAAATTGAAGTATGCTCATGATATTGTAAAATTATTAAACATTTATATTGTATATGTTGCAACTGAATACCAAATTGCTGATTTGTTTACAAAATCTTAACGTAAACCTAGACTGAACTAAGACAAAAATTTATGTTAACGTTATTGAGGGAGGGTGTTGAGAATAATTACTAACTGTAACTCATCTTTGCTTAGCAATCGGGTAACACTTGTTCTAATTGTCTACTTCTGTTGTGTCACAGGTTGATGTTTGTGTTCTTATTCATGACTTGTTGTCATGACTTTATCTGTCAGAGTTGTTTGGAAAAGCATTCGCTGGTGCGGCAGTTTGAGATGGCCGAATAATTCACCCATCGGATAATCTGACTTGTTGAAGGGGGTGACTCCGAAGAGTGTACCTGATTGGAATGTTTGACAGTTCCCAGGGTTTAATCTGTCTTAAGAATAAAAAAAATTATTTTAACTGTGATTTGTGAATTTTTTTAAAACTTATGGAAAATTCTATTTAAATGAAATTTGTAAGAACTGTTCATTTTTCTGCCAATATGCAATGTGCTTTTTTCCCCCCCTTATTTAACATTTCTAACAATATTGAATTTTTAACAGAAGTTTTCGGGAAGTAATCCATTTTGAGATGAAATCAAAATTATATAAATCTGAATCAGTTCTTAGAATTACATACCATGCAACTGTTTATCAAGTTGTATTGTAATACAAGCATCAGCTTGATGTTTGTATTTATTTTACTGGTTTGAGAGATATAGATTATACAATTGGCAATAATGAGTTTTAATCAGGGTGTAAAAAAAATCATGATTTAAAAAAAAAATCAATTAATTGGATTTATTTGATTTAAATCGAATTTATTTGATTTAAATCAAAAATCGGATTTTTTAAATTTAAATTTCTGTAGGGCCTATAAATTTGTTAAACAAAAAATTGAGTTTCTGACATGACATGTAAACCAATATTTATTTAAGTAAACAATCGGAATTTGTGAAAACAATTGTGTGTTACATGGTAATACATTTAAAAAATGAATTTTCAAAACAAGAGCAAAAGATAAAACATTTGTTTAACTTTAAAACACAAGTTGACATCCTATTTAGTTTTTCTTGAGTAAATTAACATCATCATGCTAACAAATACATCAGTAAGTGTAAGTGAGACCTATATTAGTATGATTAAATAAATATTTGTTATGGATCACTACTCTTAAAGTGAAAGGTGACTGTTTCGGGGTGCATTTTGTAAAATAAAAGATGTTCATAGTGTTTAAACTTTCATCCTTTCAAATAGAAAGTTCAGTTGATTTTTTTATTTAATAAATTATTAATCACATTAATTGTGTTATTTTGTATTTATGTCTCAATTAAAAAAAAGTAGTTGAAAAATCACTATAGCTAAGCCATTGGTCAATCAATCAAAGGTGTAACAAGTAATTTAGGCCTACTTTGTGGGGATTTTCTTTGGCTGTCTTGACATTTACGTAGATGTAGGCTTACTGCTTTATTGTTTGTAACATAAAATTATGCATGAACATTGTAAAAACTTTCAAATAGATGTCAACTTATTTTTTACGTTACTGTTTGGCAGAATCCCTTACTCGACACTTAACAGATTACATAGTCCATAGACACCTCAGATTATTTGCAAGTGTCCAGTGCCAAACATTTTTTTTTAAAGCTCATCAGTACGAGATGTAGTCATTAGTGCTGAAATCACAATGAGTGCAGAAAGTTCAAAGTATTTAACAAATTCTGTGATTTTTCTAGGGTGTATTTGCTTAGTTATAAAAATGTCAGATTGGTTGTGATTTAAATCAATGATTTAAAAAAAAATCATTTGATTTAAATCAATGTTATTTAAAAAAAAATCATTTGATTAAAATCAGGATTTTAATCTTTGATTTAAATCAAGTGATTTAAATCTTGACACCCTGGTTTTAATAGCCTTAGGTTTCTACAAAAGAAATGGAACAATAATTTAAAATATGCATTTAATAAAATAAATTAAAATATTAGCTGCTATATCAGCAGCTTAGCTAACATATTTGACTGGAATATTTTTCTAAAACAATTTTCTGAATTGAAATCACAAAAATGGTACCTGTACGTGTTTTATGTTTTGCAAATTTTTTTTTCAAGCTACCAAGGAGTAAATTTAAAGGGGAAAATGGATTTTAGAATGTCTGATTTGATAATGGATGCCTGTTTAGGTTTTAAAAAGCCAAGTTGCCCACAATTTTCTTTTATGTACTATACATTACAACAGTTACACAAATTGTAATAAAAACATATTTTTAACAATTTAAAATTATATGTTCTCTTCTCTTTAATGTTCTAAAATATTGTATTATATAAATATTTTTTTAATGATTAATATTTTTTAAATTTTACAAAATTTAAGATGGTTGTAATCTTGTGTACCCTCTTAATGAACAATCACATGCCATAAGAAGAAAATTTAATTAAAATATCCCAATATTATGGAGCAGATATTGAATAATGTTGAAAAAGGACATCGATCAGTATCTTAAAGCTAATATTGAGCAAGGATGAAAAACGAACATTGAATGTCAAGAAAACAATATCTATCAATGTCGTAAAGCGACATTGGGGCGATGTCGCCAGAGGGGGGTCATTTTTACGTTGGCCAATGTCGGAAAACGATATTGAGCAATGTCGGAAAACAATATCTATCAATGTCGGAAAACGACATTGGGGCGATGGCATTTTTACGTTGGCCAATGTCGTAAAACGATATTGGGGCGACGTCGGAAAACAATATCTATCAATGTCGGAAAACGATATTGGGGCGATGACATTTTTACGTTGGCCAATGTCGTAAAACGATATTGGGGCGACATCGCCAGGGGGGGGGGGTACATTTTTACGTTGGCAAATATCGACGGCAATATTGGCCAATATTTTTTCTCGATATTGGCCGACATATATGTGCTACCTGGGTGGTGCGTTATCATGAAGCAAAATTACTTTGCCTTGTCTTCTGGGCCGTTCCGGTCGTTTTACGATCAAAGCGTGGTTCAAATCGATTATTTATTGTCGGTAGTGATCAGCATTATCGGTTTCAACTTGTTGGTCTCCAAACTTCTTAGGTTGACATGGACATTATTTGTATTTTACATCGAAATCGTCACTTTTAAAGCGTTTAAATCAGCGTTTAGTGTCTTAAGAGATAGCATGTTCACCATAAGCTTCCCGAAGTATACGATAACTTTCAGTAGCACCTGTCTTCAAAATAAAGTGATGAATTAAAACTTCCCACAAATGTTCTTCTTTTTCAGCAAGAAATTCGATATTTTTAAACGCAAATATATCTATGATGTTATTTTAAAATGTGATTTTAAATTTATTTGAAAAATGAAGTCATGAAGCTTGTTGTCAATACAACAAAATAGCATACATGTCATATCGCATATACATATATCGCATATGTGTCATGGAATTTTCATATGAATAATTTCAACTGTTTACCAAACCCGGTAGATGGAAGCACGAATCAGACCAAACTACTGCATTCTTGACTGCGCAATCAAGTGATTTTTGCGAACCTTCTAGAAGAGTCTTGAGCTATCACAGACAATATTGAGGCAGAGATTTTTGTCCGCCGTGGATGGCTGTGTTTTCCGTTGTTTCTTTTAGTGGTAATGTTTAATTTCGTAAATTAGTCTCTTTCTTTAACTTTAAAGAGACCTTCTTTTAGAAGATTAACATGTTTCAATTGACTATTTTATCTCAATTCCTCCATCATGACAGGTTATAAAATACTTCGGGCTTGAAACTGATTCTTGCTGCCAACTTATCAACACCTATTTTATTTTAATATCTTTTTGTCTTATTTGTAATGTAAATAATACTTTTTGTGACATAATTGTTTTCTAAAATAAGTCTTCTAACTAAGACAACCCCTAGACAAAAAAAAAAAAACAACCCAGACCTACTAACCGCACATGTACATCAACAAATGTGCAACTTCTATTGAAAAAAATCCGCATTATTAACCCCCCCCCCCGGTACATCTAATACATAAACATTTAAACCCTAAAATCAATCTTAGTGGCACTGCCTTCTTGATAACCATGGTAGAACACATCTAAAACTACATAGCCCTTTCTATTTTTAGTGAAAGAAATCATCATAAAAATATGCATAATACTCAAAAATTAGCATAAAATTAGTGCCTACATTTAAGTAGAAACCCGCATTTCCTTGATCCTTTGCTGGGTGATACTCGCAGCACAAATTCACTCTGAGAGAGAAACAATGATATATAACGAGGCTATACATGATTACGGTTAAACACAGTCGAGTTTCTATAGACTAGGGAAAGAATACATAATATATACATATGTATATATATATATCAGGGCTCGAAATACCCGGGTGCTCAGGTGCACTGTGCACATGAAAATAAAATTGTGCACCTAAATTTTTCCCGCTAGGTGCATGCCCATGTACCTAATTTAAAAACTTAGGTGCACCTTGTGCACCTGAATTAAAAAATCTATTTCGAGGCCTGATATATATATATATATATATATATATATATATATATATAAATATATATATATGGAACGATACCTAAAAATAACCCCCTAATACAATTATCACCAGAGAACAGTCCCTTAATCACCCCACTTCCCTTTCAGTCTTGTTTGTCCAATAGGTCATATATCTTACCGTCCCCTTTCACCTTTGACCCCCGGACCTCCCAGTATGACTGTACCTCCCAAGACCACTTTTCCTCTCAAATCGCCTGTAAGATAAAATTACCTCTTCGCTTAGCTCCCGACCTCTACCAATGAAATTTCTTGCTACATTCCCTGTCCAATAGTCTTTCTTGTAATTCTCATGCCTCTGGCGAATTCTTTGTGAACTATACACTTTTTCCATGAGCCCTTTAGAATAGGAAGTCCCAGATCCGTTGAGGGATCCGTCCTCTCAATAGCCTTCACGACAGTAATGATTTTTGCCAGTTCGTTATTGAATAAAGATATTGTTAGAGAATTTATGTCTCTTTTTATGGAACCAGTACTACACTCCACGCTAATGAACCATCCTCATCCGGTTGCCTAGACCACTCTTGCCACTCCGTGTCACGATCGTGACACGGAGTGGCAAGAGTGGCACGACTGCAGGCTATGATTTCTGTTATTATGACAGATTTTATAAACAGAAAACTCTCGATTATCCGCGCAATTGAATAACGCGGTGACCGCGAATGATCTGCAAAATGGCTAAAAAGGGCAAAAATCAACACGAAAATGTTTTGAGCAATTTCTATTAACAGAGAGTAGCGTGCCTATACACACACTTATGAATGAATAAACAGTAGATTTCTGTACTTAAATTTTATTTATTTACTTATTAACAAAACAAATCAGTTAAAACTTTGTGTTAAAACAACTCTCTTTTTTTTATATGAGACTGAAGTTTTTCAACAACATTTTGTCAGCTGGCGATGCGCGAATCGTCTTATTGGTCCAGATATTGAATGAACCCGTCACGGTGTGTTAGAGCTGCGTCCTCTAACACACCGTGACTTCTTCTTATCTCCACTTCTTCTCGAGACTTATCCTCTTTATCCTAATTCTCCTCCAGAACCATACCTAATGCTCCACGTACGATTTGTTCATCAGTAAGATGTTCAAATCCTGGATCATTGGCTACACAATTAATCCGCTCACCGATGTTATCTTCATCGACATTACCTCCTCTAGTTAGAGATTTCGCTAAATTAGCCAGATCATAAGCAGAAACTATATCTTCTTTCTCTGCAGACTCTACTAAAGTAATTTCCACACTTAATAGCAATTAAAAGAGTTTCTGCACCGGCCGATCGTGACTCATACATTCCCTTGCAACAGGTGGCTTCCATTTTTTTACATTCTATGTCTTCACTTACGGTAATGTAAGCTGAAAAAAAAAGACGACGGACAAGCCCGTAGGCGAATAATAAGGAGTTGTCCGATTGCGATAAAATAGGTGGATGAAAAGAACACGCATAAACACAAACGAGTAAAATTTCAGAACAATTGAATGATTTATTTTAGAGTTTGACCGTTACAGAAGGAGGAAGTCAATAAGGTCCACCTCTGTCCTGCATGCAAGCTGTCACCCTGTGTGGCATGGACAGAAAAAGTCTCCGGATGGTGTCTTCCGGAATTTCTTTCTAAATTGTCTCCAACTGTCGGTCGAAATGGTCAACATCCGGGGATGGTTTCATTCGCCTTCCCATAATGGTCCAAATGTGCTCTATAGGGGAGAGATCTGGAGACCTAGCTGGCCGAGGAAGTGTTGGGAAAACTTGAAGAATATTTATCACACCTCACCCTTTCTCTACCTCTATATCTCTGGTGAGTGTGACTGTGGTTCGTTTCATATACTGGAGAGGGCAACACTTCATAGATATATATAATCTATTTTTATTTGGACATTCTCGGTTATATATGAATAGATTACAATATAGTAGAAAACAGCAGCAGAGAGCCCCTCACGTCCGTTCGCTCCTGTCTCCGTGGGTCGAATCTCTCTTCCTTTTCCGCTCTCCCCTTTTTCTCCTCCTGACCCGGGTGACCTTTCACAGACACCCAAGCCAACGTCCCTAGAAGATGTCTCGTCCCCCCTGCCAGACATTTCTCCCTGTGTTGGCCGGAGAACCTCCGAACCTCACAATATTCATAGCAACACTTGCCGAGTGTGGCCGGGCATTATCTTGTTGAAAAGTAATTCCAGGGTGTCGCAAAGGGAACCTTAACACAACCGGTCGTAGAATGTCGTTTATGTACCGTTGTGCTGTTAGTGTGCTAGAAATGACTGCCAAAGGGGTCGGGCTATCAAAGAAGACAGTACCCCAGACCATACCGCCCTGTTGTGGGCATGTGTGGCATGTGATAGTAAGACAGGATCCCCACGCTGCCCTGGATAACTACAGAAGCGTCTGCGGTTATCGTCAGAACACAGTTGGAAACGGGACTCGTCACTAAAGACTATGCCTCCACAGTCAGCGCCGTTCCAAGTGGATGATATATATATATATATATATATATATATATATATATATATATATACAGGGTGGTCCCGAATTCATGGTACAAACTTTAATGGTAGGTACAGGACATTGTAACAATGATTTATTGTATAGGAATGTATAGTCGCAAGTGACGCGGTGAGGCGTAAACAGGGGAAATAAAAGGAAAGAGAAATGGAGTGATCGGTTGGTATCATTGCCGGTAGAGGGCAGTAGATGTCTAGCCGCTGTTGAACATGATGCATCGCAGTAGGGAAAAGCGCCATTCACAATTGTGCTGCCGTAGACGATGGGTGACTTTACGTATGCAGAAAAAGCAGACATGCATTACATGTACGGCCGTGCAAATGGTAACGGCAGAGCTGCGTATACCAGGCATCTTTGAACGTGTATGCCAATCGCTCCACCGACGCTGTCAAGCATGTATCGATACTGGTGGACGCAATTTTGAACAATTACTGTAAACATGACACTTGTCAACAACGCTTTCAATAAAATCTTTGTTTTTCCTTTCGGCCGTTATTTCCCCTGTTTTCGCCTCACCGCGTCACTTGCGACTATACATTCCTATACAATAAATCATTGTTACAATGTCCTGTACCTACCATTAAAGTTTGTACCATGAATTCGGGACCACCCTGTATATATATATATATACATATACACACGCACTAAAGAGACAAAATATTATGACCACCTACTCAATAACGCGTTGCGCCTCCTTTGGCCTGCAAAACAGCTGAAACTCGCCTGGGCATAGATGCCACAAGTTCTTGGTACATGACTGGAGACAGGTTGTACCAAATGTCTAAGCAGCGGTCACGCAAAGTCGAGATATTCGGATATGGTGGTGTTTCAGCTCTGAGCTACCGGGATATGGTGGTGTTTCAGCTCTGAGCTACCGCTCCATGACATCCCAAATGAGCTCTATTGGATTAAGATACGGTAAGTTAGGTGGTCAGGACATTAAGTGGAATTTATCACTAACTCCAACACAATCCGAGCCTTGTGTCATGGGGCGTTGTCCTGCTGGAAGATTCCATTTCCAGTTGGGAAGACAGACGCCATGTAAGGGTGCAACTGATCCGCAGTGATGTTCAGATAGTTCGCAGCGTTCATGGACGCAGCGTCTGTTCTACCCACAACTACAGGTCCCACAGTCGCCTATGAGAACGTCCCCCAAAGCATAATACCGCCACTACCCGCCGGTGTATGATCTGCTGAACAAGATGGGAGCAACTGTTCGCCTGGGAGATGGCGTACCCTGACACGACCATCAACGTGATGAATGAGAAATCGGGATTCATCTGATTAGGCATCTCTCTTCCACTCATCCATGGTCCAATCTCGATGTTCCCGGGCCCATTGTAGTCGTAGTTGACGATTGGTCATCAGAGGCACACGAGTGGGACATGTGCTGCACAGTCCCATATCCAACAGTGTCCGCTGAACTGTGTGTTCCGAAACCCTTGCGCTTGGACCTGCATTGCATTGTATTGGGCTGTCAGCTGAGCCTCTGTCTCGCGTCGATTTTGCTTTACCAAGCATGACAGTCTCCGACGTCCTTTTTCTTTGATGACGCGTGGACGACCAACACCTTTGCATGAATACTAACAACGGCAGATCGTGAACAACCTGCAGTTTCGGTGATACTCGTTCCGAGTCTTCGGGCCATTACGATCTGTCCTCTATCAAATTCGCTTAGATCAGTACCCTTTCCCATCACTCGCAAAAGTAAGTGCAAGAATGATTACTCACCTTCTCCATCAGCAGTTAAATACCATTCTCACTTAATCACGTGCCCTCCACGTCGTCCAGACGAGTTCATTTTGAAAATTGAAAAATGTGGGGATGGTAATAAAGTTTTGGCTCGTCAGTATTATATATATATATATATATATATATATATATATATAATATAATATATATATATATATATATATATATATTTAGTTAACAGCCTAAAGATGTATGATTAATCCATTGAATACGATGTAATTGCCTTGAATTGGTATTCTTCTTGAATCTTCATCTAACAACCCTTGACTTATCCACCAGAATAATCTTTCCATATGAAATCTATCAGAACTAGCATGCTGTCTGGAACAATACAAATGAATATAGATCCTTAAAGCAGCACTTACCCTTGAGATACGCCACCCAGAGCGAATCCCATTGCGCTTCTCAGAAACAGCATTATCCAGAGATTTGGTGATAAAGCACTAGCCGCTCCAAAGAGGAACACAAGTAGCATTGAAACACGCAGAGTCTGAAAATTGCAAAGTTCTTTGACACACATATGAGTAATGGTTGCCTACATCAGAATTTCATAATTTAAGATCCGGTGCACACATCCGGTTCTTCAACGTGCGGCGCCGCTGAGGCACCGAAGCCCAACTCAGCATACATAACCGTGAAAATGAAGCAAGTTCTCATTTCGCGCCATTTGCGATAAATATTCTATCGAAGAAAACGTGTTTATTTCGCTTACTTGGTGTAAAAAAAGTATATTTTGAAACAAAATAGACGTTACAGGATACAGCTATTTAGTAATTGTTATTGATATTCCATTTATTTATGAAAACAAGGTACTTCAGAACGTGGGGAATTGTGGTACAAATTGCACGCAAGTTGGATGTGCGTCGCCGGAGGCATGTGTTCACTACTCCATTGGATCTAATGTATCTCAGACCCCACGCGTTGCTGAAGCGGCCCCGCACACCGGATGTGTGCACCGGGCCTAATGAATCTCTTTTCGAACATTTTCGAATCATCTAATGGTGGAATTCAAGTTCGTACTTGTTTGCAATGGAAACAGAAATGTGTTGCATTTTTCTCTCTTACACGCATTAGGGATGCTATACGTCCCGGTTTAAAATGCTTGTACCGGGGTCCCCAATTGATTAGTCGTTTATTTTCAGTCTAAAGAAGTTCTTTTAAATATATAGGTTATTGCTTCCCTTAATACGTCAAAATTCGCCAGTTTTGAATGTGCTTTGTGTGTAACATAGGAGTTAATTCTCTGGAAATATAATGAAATTTTAATTCATGCTCAACTCCTTTAATTGTTCACCAGACTTTGATTGCATGCCCTGTTTTTAATCATCCTTTTTTTAGATTTTCCAATGGTTCAATTTAAATTTACGAGATTCGATTGAGGAAAATCTTTATTCAAATCTCTGTATTTCTGCATAAAATTACTTCGAAAAATTTCTACAAAAATTTTCAAACCTTCTTATGCGAGGTGAATTAAATCTGCTCGTCAAATTCTACACTCATGTCCATAAATTAAGGTTAATGCCAGTTACGGCAAATACAGGTTCAGAAACAAAACAAACGTGACTTATTCATAAAGCCTATTTATTAAACAAAAGATAAAGAACAAAAAAGATGGTATGTGTATGATACGATTAAAAAAAATATGATTTTTGCTCACTGGAGCAATTACAAAAAATATCGACTTTACAAAAACTTAACATGACATTGTTGGTATGATAGTTAATACATTGTATGTCTCCCAGACGATAAAATACAATCCGTACAACGCCTAGACATGCTGAGGATCAAATTATCGAGCTGATCTTGGGGAAGATCACTCCACTCAGCAAGCAATGCTTTCCGAAGTTCCGGTACACATGTAGGAGGTAGTTGACGGGCTGTAACTCGTCGGCCAAGCATGTCCCACACATGCTCTATCGGATTCAAGTCAGGTGAAAATGTTGGCCATTCCATACGGGTGATATTCTCAGATTCAAGGCATTCGTTTACAATGTTTGCACGGGAGGACGGGCGTTGTCATCCATAAACACAAATTCTGCGCCCATGGCACCCCTAAACAACCGTACATGTTGTTCCAGATTGATGTCCCGATAAATTTGGCCTCTCATGCTTCCGATTTGAACATGAAGATCTGATCTGGAGCCCATTATAATTCCGCTCCAAACGAGCAATCCTGCACCACCGTAACGGTGTCGTTCAATGATGTTGTCTTGGTGGTAGCGGGTACCTGGCGTTCTCCATATGAACGTCCGCCGTGAATCAGACTGCAAGCTAAACCTGAAGGAAAACATCACACAAATCCACAGTGACCGATATCCACATTGCATGTTCTTTACTCCTGGCTAATGGCTGCTACACAATTAATTTGGTCGAGTAGCGAGCGATTTAGTAACTAAATGAGTTGGGTCAAAACTATTTAGTCGAGTAGTTTAGTAAAACGATTTAGTGGACTCGTATTGGAGGACTCTAAACTTTTGCACTAGTACTGTATGCATAGACACGACAACAACAACAACAACAACAGTGGACTCGTTCCAGTCAAATGGATAGTAGGCGGTCGAGTAGTGCCCCCCTCCACCCCACTCCTCTCACCACTATCGGGACACTCGACAAGTGTGCACACGTCTGCTTAGTAGAGTTCATTAGTTATTCGTTTTCATTGCTCGAGCTCTCTTTCTTGTGTGTATTTTTTGTTAAAATATGCATAGTACACACATATGAGTTTTAAATTTTGGCAACAGTTTGTTGATCGTCTGTCTCGCGGATCGTTTTCATCGCTGTCATTTAAATCCATTATTTTTCTTTAGTCAATAAATCGGTTCTGTGTAATGTTTAACGTTTTTCATTCTCTTAAAATAACATTTTTATCGCCACCATGATTCGTTGGAGTGATGATACAACGGTCAAAATTGTAACTGCTTCTGTGTAACAGGAGTGTTTATGGAAATGTGAAGTCTTTCCTGCACAAAAATAAAGCATCCGAAACAGTTGCAATTTATGAGTTAGAAAAAGCGATGGGAATACCGGAGTTTCACGAGAAGGAAATCAAACAAAAAATAAAAACACTAGGAAACTGTTTTATATTTATTTTTAAACTAGCAGAATTAATTACTCGGTGTTGACCATCTGTATACTCTATTTCATATCATACTTTTCATCGCGATTCAGCTTCGCTCTCCGCATCATCTTTAGCAGTTGATTCTCGAACACCAACTAAACCGTGTGTGTACAACTACTCCCCCACTTGCCGTTATCTCGTTTAGTAGAGCTACTAAATCACTCGCTACTCGACTCAATTACTGGCATAGTGTGTAGCAGCCGTAACCGCTGGCGACAGTGAGTTGCCGTGAGCGGAACTCATCTGACAGGCCTGCGAGCATATAGACTAACATGTCCTAAACGTATGTAAACGGTTAGCATTGAAACTGTCATATTCGTAGCTGAAGATAGCTGACGAGAAAGGTCGGATGCTGTGCTTCGTTTGCTTCTTTTTGCAGTTACTGCCAAATACCGGTCGTCATTCGGCGTTGTAACTCGGGGGAGATCTGTATTGTAACGTCTACTGATATTTCCATCATTTTAGAACCGTTTCCAAAGCCTAGATATGACACTTTGGGCAATTCCAAGTTCCACTGAAACTTCCGTCTGAGTACGCCCACATTCCAGGCGACCGATAATTCTACCACGTAAAAAATCTTCGACATGCTTCCTCTGTGCCATAACTATTCGGTTGTGGCACTGAGCGACTTACAGAACACTGGTGAACAGTTTTACTTCTTTGCTACCATTCCTTATATACACCTCTCTTAAGCTTCGGTTTCCTAAGAAAGTGGAGCCGTTATCTAACAGCCGTGATACGTCATGATTCCGCGGGCATAACTAGACGGCCATCTAAACAAGAATGCTGAGGTGTCAACTTAGACGGACATAATACGTTGGAGAATGGGCAACACAAACCGCTGTCGTGGTTTATTTCATTCGAGAAACAAAACAAAGTGGTTTTTTTATTCTCTAGTTCAAAGTTTCTAACTTCGGGATCGTTGAAGGTAGAGTGAAAATTTCAACAGATTTAAAATCAGCGTAAATTTGTACGTCAGATCGATATCAAAAACAGTTTTATTATTCAGTAATTTACCATTTGATTATTTAATTATTTATTAAATAATTAATTATTTATTTAAAGAAAATCACATTTAAGGTATCGATCTGGTGTCAAATTTTCCGCAGATTTCAAATCCGTTGAAATTTTTATTCTGTGTTTAACGATCCCGATTTTACAAAAACGAATTAATCAATGGCAGTCAAAAATGTTTATTTATTTCGCTCCTCTTCGCTGGAATCGTTTGGAGCAGGAAATGAAATGTGGCCGCTACAAGAGAAAAAACGTTCTGCAACTGTTTGAGACCGCTATGACGACAGTCATGGAAATGGCGGCTCCGATCATTTTCGCGTTACGCTCACAAACAACGCTCTCTAGGAAACCAACACCATGTGTTAGTATAAACAACGTTTTAGTGACGTCACCCACCGATACATCACGGCTACGCTTTCTTAGGAAACCGAAGCTTTACACCCTCGTCATTGTGACGTACTATCCACGTCATCTGATGGCTTCCTGTTTTGGATATTATTCTTGAAGATGTGTGAGATAATTCTACAGGTGCAATTTTTACTTCAGAGTTCGATTTCCGTGTGATTCTGAATTGTTCTTAATTTATGAACATGAGTGTATTTAAAGCATCCAACTTTACTTTGTATTTCACTGTGTATAAATTTGACAATTTTGAGTTCGACGCAGTTTGTCCGCCTGTGCATCTTGTCCAATTAAACTCAAATTCCAATCCAATCCCATTTTTATTAGTATAACTAGGCACTGCGTGGTTAGCCCGGCGTTGACCATGCCAGTTGCTTTGGTGGGGTTATTGGTTTCCGAAGTCTTACATTGTCTAATTAAGCAGTCTAAACAATAGAAACAAATTATCGTCAATTCCTTTACCTTTTTATATCCAATTGTTTCAGCCAATTTTGAAAAACTTGGCGTACCAAATATTACACCTATAAAAACGACCTACAGAAAAGTAGTAAATTGAATAATCAAATATTTTCACACAGAAATCAGACTAAAATTATGAAATGAATGTAATAAACAATATATCTCAATAGCTGTTATCGGGATCCACACATATGTGGTCGTTGGTTTCATGGTATTGGGTACTGAGGTATTGTAGTGCGTAGTTTATTCTAAAAAGTTATATGTGGGTAGGTAGTCAATTAAGGTTGCACTGGAGCAACAGAACGGGCTATGGACGACAGTCTAAGATCAATCCCTTAGAGAAATTTCCAAGGATAACACCTCGTAATTTTGAACCACGGTCAGATAACGAAGTCAACACCTGAGTTGACACCCACTCTCCCACGACCTTCCACGGCACACCAACGTGAGGAGATTGGAGGCCATGCCAGATTTAATACTATCTTTGGCTGGACCGCGTTTCGAATTCGCAACTTTCCTGTTGGTAATCCGTTGCTCTTTCAACTGGGCAATCGCGATCCCCCTATATATATATATATATATATATATATATATATATATATATATATATATATATATATATATATATATATATATATATAATGAGGATGTGTTTGTATGTGTGTATAATCTCTATACAAATCTACACCTTTGTCCAATCCACTCGAAATTTGCTACACTTCTACTTTAGAACACTGCGGAAACCATTGGCTATTTCTTTCCTGTCTTCAGACCCATCTGTAGCCATGAAAATTGGTACACGGGTAGTCCTAAAAGTGCCCCTCGAAGCACCAATTTTAAAATCTAAGGTTTGTTTTTCTGCAATAAATGGACATGGATGAGGAAACACGTTCTACAGGGTTTGTGTATGAGTTAACACAGGAAAATGTCGTGGTCATATTTTAGCTGTCACGGTAGGAAACACGTTCTACAGAGTTTGTGAATTTGAGTTAACACGGAAATGTTCCGGTCATATTTGAAACCCGAGCAACGCCGGGTTATTCAGCTAGTAAGTTATAAAAAAGGTATGCAATTATGCAGTTCAATTGCAGATGAAAACAACGTTTTGATATTCACGCAAATATGGAATGTGTTTTTTTTTTACCCACTCTCTCCCAACTCGCCAGAAGGTGTAGAGCTTTTGGAATATGTATTGTAGTTAGTGAGGATCATGCCCTAACTCGCTTGATGTGGTATGTCGTGTCTGATGCAGCATGACCAAATATGGCCCTCGCGCCATAAAACCCCCAAACCAATCAACTCGCCCTTATCCTAGTTCTGGGCTGTCAGTCAGCGAGTTCCGAGTCAAATTGGAGATGAGAGGCAAAAGATCTAATACTTTCAAGCATCGTAATCTGGTATGCACCATGTCTGTTATAAATAAAAGATACGCAAATAAGGTGAAGACTACAATGGGTTTGCCCACTGTGCTAGCAGCTTAGAAGTTGTAAGCAGCACTGGTTTGATTCCTGTAGCGTGTGTCTATTACTTTATATTGTACGTCTTGTGTCTGTTGCAGCATACTGGCACAGTGTCTCACGATACTAGAAACGGGTGTCTGTGTTGTTGGTTATAGATCAAGAGATAGACCACTCTTATTTACCCCAAATTTACCATAAACTTTGATGTGTGCTTAAGAATACCCATAACCCACAGTCTTCAAAAAGGTATTTCTTAAGGTTGGAGGGTGGTGGGGGGGGGGCGAGTAATGACGTCATCAATATGGCTGCTGCGCAAACGTGTGACACTTTACTTAAACGAACCTAGCTCCTCAACGAAGCGTCGTAGAGCATTGTACTTTTTTTAAATTGCTCGTAATTAAATAACAATTGTGTGTTTTATGTAATTACAATATAGTTCATGAGTGTAATAGTTTTCCTGATATTTAGCCCCAAACGTACATTTTACGAGTTTTTCTGTTTCATAGTCAATATTTAAAGCCCAACAACTCTTAAACCGATAAGACAATAAAAACAAGGCAAAATTTAAAATGCTTGAGAAGATTGTAGGGATTTAAAAAATACCATAAACATGGCTATGAATGCATAACGAGATAGTAAATGATGGGTATTGTCTTACTCTTGAAGCCAAGAACTGCTTGACCAGCCCGCTGTGGCGGGGATCTTGAGGTTAACACTGACCTCTCTGATGTATTTGTATGGAATTGTAATGTATTATAATCACAAACGAAGACTAAATAACAAATGTTTATGTATATTGTGTCTTTTATATTGTGTTTTCATAGTTGCACCTATGGATTTAAAATATGTTTTAATAATTACTCTATTGTAATATTTACCAGCTAATTAACTAATGCTAAATTAACATTGCACTTCTAAATTTAAGATAAAGGAGAGGTGGCTATTGTGTCTAATATATATTTTGACTTTTTTTTTTTGCAATCTAAGAAAATTTAAAACTTTTGCACTGGCAATATTAATACGTTTTACCGAAATTAGTCGAATCGAAAGAAACATTCTGCATCTGTAACATATTAGGAAAATATTACAGTAAGAAATTTTTATCTTGATAAGGGTAATAACCTGCTTACAAATTTTAATTTTGTATGGATGGATGCATGATTAATATTACAGCGTTTCCCAACTCTGATTCAGCTAGGGCTAAGTGGATGAAAACTAGATAATTACGGAGCAAATAGTAACAAGTTTGTTAGAAGGCAGTGATGTATCCAGGAAATCAGAATCTAAAGAGGACCTTCAAGAAAGGCGGATCGAAAAAGACAACAAAGATGTTGAGTGTGTAATATCTTCACTCGAGAACTTTTCCGATCCTTTTGAAGAAATGGACAGAAAAACTGCTTTTAGAAACATATCCAATGTGCATGTTGTGGACGATAAAGTAAGCAAAGATCTACTTAGTGCATACTTCAAAGGCACAGAGGCCTTTGAAAATTTTAAGTGTAAGTGTATGTTAGTGATCCAAGAAATGTTGAACTTCCAATACCAATAAAAATTGTTTTGAACTGTGCTTCTAAAACTATCCAAGGATCAGATTAAAAACTCCATGTCGTAAAATGCACGCGTGATCTTTTTGCAAGACCAATATTGCCTCTGAACAGAATTTTGTTATGAGGGATGTTTTGGCTTATCCTCTTACCCCAGTTCCCCTAGCTCTTGGACAGATGGATGACTCACTGAATAAAACATGCAAATCAAAACTGATGCATAAGTTGGAAGAGCTTCAAAAAGAAGATATCGTATCTGCTCCACTTACTGTGGACACACTACTAGTCTTTGATGCTATGTTCATTCTACACACAATTCAATTCCCAAATAACCATGGAGGTCTTGCCAACAACATTCTGGGTTTTAATCTGTAAAGAAGAAGCCAGAGAAATTCACTTTGTGTTTGACGTCTATGGCACTCCAACTATCAAGGATACGGAACATGACATACGTAATGCTAAAACACTAGTGACTGAAATAAAAATGTTTGAACCTGAAAAAAAACTCCAAAAATGTCTTCAGTGACATTAAGAAGTGAATCGTTCAAGACATCTTTAACAAAGTTTTCATGTAAAGAATGAAGATCTTCCAAATATTGTCACTTGCTTGGCAATAAAAAAGTTATATGTTGCTGTAGAATAGACTTGTTACATGTACTCATGTATAGGCACCAACATGAACGTAAATGAGGCGCAAGAACTTGCATGCCAACACAATGAAGCAGATAAGAGGATAATTTGGAATATTACACACACGACTCAAAATGGTGAAGAGAAAAATGTTTTGGTGTGAACAAACGATTCGGATATTTTTGTGTTAATGATCTATCTTTGGTGATAGATCTTCTTGTTAATGATCTATCTTTGGTGAGAACTTAAAGAATGCACCCTTATGGTTTGAATGTGGTGTATCTTCAAACAACTCTAGAAGATATATTATCGTCTCAAAAATAGCAAAAGAAATAGGACGTGAAATAGCTGACGGCCTACCAGGCTTTCAAGCCTTGACTGGTTCAGATTACACTGCTGCTTTTACCAGACAAGGTAAAATAAAACCTTTTAATATTCTCACAAAAAGCATGGCGCATCAAAAAAATCTGGCTAAATTAGGAGAATCCGTCTTGGTGGATGAATCATTGCTGATTGGTGTAGAGACATTTGTGTGTGTGGTATGTATGGCCATCCTTCGAATGTCTCAGTATCAGAAGTGGGATACAGTATTTTTAAAATAGAGAACGTCTCCTCTGCTAACAAGTAAACCGTTGATAAAATTTAGGCCTGTTGCTCCTACTCTTCCTCCTTCAAAAGCTGCCTTGGAACAAAAAGTCAAGCGGGGCAATGCTGTATTTTGGATGTGGAAACGTGCAAACCTCTGTAACCCTCTGGAAAATATTGACGCAACCTGTCATGGATGGAACTTAGAAAACAGGAAATACCAGGTTAAGTGGTATGAAGGGCCTATGCCACCTGGCATTATTCCGCCTGAAAAAGACGATACTTCTGCACAAGATCAAGTTGCTTTAAAAATCAGTGATAGTGACACAGACACCGATGATGAGTTATAAAGACGGTAGATTAAAAAAACTACTTAAGCAAGAACACAAGTGCTAATTTTAATTTGTTTTTGTTTAAAGCATTTTTTTCAATTTTACATCTATTGTAAGATTTAGCATTAGTTATAGATTTAGTTAATTAGCAGATAAATATTACGTTAGAGTAATTATCAAAACATATTTTAGAGGTCCATAAGTACTAATGTGAAGATACGCACAATACAATAGACGAAATATACAAAAAAATTATTTATTTTATTTGCTTGTTATTTAGTCTTTGTTTGTGATTATAATACATTAAAACTCTAAACTAATACATCAGAGAGGTGTTAACTCACAAGATCCCCGCCACAGCTGGCTGGTCAAGCAGTTCTTGGCTTCAAGAGTATGACAATAACCGCCATTTACTATCCCGTTATGCACCTATAGCCATGTTTATGATATTTTTTAAATCCCTACATTCTTAGCAAACATTTTAAATCCCTACATTCTTAGCAAACATTTTAAATCTTGCCTTGTTTTTATTGTCTTATCGGTTTAAGAGTTGTTGGGCTTTAAACATTCACTATGAAACAGAAAAACTCGTAAAATGTACGTTTGGGGCTAAATATCAGGAAAACTATTACACTTATGAACTATATTGTAATTACATAAAACACACATTGGTTATTTAATTACGAGTAATTTAAAAAAAAGTAAAATGCTCTACGACGCTTCGTTGAGGAGCTAGGTTCGTTTAAGTAAAGTGTCACACGTTTGCGCGGCAGCCATATTGATGACGTCATTACTCAGCCCCCCACCACTCGCCAAACTTAAGAAATACCATTTTGAAGACTATGTGTTATGGGTATTCTTAAGCACACAACAAAGTTTATGGTAAACTCGGGTAAATAAAACGTGTCCTATCTCTAGGTCTATTAGTGTCTGGCGCAGAATGACCACATTTGGCCCGTGCGCGATTTTCAAAACTCTCACAGATACTACAACAGGGGGCGGAGCTAACCGTAACGGGCAATGATCGCGAGCGCTGGATAGTAATCTCCTTCACTACGCTAAAGACAGCTGAAATCCTGTCTGAGCCTGTTTGTAGTGTAATAAATGAAACATGTTAAATAATTTTTCTGTTTCATCTTTTCTTTTCAGATCTATGGCTATAGGTGGGTAGAGGTGGAAGCCGAAAATTGTATCCTTTTATTATATAAGTTAATAATTATATAAGTTAGTGTTTTATGTGTGCTTTTTGTTACATCAGAATGGTCCTAAACCAGGTGTAGATACGACACCATCATCCTATAGCAAAGGGGACGGCAGAGGCGCGGAAAAATATCAGCTGGTAGTGAGTTCAGGAGTGGCTCTTAGATTATTTATGTAAAATCAACGGAAGCTTGGAAAAATATAAAAAGGGTATTAAAAATTAGGAAAAGTAATTTAAAATCAAAAGGAATTAAATTGGAATTTTTAAAAAATAATTTGGAGGATCTAAAAATTTTAGCGCCAGCTGGGTTCGAAGTCGGTGACTTTAGCCATTAGGCCATCGTTGCTTCACGAAAAGAAGATCTTTAAAAGAAGACATCATTTTATATTTGGTTGATTTCAGTCTCATTGGCCTTTACGGTTAGCCCCGCCCCCTGTTGTAGTATCTGTGAGGGTTTGGAAAATAGCGGCCCGTGCGTCATAAAAAAACAAAACCAACCAACCGATTCCTGTATCTTACTGCGGATGTATTTCTCTCGGGTAGAAAATCTTTCTTCGTTTGTGTGTTTTTGTCCATTACTTGGACTCTAACCGATTCCTGTGTCTTACCGTGGACGTATTCCTCTCGTCTTGTGTGTGTAAGAAAACTTTTTTCTTGCGTGTGTTTGTCCACTACTTGACGTTGTCTGCCTCGTGCATGGCGTAGCTTGGCAAAAATACGATCACTACACCATATATCCCAACTAACCACAGTGTACCATATGGTACTAGCCGACCCTTTTCCCTAACACGTGGACGCTGGAATGTTTCGAAATGCA
>OX375876.1:125109211-125221778 GCA_947359465.1 Metellina segmentata
AACTTACAGTTCGACATGTTGATGGTATTATTGTTTGGCTCACACGTAAAGTGTGTTATTGTTTGACTCATGTGAAAGTGTGTATGCGACAACATGCGAGTATTAGATGAGAAAAATTGTTAACACTGTGTTAATAGCCCTCCCCTGTTTGCGAGTCGAAAGAGCGTAAACCGTCCCTTAGGGGCAAGCCGACGCGAATGAATTCACTTCCTGCTTTCTGTAGAAAGTTAGCGCGTGAGGAGCGGAGGAGAGTTTTTTTCAAGAGTAGGAAGAATTTGTTTTTTCCTTCCGCCTCCTTCTTCGTTGTTGGAGGTGTTCCGTATTTAAACGGAGAGGGGAAGGAGAAAGTTCGCAAGAGGTCTTTGATGTGAGCTCGGAGAGGAGGGAAAGTCAAAATAAGGAAACAGCTGGATATTTATCTGCGGGAGAGGGTTTGATAGAAAAATATTTTTACATTGCGATTCAAATCGTATGAAGTAGAAATGGATACTTACGTTGTTTATAAAGGAAGATGATTAATCTAATGAGGCTCATTTCCCATTTGTCATTATGGTATTCAACATGTTAGGAGATAGAAGCACCTAATTGAGTAAAATGATTATTTTTTCGCCTGCGCTTAAACAGAGATATGTGTTGGAATTGGGGTTAGCTGTTATTTGTATTTTTGCTATTGTAACATTTCTTTCCATCTTTTACGTTAGCGATAATTGCAAGTATGATGATCAGATTGATTTAACAAACACCTCCTGTGTCTATTCGGAAAAGTTGGGAAAAAGACTCTATTTCCACATTTGTAATAAAGAACATTCTAGAGTGTATGACATTCGTTATTTTTGGAAAGAGGAATTGAATAAGATAAACCCTCAAATTATTGGCGTACAGCTTAGCGAATATGAATTTGGAAAACTTTGCAAACACAGTGTTAAATTTTAAACACCCCAGCACTTGTTTAATTGTAGGACCAAGTCAATCTGGTAAAACATCGTTAGTGCGTAAGATGATTAAAAGCAACATCTATGATCAACAGATGAAAAACATAAAATGGTGTTACAATTATTCTTCACCTTGGTTTTTTGACGAACCTGGGATATAGTTTGTACAAGGTTTACCTGAAAGTTATGAAGATGTTGACTTAATTGTTATTGATGATCTGATGCATCGTTTAAATGAAAATATTTCAGAGTTGTTTACTGTGATATCTCATCATAGGAATTCGAATGTTAAACGACGAAAAACACAGGCGGGAGATATTTTTTCATAATGGATGAAAAATTAAATGTTTGTCTCAAAAGCGAGTTGGATTTGTTTTCAACTCTCCCCACTCAGCTTGCAATTGATTCTTCTTCTTTTGTGGAGGTTCATCCTGTTGCTTCGTTGCGAGATACAACACCGATTGAATTTTATATTAGTGGAAATGGAGAGCATTATTTAGATTTAGCTCATACCATTTTACATTTACAGATACAGATTACAAAAAAGAATGGAACTTTAATAGGAGAAAGCGATATAGTTGCTCTATTAATTACATTTTGAATACGATGTTCTCCGAATTCAGTTTATTTTTAAATGATAAACAGATTGCTTGTCAGAGCAATTATTCCTATCGGGCTTTGTTAGAGAGTTTACTTTTTTCATCGAAATCGTGTCAAGATACTATGCTGACGAGTGCTTTGTTTTATAAAGATTCTGCTGACACACATGATTTAGTTGTTAAAGACAATGCAAATGAAGGATTCAAAAAAAGACAATCAATTTTTGAAACTTCCAAAATAGTTGACCTAATAGGAAATTTACATTTTGATTTAGCAGCGCAACCCAAACTTTTAATAAACGAGGGTTAATGTACGAATTAAAATGGAGAGACATAAAGATTCATTTTGTTTAATGTCCACTAGCGATGGTTACAAGATAGCTTTGAAATCTGCTAGTCTTTTTATTCGTAAAATTAATGTTGCTCCGTCTATTGTTTTAGCACAAGAAAAAGTTTTAGAGAGAGGACTTATTAAAATACCCATCAGACGAGTTGAAGTTCGATCGTTTGCTCTTAGTACAGGATTACAATCTTCTACAATACCTAACGCTTTCATAGGTCAAATCCCCACTCGTCTTATAATGGGATTCGTTTCAAATGAAGCTTACAATGGTAAACGTACTAAAAACCCGTTTATGTTTTCTCATTACAAACTAAACTATCTTTCTATCTTAGATGGTTCAAAAATGATCCCAGCCAAACCTTTCCAACCCAACTTCGAAAATAATTTATACGCTCGTAGTTATCTAGGGCTTTTTACACATTTGAATCGTTTTCACAATTCTCAAAACATTAATATTAACTATATGGAATATTCAAAAGGTTATACATTATATGCAATTGATTTAACACTGGATATGGCATCCGGAGAAAGTCATACAAGTGTTAATAGAAGTGGCAACATCGCTATTGATATAAAATTTGCTGCTCCTCTAGAGGAGACAGTTAGTTTAATCGTTTATTCGGAATACAGAAGTATGATAGAAATAGAAAAAGCACGAAACGTTTTTACCGATTTCTAAGAGAAAACATATGAATGGATACTTTAACATTATGTCGTCTTGCGTGTGGTGATTCAAATATTAAGAGAAGTTTTGGAGGTGTGTTTGCCTCCGACGATTTACCAACGCAGAAAGGAAACTTTTCATCTTTTATTGTCAATTTAGATCCAAAAAGTCTCCCTGGGAGCCATTGGGTTAGCATTTTCTTTAAGTATGATGTGAGTTTTTACTTTGATAGTTATGGACGACCTCCTACGAATAAAAATATACTAACCTTTCTAAAAAATAATTCAAAAGAAATTCGATACAATTCTAATTGTTTTCAAGATTACTTTACTACTAGTTGTGGATATTTTTGCTTATACTTTCTTTGGATATCAAACAGAAATTTTCCACTATCTGGTTTGAGCGATGTAAATAAAAGAGAAAACGAGAGTTTCATTAAACGATTTGCGAAGCAAAATCTAAATCTAAGCGATTGTTGTGGTTCATATCTCGCAAGAGGAGATCAGATTTGTGAACCGCTTTTAAATATGAGAGAACATTCTAAGCGTTGAATCTAAAGAGTAAACACGTTTTCTCTCTCATGGAACGTTATGGATATTTAACCATCGAATCTGATGGAACAAGCGTTTATCGTATACATAATGTTTTGTATAGCGATATAATAAGTTGTTTGAAAAACGCTATCAATCAAAAAAATGAAAACCATGGAAGCACCTTGTACTTCAAAATATTAAAAAACTCTATCGTTGTTAAATATCTACATGATGGAAATGAAGATCGTAGCTATTCATATGTTTACTTACACAAACCAACCACCTCAGAAGCATACCATGTCTGTTCCGGAGCTAAGAAAATCTGTAAAGATTTGTTACAATGTATAATAGATGTCAAGCTCTCAAATATACACATCCCAGGCATTGCCGGAGAAGAGTTGAAAATCGGATACTTGAAGATTCTAACAGACGATGAATTGTTGAAGGATATGCATGCTCCTATTGAAAAGTAATCATTTTAAAATCTTGCCCCAACTTGTTTAATCATGTACAAACCTGTTTCTTAATGATACAACCTTGTAAACCACATCTACTAATAAAGTTTCAGTTCGCAAATACGTGTTGATTTATTTTTAGTCTAATGAGTAACATTGTGTTTCTTTTTCTTGTTGGATATAAGGTATAAAAGAAGCATCCTAAGCGATTAGAATCATTCACGCTCTCAAGCGGCTTCTGTTCGTTTTAAATTAGTGTTTCTCCAAATAAGAGAGGTTTTAGTAAAAATGACAGTATTAGATGCTGATGTTGATTGGAAATCCTTTTCAAAGGATAATTCTCTCACTGAAGATGTTATGAGAAGTTTATCTCACAAAATTGATTGGTCTTTGATTTCCCAGCATCAAACTCTAACGGAACCATTCATTACAGAGTTCAAAACCTCTGTAAATTGGGATGCTATTTCTCAATATCAGAAGCTATCTGAAACCTTTTTAGACCAACATCGAATGTTGTTAAATTGGACCCTTGTTTCACAATATCAAACATTGTCTTCATCCGTTATGCTTAAATATAAAACTAAACTCGATTGGGATAAAATTTCTCAATATCAAAAGTTAGAAAGCAATTTTATACTTAATTATCCTACGCTTTTGAATATGAGTTTAGTTTCTAAACACCAAAAACTATCAGAGAATATTATTAACATGTTGAGTGATGTATTGGATTGGGATGAAATTTTCAAACATCAAGATCTTTCCTCTAAATTTATAACAACACATATCGATAAAATATCCGACTGTGACGCTATTCAGAACAAATATTTAGGAGAACAAGTCATAAACGCTATTTTTAAGCGACAGGTACTTATGTATTTATCAAAAATTTGTTCAAGTCTTAGCAGATGAAATAATGTTTTTCTTTAATACAACTATTTTTAGAAATACAACGCTTTACTCATTTCGTTGTTTGACATGGAACGATACGGATACCTTATTCTGGATTCTCCTTCAACATATAATTATATTCATTGTGAATTGTTTACCTCTATCAACAAATGTGTGAAAAATGTTTTATCGAAGTCGGACTTAGATCCAGATTACAAGAAAAGTATACGTTATTTCAAAATTCTTAATGATCAGGAAATAGTGCAACAAATCCACGAGGATGGAGAATATAGATGGGGATTGTGTCGACTACATCGATTAGCTCCAAACAAATCATTTTCTGTTTATGGAAACGGACTCATGCTATATTCAAACATCTTGATCTGTCTTGAACTGGCAAGCGATATGATTTTAAGAGCTGAAAACCCTTTTTTGGATTGTGATTCGTTTAAACCTGGATACTTTGAAATTTTATCTAATGATGAAATTATACACTCGCTGCTACATCATTGCAAGATTTAATTTCCCTCCAGAATTGTCAATGATTTCACGTTTGCGAATATGTAAAATTATGTAACATAATGTATTTTAACATTTTTCTTAAAAGTAATAAAAATAATATCTTGAATATTTGTCTTTGTCTTTATTTTCTGACACAATCTATATTTCCATAAAAAGCTCTTAAATCTTGTCTTTGAATATTGAGAATCAAAATGCTATTCTTAAAATAAATCTTTTTCCCTCTCTACGTGTGCGTATGTACTCGGAATGATCAGGGGGGGGGGGGCAAGACAGATGAAAGCAAACCTGGAAGAACATAGTATGAGATGGGAATAAATCAAAGGAAAGCCGCCTCTGTAGGAGGTTGAGCTTGAGAGGTAAGAATGTTAAATATATATATAAAATAAAACTTTTTCCCTCTCTATGTGTGCGTATGTACTCGGAATGATCAGAGGGGGACAAGACAGATGAAAGCAAACCCGGAAGAACATAGTATGAGACGGGAATAAATCAAAGGAAAGCCGTCTCTGTAGGAGGTTGAGCTTGAGAGGTAAGAATGTTAAATATATATATATATGTATTTTTTTGTTTTTTTTTGCAAAGAGGAAAAGTTTCTAAAATTGCGTAAAAATTTTCACATATATACTGCTTTGAATCAGGAAAGAATTCATTCAAGTTCATCATTCTTCCGTTGTGTGCACTTCCTCAAGGAGCGAATAAGCAATCTACAACCATGAATCGCGGTGAGTCTTTTTCTTTTACATTACAAAATAGATCATTTTTGCTTTTAAGAATAACTATTTATTTGGTTAACATTCTCGAATTCTGTCTCTTGTATTCTTTACCATAGACAGAAAGAGATCATTCGAATTTGCTGATACCGATGAGGATGTTACACTTTTGAATCCTTACAAAAAGACTTTAAAAAGAGGAAACGAAGCACTCCCACAGAGTGAGTTTTTGTTTTTACATTACAAAATAGATAACTTTCACTTTTAAGAATAAGTAATCATTCGAGTAACAATCTCTAATTCTGTCTTTTTGTATTCTTCACCACAGACGGAAAGAGGGTATTTGAATTCAACGATAACGACGAAGAGGATTTACTTGTGAATTCTAGCAAAAAAAATGTTAAAAGAGGAAACGATACAAGCAAACAGTTTAACCTTGATTTATCAACACCAGACAACGGAGGGAATAAGCGTATTCCTCATTATACTATAAACCTAGGAAAAGGTGTGTTAATGGAAATTAAGGAATTCCGTTCCAATTATTATATTGGTTTAAGCAAAACATCGGAAAGTGGGGGTGAGATTCGTAACAGATTTAATTTACCTCTGATCCAGTTGGAAACTCTGAGAAAGGGATGTGAAGCTATGTTAGCATATGTTAAAAAATGTGCATAAAAAGAAAAACGACCGGATGAAACAGATGTTCGCTGTGTGCTTTGATTTAGATTAGAACTGTGTGGTGCATTGCTTTACGTTTTTTTCTTTTGCGAACAGATGTTTGATGATGCTTTTGATTTAGATTAGAACTGTGTTTTTTAGTTTTTTAACTTCCATACAATACGATCCTCTCTTTGTTTTGTGTTTAATGTTCCAATCCTTTCGATTTCTCTTAGTTGCTTTTAAAAATGATTCATTTTGAAAATTATCGATCTTCATTTCGCGGATATACAAGATCATATCGAGCAATCGTTAATTACTTAGATACTCATACACTTTATCGTGATTCGCGTAGATCAATTTATGATACTCTGAATTTAAATTACTTAGCATTGCGTTTGAGATTAATTATCTGTTTAAGCGTTTTATTTTCAAAACGAAGCGATCAAAATGAAGAAATCACTAACACTTTTTATTTTTGTAGTACTCCTCAAAGGATTTTATCTCATTTACAGATTTTCCCTGCGATTGATTCGGCTTTTGCAAAGATTTTTACTTTTGTTGATAATTTTATAAGGAATGGTAGCGGTTGGCAAATTAAAAACATTTCACATTTAGATTTACATGTTGGTAATTATCGTATCCCTAGAGGAGGATGTAAAAATGTTAGCTTACCCACTAAATTAAAAAACAAAAAAGCTATTCTTAATATTATATGCGATGATAACAAATGTTTTCTGTACTGTATTCTAGCAAAATTGTATCCGGTGAAAAAAAATGCTTGTCGAGCTTTTAAGTATCAAAAATACTTAAAATGTCTTAAAATCGGTGATCTGAAATTCCCCATTGCTATTTCTAAATTATCAAAATTTGAAAAGCTTAATAATCTATCGATTAATGTATATGGTTGGGAAGAAAATGAAGTTTTTCCTTTACACGTTAGCGAACAAACAAAAGAATATCGATGCATCGATTTGTTTTATCATCAAAAACACTTTTTTTTAATACGAAATTTTAATAGGTTTATGCATCGAAAAAATGGAATTCACTTTTACTGTCGTAAATGTTTAAGCGGATTTAGTAGAGAAGATACACTACTATCACATAAAGTACTATGTCAAGATTTAAAATTTCAAAAAGTAACTATGCCTACAAACAAAATTTTAAAATTTACCAACATTACAAAAATGCTTTATCATCCATTTTGCGTTTTTGCTGATTTTGAATCTTTGACCAAAAAAGTGCACACAGTCTTACCTTCATCATCTCAAAGCTATAATTCTATAATTGAAAGACATGAAGCGATCAGTTATACCATTATTGCTACAGACATAGAAGATCATATAATATTTCATGAATATTATACAGGTGAAAATGTTATAGAAAATTTTCTAAATACTTTAAAATATGTGTCGGAAAAACTATTAAAGAAAATGCATAATATAATGCCGATGATAGAAAATACTAATTTGAGTTATGATTTAAATAGATGTCATATTTGCAAACAAGGTTTTAAAATAGGTGATATACGTGTGCGAGATCATTGTCATTGGGGAGATGGTAATATTAGAGGTATGGCACACCAAGCATGTAATCTCAATTATCGAGCAACTTATTTTATCCCTGTAGTCATCCATAACTCTAAAAACTATGACACTCATTTAATTTTGAAAAATTTACCTTCAAATTTCGCTAAAATTATAAATATTATTCCCATTAACATGGAAAAGTTTACAATGTTTTCTTTAGATACTATAAAATTTGTCGATTCATATCAATTTTTGGATTCATCTCTAGATGTTCTAGTAAACAATTTGAAAACATCCGATCATGAATTCCACATATTTAAAACTTTTTTCGCAAACGTCAAGAACAACTATTTATTGAAACAGAAAGGTATTTTCCCATATTCATATTTTGATTCGATAGAAAAGCTTAAAGAATCGCATTTGCCTCCTCAAGAAGCCTTTTATAACGTCTTAAGTAATAGTTCAATTAGCAAGGAAGATTATGCACATGCCCAAATGGTTTATAAAACTTTCAACTGCAAAACGCTTGCGGATTATTTAGAGTTGTATCAAAACGTTGACACAATAATGCTCGCAGAGGTATTTACTTCATTTAGAAGAACTGCGATGCGATATTATGAGCTAGATCCAATACATTTTGTAACAAGTGCTGAGTTAACATGGAATGCGGGGTTAAAATTTACTAAAGTCGAATTAGAACTTTTAACTAACGTTAATGATTACATTTGGTTCGAATCACAAATGCGTGGAGGAATTTGTTTTTTAGGTAAACGTCATGCTAAAGCAAATAATCCATATTTAACAGAGAGCTATGATAAGAGTAAAGAGCATAGTTATATTGTAGCACTCGATGCTAATAATTTATATGGTTATGTAATGAGCCAACCTTTACCGATAGGCAGGTTTTCTTGGTTGACACAGGAAGAAATTAATAATTTTAACATTTTTGATTATGATAAAAATTCTGAAGTAGGTTTCATTATTGAAGTAGATCTATGTTATCCAGAAAACCTACAGCTAAAAACGAATGATCTACCGCTTGCTCCAGAACATCTAATAATCACATACGATATGCTTTCCCCATATTCTAAAAAACTTTGCAACAAATTCAACCTTAAACACACTCTTCCTTGTAAAAAACTCACTCCTAACTTTTATCCCAAAAAAAATTATATAACGCACTATCTAAATTTACAGTTTTATATAGAGGAAGGTATGATAGTTGAAAAATATCATAAAATACTAGCGTTTAAACAACGACCGTGGTTGAAAGAGTATATACATTTTAATAATGAGAAACGCAAGGAAGCTAAAGATGAATTTACTCGTGCATTTTGTAAAAAATTAAATAATTCTTTCTTTGGTCGTTTAATGCTCAACCAGCGTAAAAAAATCTCTGTTCGAGCATCAACAACTGAAAAAGATTGTCGAAATAATCTTTCAAGTCCTTTACTAGAATATTTTGAACCCGTTAACGAAACTTTAACTCTTTTCAAAATGCGCAAACCCAATTTAATTCTTGACAAGCCAATTTATGGAGGGTTTTGTATTCTTGAGCTTTCAAAATTGCATATGTATAGACTGTATTACAGAAATTTTAAAAAGTTGTATAATGATCAAAGCGAACTTCTTTATATGGACACAGATTCGTTATATCTGTTAATTAAAACCGATGATGCGTTTTTAGACATGAAGATGAAATTCAGTAACATATGCGATTTTAGTAATTATCCAAAAAATCATTTTTTGTATAACAATTCAAATCAAGGAAAACTAGGGTATTTGAAAAGTGAATCAATTTTAGCAATAAGAGAATTCATAGGCTTGAAGGCCAAAATGTATGCATATTCTTATGGTACTACCTGCAAAAAGACCGCTAAAGGAATAAAGAAATCTTCTCTCCAAAATTTCACGCTAGAACATTATCGAAAAATTTTGGAAGAAGAATCTTTTTCTAGACAAACACAGTGTTCTATAATTTCTAAAAAACATGAACTACACACAGTAGTTCAAAACAAAATAGGGTTATCTGCTTATTATGATAAAAAATTTCTTCAAAACGATGGAGTAAACTGTTTATCATATGGACATTTTTCAATCACAAACAACGATGAATGAGATTTTACAAAAACTTCGATATACATAAGCAATGAGGTTTATCAATGTGTATATAATTTTATACTTTATAATGTAGAAGCATTAGCATGTGTGTTCAAACGTTTTTCCTTCCTGTAAATATCTTTTATATTTGTATGTTGTTTTATGTGTTTTTATTTGAGAGACTTTGTTTGATGTGTTTTATTTGTGATATACTTTGATGTGTTTTATTATCTTTTTCTAGACAAACACAGTGTTCTATAATTTCTAAAAAACATGAACTACACACAGTAGTTCAAAACAAAATAGGGTTATCTGCTTATTATGATAAAAAATTTCTTCAAAACGATGAGTAAACTGTTTATCATATGGACATTTTTCAATCACAAACAACGATGAATGAGATTTTACAAAAACATCGATATACATAAGCAATGGGGTTTTTCAATGTGTATATAATTTTATACTTTATAATGTAGAAGCATTAACATGTGTGTTCAAACGTTTTTCCTTCCTATAAATATCTTTTATATTTGTATGTTGTTTTATGTGTTTTTATTTGAGACTTTGTTTGATGTGTTTTATTTGTGATATACTTTGATGTGTTTTATTGCATATTAGTGTTTTTTCTATTTTACCTCTGTAATTTGTTATAAATAAATAAAGAACAGGTATCCCCTAACTATGGATAGGGGTCCTGCAGAATTATCATGCAGTGCGATTCTTGTTTTTAATAGTTGAATCGCAGTGTATGGTGCTTCTACGGGATTTTCAACGCGTGAGAGCAACGCAGAAAAAACATATCATGAAGTAAGAAAAAAAGCTACCCTCAGATAGTCGGAGAGGGAAAAAAAGCTAAACCATCCTCTCTCTCATGGCGGGAGGTCTTATGCGAGAGATATTTTTCATTGTACGCAGGGGATACTTGATTGCGGAGAGTGGACTGAGTTATTTGTAATTCGCGACGTGGGTTTACATCTGGAATGTGATTTGCCATATAAAGTGGAGAGTGAAATAAAAAACGAAAATAATTGGTGTGATAATTGTGTACGTACTCCGCTGTTTGCGGTGTTACCCGATTACCGCTGCAAAGCACTTTTTGAATACCATGAAAAGAAAACACGTGTTTGTGAATCCGTCGATGAGGAATAATTCAATTATTTTTTGGAAAGTTCGCGCATTGGGTTGGTGTTAACTCCGATGTTGCTTAAACATCCTTGCTTCGTCATCTGATCGTGGTTCAAAATTACGTGGTGTTTTCTTTGGAACTTTCCATTAAAGGGTTGATCTCTCGTCATCGTTGGACGCTAACATGTTTTACACATGAGCCGGATAGTATCTAATATTTTTGTATTAATGATATTATTACACTGTTGTGTATAGTGTTACTTTATAGTGTTACTTTGTATATTTTTTATTAATTATATTATTACAGACTCTACTGGCCCGCTATGGAGAGGGCCCTGCAGAGTTACTCCGCGGTGTGATTCTTGTTTATAATAATCGAGTCACATAGTGTGGTAATTCTACAGGGATAACATCTAAAACCTCAAGGTTTTTTCTCAGCTAGTACATGGACAATGTCATATCTTCAACCTACACATGTTGTTATTCAGGTAAGCAACTTGTTAACACTCCTCTAAAATAATCAGTAACCAACATATCTTTACGTGTGTGTGTGAACCAAACAATAATACCATCAACATGTTGAACTATAATGTGCAACTGTAATGTGCTGTTAGCAGTGGTCCGCTATGGAGAGGACCCCTGCAGAGTTACTCCGCGATGTGATTCTTGTTTAATAATCGAGTCACATAGTGTGGTAATTCTACAGGGATAACATCTAAAACCTCAGGGTTTTTTCTCAGCTAGTACATGGACAATGTCATATCTTCAACCTACACATGCTGTTATTCAGGTAAGCAACTTGTTAACACTCCTCTAAAATAATCAGTAACCAACATATCTTTACGTGTGTGAGCCAAACAATAATACCATCAACATGTTGAACTGTAATGTGCAACTGTAATGTGCTGTTAGCAGCGGTCCGCTATGGAGAGGACCCCTGCAGAGTTACTCCGCGATGTGATTCTTGTTTAATAATCGAGTCACATAGTGTGGTAATTCTACAGGGATAACATCTAAAACCTCAGGGTTTTTTCTCAGCTAGTACATGGACAATGTCATATCTTCAACCTACACATGCTGTTATTCAGGTAAGCAACTTGTTAACACTCCTCTAAAATAATCAGTAACCAACATATCTTTACGCGTGTGAGCCAAACAATAATACCATCAACATGTTGAACTGTAATGTGCAACTGTAATGTGCTGTTAGCAGCGGTCCGCTATGAAGAGGACCCCTGCAGAGTTACTCCGCGGTGTGATTCTTGTTTATAATAATCGAATCACATAGTGTGATAATTCTACAGGGATAACATCTAAAACCTCAAGGTTTTTTCTCAGCTATTACATGGACAATGTCATATCTTCAACCTACACATGTTGTTATTCAGGTAAGCAACTTGTTAACACTCCTCTAAAATAATCAGTAAACAACATATCTTTAGGTGTGTGTGTGAGCCAAACAATAATACCATCAACATGTTGAACTGTAATGTTATGCAAGTGAGTCAGTTGTTAGCAGGGTTTGCAAGTGAGCCAGTTGTTAGCATGTTTTTCAAGTGAGCCAGTTGTTAGCATGTTTTGCAAGTGAGCCAGTTGTTAGCAGGTTTTGCAAGTGAGCCAGTTGTTAGCATGTTTTTCAAGTGAGCCAGTTGTTAGCAGGTTTTGCAAGTGAGCCAGTTGTTAGCAGGTTTTGCAAGTGAGCCAGTTGTTAGCATGTTTTTCAAGTGAGCCAGTTGTTAGCAGGTTTTGCAAGTGAGCCAGTTGTTAGCAGTGTAATACTACTCACGTGGACGCTGGAATGTTTCGAAATGCAAAAACAACTTCAGACTTTACACGTGCGGGTTTTCACAAAATACCGAAAGAGAGTATTTTCTCATCGGCGGCCCGGCGTTCCGTTTGATCCATAGACACAGCTGGAGTTTCCGTCGGTTCAATAATCCCATGTCTGGGATGAAGATTTGCTGTGGGGAACTCAAGTCGGCATGACAGACGGTTTTCGCATCTGTGTGGGGGTGTTTCTGTTCTGGAGAGGACATAAACATCTCTAGAGGGCTCGGAATTCACCCCGCTCTCGTTGGCAGCGGCGGTTCTGTGGAGCGAAGCGAACGTGGATTTTAGGAGAATTCGGATTCGAGATTCGACGAGAGACAGATGTCTCTGTTTGCCATTTTTTACTTTGGCTTCAGGCAGGATTCGGTTGTCAATGGCTGTGCCCTTAATTATATTTTTAAATTTTCTTGTAAATATTTAATTTATGTAAATAAATAGTTTAATTTTAAACCAGCTGTCCATCTAATTCTTACATGACGGTACAGCTTATTAATATGGTGGCAGCGGGGTTGATTAGATTAAAACAGCCTCGACAAGTAAATCGAACCTGCCGTTTTGCCTGAAAGAGAAGGCCGTTAGAACTTCGTAACCAGAAGTTCGGATTGTCACTTTCGCTGAAACCTGATAGAACTTCGCAACCAGAAGTTCGGATTTTCGCTGGAGACCGTTTCCCTTGTCTTAGAGAAAGCGAGAAGGAGGTACCGGAGTCACCGACCCCATCCATCACCGAAACGGAAACTCGTCGCAAGAAGTTCTGGTTTTGGTTTCGAGTTGCCGGTCCTTTTCAACGGAGCGTGAGCGGAATCGACGGAAAGTTCGACAAGTCCAGTTCATCAGGGGAATAGATTCCCCACCGGTTCGTCCAGAGGTCATCTTGACCGTTTATTATTGGGAAAAAGTTCCCATCGGTTCGTCCAGAGGTCATCTTGATCGGTTATTATTGGGAAAAAGTTCCCATCGGTTCGTCCAGAGATCATCTTGATCGGTTATTATTGGGAAAAAGTTCCCATCGGTTCGTCCAGAGGTCATCTTGACCGTTTAATATAGGTTCATCGCGAACCGTTTTTTTCGTCAGTGGCGCAGGGTTATTTGTGCGCGTTGTGGAAGAGGTCGAGACGACCTACACCAGTGGGCTTTCAGCCGAAGAGTGTGTTTGTGGGCTTTTTAGCCGAAGATAGTGCAGTGCAGTGCAGTGTTTCCACCCGTGGTCCAGCCTGTGGACAGTGGTGCCAAGTGATCCAAGTTAGCAGATACAGGTTAGTGCCATTTCCCTATTTTGTCACTGTGACTAAGTTTCAAGAATTGTGTAATAGCTAAAATTTTGTTAATATCAATTAGTGTGGTCACTCTAAAGGAAATTGATTTAGCTTAAGTATCTTGAATCTGTATTGTATATATGAGAATTGCTAAATTATGGTATGGCATGTTGTATACTGTATGTCGTAAAAATTATTGAATTGGGTGTTGTGCAAGAGCAAAATAGAGAAGTAATTTTGAATTCTCGTACTTGGGCAAAGGTAGGAAACAAGATCTAGAGGAACTAGCTGAACTATTGGGAATAACGGTTACTCCGGGATTATTTGCACCCCAAATTAAGGATTTAATCATCTCGCACGATTCCTACGATGAGGAATGCACAAAAGTGGCGTTAGAAAGGGTTATACAAGAAAGAAAGGATAGAGAAAGGGTTATAGAGGGGAGGGAGAAAAAAGAACAAGAGAGAGCGGACATGGAACAAGAAAGACGGTATAACTTTGAGCTTGAAAAACTACGGATTGAGGCATCCCGACCAAAAGCCCAGGGAAGAACATTTTTCCCAGCGAAGGTAAGGGAGGAGAATTACCCACCGGCCCCCACTCGAGAGAGGAACGATTTTTTCTCGCCTAGTTCCCCGGGAGGGAAATTTGACACTTCTGACCGGAGACGTATGCCGCGGTGTTTTGAGTGCAACGCGAGCGACCATTTAAGGCCAAATTGTCCGAGGTTGGGGAAAATGGTGTTTGTAGAACCGATAAATCGACGACTCGGAGGGGAGGCCGAACATGAATTACTGATGCCGTATCTACAAAATAGATCTGAGCAAAGTAATTCAGTTGAAACCCGCTTGCAGAAGTGTGGGGAAAATGTTTCGCGTAGGGAAAAAGTGTCTGTCCAGTTAGTTACGGCCCCGTTGGCGAAAAATAAGACCGACGCGGAGTTGAGATCGGGCGAGCCTATTAGTCTTCCTATGACAGAGGCTAACGACCAGAAAAAAGAACTAAAGGGGCAGAGAGACGACGATGTTTCTGGAGGGGAGAAAGTAAGTCCCCAAGTAGCCAAGTTATACTCTCCGAGGGTGGTAATCCAGACCGACACAAAGGTGCGATCGAAAGAACCGTTAGTTCTTCCAGTGGGGGTAGCAAGTGAAACGACGGGAATGATTTTCCTGGAAATACCGAATAGCAGTAAGGGAAAGATAACGGAAGGTGGCCCAGGGTTAGAAGAAGAATTAGAGGTGTCCGTTTCCGTTCAGAAGGAACCTTTTGAAATAGGTCACGTGGGCCAAAAGGGGAAAAGAAAAGAGTTGCTAGTGTGTGAAGGGATGAAGCCAAGACCTTTAGCGTTAGGTTCCGGAGCCGGATCAGATTGGGACCCACAACTTACACCGTTAGTGTTTTCCACGGTACACGTGAGCAGCGTTTACGCCTCGGCAGAATTGATGCCCGGGAAGAGTATAAAAACCCCAGACACCTTGCGGTATGAGAAATGGTTAGGACCATAAACAAAATTGTCACGAGATTGGCAGAAATGTGAAATCGGGAGGGTATTGATGATTGTGGCAATACGTCGACCAAAAAAATTGGAAATTCCGCAATCGAACACCGATCTGGGAAAGAAAAAAAAATTTAATGCCGACAGTCTGAGTCGCACTTTTCACGAAAATTCAAAGAGCTAAATAAAATGTAATTGAGGAAGATTTGTGTTGTATAGTGTAATATAATTGCGAATCATGTTTTGAGTTGAGTGAAATGGAGATTTTTGTAGTTATGGGCATTTCACTTAAATGTTTCTTTATTCTTGCCGGAGATTTTAAGTGCTAAAATTGTGAATCATGTTTGCTCGGAGTGAAATTGGTAGCCTTGTAATTATGAAATATTCATTCAATGATTTCAGTATCTTTTGCTGAGGTTTTTAAATGTTAAAAGTTGTAAACTATGTTTTGCGTATGGTGGAATTGATTTCTTGTATCTATGTTCTTCACTCGAGTACTTTTCGCTGAAAGCTACGTGCAAATTTAAATTGTGTTTTGTGTAGAGTGGAATTTAATTTTGTGTTTAGGATGTTTTCACTCAGTCATTCTAAACAACTGTCAAAGATTTGTAGTCTTAAAATTGCAACTCATGACGTGCGTTGACTGAAACTTAGGAATTTGGTTTTCGCTTAACAAGATTGATATTTTATATATGTTTTGGTGTATTTTGGTTTGTTTAGTAAAAGTATTATTATAGTTCGTGTGGTTTGTTTATTCTGGGTTCGCTTAGCGAAAATATTGAATTTAGAAATATGCTTTGTTGTATTTTTGTCTGGTTAATGGAATTTGTATAGTTCGTAATGTGTATTGAAATTTGGGTTTCGCTTAGCGAAATTCTTATATGGGATGTGGTTAATGTGATTTGGTTTTAGTTTTAACGAACTTGGTATAATTCTTAAAGTTTAGTGTTTATTTTGTTTTTATTTTAATTTGGTATTTGAGCCTTGAGTGACCATACTGTAAGGGAGTAGAAAGTTACTCCGGTATATGAATTTTAAATTGATTGGATTTAACTTGCCTTACACATATTCTTGAGTCACGGTTTCAGGATATGGCGGTGGTAAGTGATCTGTTATTCTGAATTGCCAGTGTGTGATTATCCGTGCGTCTGTGGATGCGTACGTTGAAAACTTTTCACCTTTGGGGAAAGTTTTTTCAGTAGTGGGGGCGGTTGTACCATATGGTACTAGCCGACCCTTTTCCCTAACACGTGGACGCTGGAATGTTTCGAAATGCAAAAACAACTTCAGACTTTACACGTGCGGGTTTTCACAAAATACCGAAAGAGAGTATTTTCTCATCGGCGGCCCGGCGTTCCGTTTGATCCATAGACACAGCTGGAGTTTCCGTCGGTTCAATAATCCCATGTCTGGGATGAAGATTTGCTGTGGGGAACTCAAGTCGGCATGACAGACGGTTTTCGCATCTGTGTGGGGGTGTTTCTGTTCTGGAGAGGACATAAACATCTCTAGAGGGCTCGGAATTCACCCCGCTCTCGTTGGCAGCGGCGGTTCTGTGGAGCGAAGCGAACGTGGATTTTAGGAGAATTCGGATTCGAGATTCGACAAGAGACAGACGTCTCTGTTTGCCATTTTTTACTTTGGCTTCAGTCAGGATTCGGTTGTCAATGGCTGTGCCCTTAATTATCTTTTTAAATTTTCTTGTAAATATTTAATTTATGTAAATAAATAGTTTAATTTTAAACCAGCTGTCCGTCTAATTCTTACATGACGGTACAACAGTATGACGATTGTGGAACACCTTCAATAACGATTTTAAGAGAGATCATCGTAACATCATTGAGATATTACGTAACTTGTAATTTGTTGGAAATGTTTCATTGAAGTAAACAGTAACCACATAGCGTAACGACATTCACATGGTACTTTTCTGTACAAGGAGTCATGACGAAATAATCATACATACTGAAGTTCATTGGAACTTTATGTATTCAAAAAGCAGTAGATGATTTTGGTTATCAAATAATTTGTATATTTATCATCCCAGGAAGAAAATCGGCAACCTACTACTTCTGTGTCACTCTCTAAGGGGAGTGGGTCGTCAATACAATGGTACAAGTCCGAGTATACGATGAAAAGGGGCCAGATATAATGTGGAAATATTTTCAGTTGTAATGTGGAAATATTTTCTGTTGTAATGTGGAAAGTTTTTCTGTTGTAATGTGGAAGGATTTTCTGTTGTAATGACAAGTTTGTTTTCCAAGTTAAAATATTTTCATTTCATAATAAAATCGATTACTTTGGAAACTATTAACTTTCTACAAGAAAAATGGTTACACATCTACCGATGAATCCTTGCTTTAAAGAACTCAGAGGGCTGGAGTTTTCTACGCACTGTTTGGTTTTAACCGTTCGAACCTTTACAACACATTTTGACGAGGAAATTGATTCAATTTTAGTGGCATTGCAGCAACTCAAGCTTCGTCTTTCTTTCATTTAGGAAAGCTGTCCTTCTTTCGGACTTTCCGCTCTGCAAGCACCGTTTTCCAACCAGCGACACAATTGTCCTCGTATTGAGATCAGGACACTATAAAAAGATCTAACTCACAGGATATCTCTACAGTGGGTGACTGCACATTATGATATGCCGGAAAGTGATAAAGCAGACGTTTTGGCCAAAATATGTGCTAGGGAGGTGCAGAAAGTTTCAAATCTTGAGAACTTTCATTCGTCAAACCGGAAGTAATTGGAAGTCTCTCACTGTCTTCAAAGTAAAGCCTGGGAGAGCCCACTGCGATGGCATTTCAGTTGTCCCATGTCTCCTTAAGGGAAAGCGATTGCTAAGTTCAGACTGCTTAGTGACTGCTTGGTATCCATGAGCCCATCTCCACAGAGTAGTATTTGCTGGTAACTCAAATTGTAATTTGTGAGACCTAGGACAGTCTATGCCTTTCGAACATTTGGACGAGAGCTCTGCACTAGTAACTTTTAACTGTCTTGTGTAACAATATTTGAGAGCATGTTATGACTAAATGATCAAACGACCGGAATCTGTCAACAAAGTAAAGGCGACAGTAAGTGTGCAAAGTGAAACAAGAGAAAAATAAGTATCTGCTTTTGTTAACTTTTTAAGTTTTGTTAATTTGGGTGATATTCAATTTGTGGTTGGTTATTTTCGGGTTTTAGGGCACAAGGAGGTCATATTTGGCCAAGCTGAGCTAAACACAAGACAGACAACATAATGAAGGAGGAAGAAAAAGCAAAAAGCAGTAGGTAACATTGAGCCTTTCGTAAGCAGCTTTGCGATTTCTTCCGTAAACGCTTTTGAGTATACTTGAAAAATACACCCTATAAAAAAAAATCGACGAACCAAGAAGGTGCTGAATTACAGTGGGACCGGGATCGATCCACTTGGAACTGCTCTGAATAGGGGCGTATAGTCTTTACTGACATCCCATTTCTAACTGTGCCTGACGATAACCGCAGACGTGTCTTTATTGACTTTCTCCCCTCCAAACTACGAAATGAATCATTCAATTGTTCTGAAATTTTAATCGTTTGTCTTTCTATGTTCTTCACATCCATCAATTTTATCACAATAGGACAACTCCTTCTTGGTGCGTCGATTTTTTTTTTGTTATAGAGTGTAAAAGAGTGTAATAAGAACTGAAACAAGAATGTAATATCTGTATTAGGTGAGGAAAAAGAAAATTGCAGATATTTATATTAATACTTAAAATGTTTATTTTGTTATTAAATTATTATTACTAACATAATTATACATAATCAGTAATTCTTTTGTGTATATTTAATTTTATTTTTGTATTTTCACACCCGAATTTTTATAAAATAAGTGTTCTAAAAACTTAATCAGTTTCACTCAGTCAAATCTGACAATTTAGTTCATAAATGCGATGTAAAAAGTATCTAAAATATCAACCACTGAGGATGTATGGATTATGTATTTTCATTCCATTTGTTTCGTTTATTTCCTGCTTATGACTGCACAAAAGACTTAACTGAAACGAATGTCTATAGTTGGAATGTTTATGTATTATGATGCGAAATATTTTGAAGAAAATTTAATCATGTTAATAGAAAAATATTATTTCATAGTGTGTCATGAAATTATTTATGCTTGCGAGGTGTGCCTTGAAGTGAAAAAGTTTGGTAAGAACTGATTGATAGTGGGCAGAGTTGCATACAATGTAATTCAAGAATCTTACCATTCTTTGAAAGAAAACTTGATGCCTCTTTTCGTCAACAAGCTACAGAATTCTACCGTTTCTTAAGAATTTTACAGATTAAATCAAGCTATCGAATGGTTAAAAATAGAAACATGACATGACAGCGTTCAACACTTACTGACGTCAGCATTGCGTTTTCCCATCGGTAGAGTGACCAGTCGCAAGCGATGAAATCTCCCAGGATTGACATAATGAGAATTTCAAACGCACCTGCCACCTGAAAAGAAATAAGAGTTTAGACATCAAATGTGAACTTCTTCAACCGTTTTATTTTTGTGGTACAAATCGGTTGATTGGTTTTAGTCTAGTGGTCCAGTAATGCACAAACTGATATGAAAAGTAAAGAAGGAGCTGTGAAACACCGCGCACTATTTTATGTGGATTGCTTTTACTAAGCTCTTCGGTCAAAGTGAAACGCATACCAAGTCTCCAAAAGACCTAATCTTTCAAGTCAAAACAGCTACCAACTCCTGTTCATCCAGAAGCTGTTCATAGGACATCGATACAATCCAAAATGTGAAAAGGAGTTTCTGAAGCTGCGGAGCAATGATGGGTTAGGAAAGGTCTCAATTAACAAAATCGCATATCTAGCCCTCCAAGTGGCTACGGTGAGATATCTCGTCATCAAGATATTGCCAATTTTTTTTATGATGACGAGATTAAGGACAAATTCATTTCTTTCTTTCTTCGAGGTATCACGTCAATCAAGATCTGGTCAGTTTTGCTGATGAGATGAGATATCACTTCGAGACACCCAGTATATATATATATATATATATATATATATATATATATAAGATGTTTGTGTGTGTATTTGTGTTTAATATGTGTATTTTCTAAACAAATCTACACCGTTTGACTAATCCACATCAAATGTGGTACACTTATACACAGTCCAGTCACATTAATGTAATCACCATCTACTTTCGACGCCAACGTGAAATAACCAATCACAAAAGGCAGGTGGCTGCACATTGCAGTGGAGTGTATATAAAGGATGCCCTAGGGCATCGGAAAGCATTTCAATCGTTGGCGTAATGCAGAAACGTAGCGATTTATCCGACGTCCAAAAGGGCATGATTATTGGCTTTCGGGCCAAGGGTGGAAGTATTTCGGAAACGGCTAATTTTGTGAACTGTTCGTGTGCCGCCGTGATAAAAGTATACCGTGCATGGCAAAATGGCACTACCCAAAATCAGCGGCATGGCACATGTGGTGCACCACGGGCTATAGATGACAGAGGCGAACGAAGGCTACAGAGATGCGTTCGGGCGAATAGACGTGCAACTGTTGAGCAACTGACCGCCCAGGTGAACCAAGGGGCTACCAAGAGTGTATCCTCAACAACGGTTCAGTGAACGTTGCTGCGCAGGGGCCTCCGCAGCAGACACATGGTTAATGCACCTATGCTGACTGCTGTTCAACGGCGAAGAAGGCTGGAATTTGCATTCCAGTACCGCAACTGGACGTCCACAGAGTGGCGACAGGTGGCTTTTTCCGATGAATCACGTTTTATGCTCCATCGGACAGATGGACGTTGGCGTATACGGCGTGAAACGTCTGAAAGCAAACACCCTGCAACAATTGCCGGAAGGATCCAGGCTGGAGGAGGGAGGTAATCTAGCGCAGCTGGCCACGGCACTGGAGTCGGCATGGCTCAACATCCCAGTGAACACCTTCAGAAACGTAATTGACTCTCTTCTTGCACGTCTCGCAGCGGTCCGCTCTGCCAAAAGTGGTTATTCTGGCTTTTAACAGGTGGTCACATTAATGTGACTGGACTATGTACTTTAGAACACTGCGGAAAACATAGGCTATTACTTTCCTCAGACCAGTTACAACCACGAAAACGGGCACAAAGGAGCGTGAACCAAAAGTACTTAAAAGTGCGACGTTCGTCGCTGAACAAAGTCAGAACAATTTTTCATTAATTTTATCAAAATGTTGGCCGATTTTTTTATTTATAACTTACGATGTTCTGCAGCTCAAAGCACGCTCCTTGACACATCTTTTTCTCTTCTCTACTACGGAACAACCTCCCTACACCGCCCAAATTACCACAAATGCTTTGTAAATAACACATCTTCTATGTCAATGACAAAATATTTAACTTTAAAAGTTATCGACAGAATTGTAAATTCTGAAAGAATGCTATGGTTTTAACTAAAGTAAATTATTTAATTTTGATGTGTGTGTTTTATTATAAATATGTTTAATACATGTTATGCCGATAGTTGTGTTTTACGTCTGTTTTTGATTTTACTACAGTTTTCAAAATTAGGACAAATTGCCTGCATAACAATTGCAATTACTTTGAGTTGTGTTGCAGAACACTGAATATATTTCTGCACCTGGTCACACAAGTAGTCCAAAAGTGCCTCTCGAAGCCTCAATTTTAAAATCTAAAGTTTGTTTTCTTGCAATAAATGAATATTGACAAGGAAACACGTTCTACAACGTTTCTATTTGAGTTAATACAAGGAAATGTCGCGATCCTATTTGAGCATTACTAAATTTCATAAATCCTTATCGTCTTTATAAATATTTTTCTTTCGCAATTCCAAATGCTCCATTTTAGCTTTTTTTCCCCCCACCTCCAGGGTGGAAATTCGACACTTTGCACATCTTTCGTTTTTCAAAAATCTGCATTTTTTCATCGGAATTTCGTTTAGCTGTTTGTATATGTCTTAATATTTAGCATATTGCAATTGTTTATTCAGTAATTAAATGCATATCTTTGCATCCGAAGTTAATTGTAGAAGCTATTAAAAGTTAAAACGAATTGAAAAAGTATTTTCTGTACAACTTAAAAATTATTGCATTTTTGTATGTAGGAAAAGTGATTATTCTAATTCATTTTTCGATCAACATTTAACCATTTCAACCAGAGCAACACCGGTTATTCAGTTAGTAGTTTTATATAGGAGACAAGTGCTTTCTGACATGAATCCTATTAGTGCAAGTAAAGTTTGAGTTCTAATATTTCAGAGACGGTAAATCCATATATTCATAATAAAAACTTGTACAACAGAAAAAGCTTACACTTTCCACTCCAGTACGTTTCGCACCAGCAAATGTATACACGAGAGTGAGGGAAAAAATGTTCAATTTGAAAAATGGGTTCCTACGTAATTTATTTTGAAACTAATAACTACACAGTCCAGTCACAGTAATGTGACCACCACCTACTTTCGACGTCAACGTGAAATAACCAATCACAAAAGGCAGGTGGCAGCACATTGCAGTGGAGTTTATATAAAGGATGTCCTAGGGCATAGGAAAGCATTTCAATCGTTGGCGTAATGCAGAAACGAAGCGATTTATCCGACGTCCAAAAGGCCATGTATATTGGCTTTCGGGCCAAGGGTGGAAGCATTTCGGAAACGGCTAATTTTGTGAACTGTTCGGGTGCCGCCGTGATAAAAGTATACCGTGCATAGCAAAATGGCACAATCCAAAATCAGCGGCGTGGCACATGTGGTGCACCACGAGCTATAGATGACAGAGGCGAACGAAGGCTACGGAGATGCGGTCGGGCGAATAGACGTGCAACTGTTGAGCAACTGACCGCCCAGATGAACCAAGGGGCTACCAAGATTGTATCCTCAACAACGGTTCAGCGAACGTTGCTGCGCATGGGCCTTCGCAGCAGACGCCTAGCTCAAATCTCAGTTAACAACTTCAGAAACCTAATTGACTCTCTTCCTGCACGTCTCGCAGCGGTCTGCTTTGCCAAAGGTGGTTATTCTGGCTTTTGACAGGTGGTCACATTAATGTGACTGGACTGTGTATAAATTGATGTCAACTAAAATGTTCTCATCAACATATATTTCAATAAGCCTAAGTTGATTAAGTAACTGAATGTGTATAAGAATAAAATATTCTTATAAATATACGTACCCAACCCAATCCAGCTAGAAGCGTCAGCATTGTTTGAAATTTTCCACACCCTGCCATAGTGACGATATCATCGATGGAATATTGAGGAGCTGAAAAATGAAAACTATTGAATTCTTCCTGCACTTTGAATACTACATAGAAAAAATAGCTGCTTCAACTGCAAAGTACGAATAAAGTTAATTTAGTGATACATTATGAAGTGGCAAAAGATCTGTATCACATTAGGGACACGTAATCTTTTGTAAAGCAATATTCTCTTGTAGTGGTAAGATAGTTCAACTTTTATTGCTTTTTGCTTTTTACTCAACTATATTAAAAGTTATTTTTTGTAGTAGTGGCCAAGTACACGATAGAACTCAAGAATTCTCTCAAGAATTTAGCAGTGGCTGAATGAAACATAAATCTTTTTTCAACATCAGGTTCTCTTAATTTAGCTGGTGATTAATAATTTTTTTAACAGAGGACGCCGGAATTCGTGTTCTGCATGGACTCTACGCCACTGTGTAATGCGTATTTCGTCGTCTGAGAAAAGGTCCCATTTGTGATTGACACCAGAATCTTGGTTTTCTGGATGCAAATACCAGTCCAAAATGTCTCTCGTGATTGTATTTTGCTACTGATTTAAGCAATGTTATATTGCATTAAAAAATTAAGTATTTGGTATTTTTGATTAACATTGCACTGGAGAAACACAGCGGGCTATTGGCGGCTGTTCGGGATCAAAACAGAAGGGAAAGATCCTAGGACAATACCTCGTAATTTTGAAACACGGTCAGATGACGAGGATATATTGAAAAATTAGGATACATATTAAATACGTACACAATGAAAAATCAAAAGCCGTGGGATGGAGGAAAGCAATTTTTAAACTGGTGCTGCCGTCTTATGAAAGCTTTGACGTTACGCCGCAATTTTTAATCAGTTTCGAAATGCAGTCTCGTATGAAAAAAACATCCGATGTGATAATGGCAAGCCAACGTGAAGTTTGAACCAGACATGGCAATGGCGGCCAGAAGGCACGGAAGACATTACCACTCACTGGGGACATCGAAGCGACCAACCACGGAGGCTGGATGACCTTGATCAGTGATGTCTGTCCAGGATTATCCATGCAAAAAGACAAGCAACAATGGCTGAGAAAACATCCAGTTCACTGCAGGAAATACCTGAGACTTATCCATCAGGTCAGTCCGGTGTAATTTATCGTACGTGAGGTATGAGAGCAGAAGTCTCACTCGAATGCTTTTGCCAACACCTCGACATTAGGTTCAACGACTCAACTGGGCTTGTGAACAAGATAATTGAAAACTGAAAGACATGTGGCACGATGTGTCACGGCACCAGTTTTTACAAGCTGATGGTAGGGTTCGAGTGAGGCGCAGACCTCATGAGAATGTGAATCCAAACTTTCCCCAAGGCGCTGAGAAAGCAGGTGGTGGTATCACCTTCGTGTGGTGTGTCTTTAACGTGACACGGTTCGGGTTCTCGTAACTAACAGGTAATTGATTTGTTGATCTTTTGTATGACCATTTACAACTCTTCGTGGACTTCATGCAACCCAATAGAGGTGAGATTTTGCAGGCGGACATTGCACTATGTCACTCAAGTTGTCCAGAATATATTCGAGGAGCATTTTGTACAGTTCCGACGGATGGTGCGGCCACCACGTTCCATCGACATGAACCCAATAGATCGTTTATGGGACTTTGTGGGAGAGTTCATTTGCATCTCTTAAGATCCTGAAAAAACCATAGAACTGAGGGAAATTGTTGAGACGGCATATCTCAACATCTCTCCATAAGTCTTTATGTCACTTGCAAAATCCATATCGAGTTGTTGCACTTAACCAGGCTATAAGAGAATCTGCTTAATTGTGATCGTGGCTCACAGACTGCACTAGCTAGGTTTAAAAGTGGACACCTTAAGTGTCTTTGTTTTGAACACGACAGAAAAATCCATCCCACTTGCAGAAAATGCTGTGACCATCCAGACTCTCCGGAGCACATACTGAGTTGCGTTGGACTTTCCAAGGAGGACTTGACATCTATCCCCCTTATTATTATTGATTTTCTGGCGGTCAACAACCTACTGGAGTTGATCTGACATATGTCAGATCTTTTAAAGAGGATAAGCAACAACAACAACAACAGAGAATCTACATGATATTTAAAAAGAAGTTATATTATGATTTTTGGTTCTTCCATAAATTAGATATTAATATTATGACATGATATATTAAAATGGAGATTCTCTCTTCTGATATCATACTGACGTTTCCATCATCTCCCATAGGAAATGTACAGAGGAACTAATGTGGAAAACCAGTTTCAGAACATATCGCCTAGTAAAGTAACAAAACTTTTACCATAAGTCAAGGAATTTCCAGAAAAGAAAAATTTAGGGCTCTTGACTGCACCCTTGTGATATCGTAGCGTCTGGAAGAAGGAATGTTTCCACAAGGAAACCGACAGCCACATGTGTGGAAATAACTCAGGGTCACCATTCGTTTCTTAACTGTGCACCCCGATTTCCACCGGACAGCGGGTGTTTGTGAAGGACCGCCGGTTGTCTGTATTTTCGCACGTGTGGGGGATCTGACACCCCTTGAGAGTGGGAGGTGAATTTGAAAAAAGAAGCGACGCAGGCGAGGAAAAGGTTGATGCCCCGAGAAGGAAGAAAGGGGACTCGAGCTAGGGATGCCACAGAGGAAGGTGGTGAACGAGGAGCTCTCTGGACAGTTACATGGGGAAGTCAAACCCCGGGGAAAACAAGACAAACTGTGAGAGTTGAAACTTACTGTTTCTACAGGAACAATCGTGCAGTTGTCGGTTGTGTAAATACAGTTGTAAATAGTGGTCCTTTATGGAAATTCTTTTAAGTGTAATAAACTGCTTAAAACGAAAACTGGCTTAGTCCCACTCCATTTGTAATAGTGTGGTGCCCCAAAACACCACACCCTCGGTGCCCAAACTAATCCAACCTATTATTGATGCTTCAGAAATTAAAAATGGGATTTTCGGAATTATATTTTATGCATTTTACGAAGTGTTTCCAATAATTTTGTATTGTTAACCCTTTAAAAAAATTAATGCATTTACATGTTTCTTTATTTCTAGGTGCCTATTTAGACATTATACTGAAAATAAACAATTTTACTTCTGAATTTGAAAAAAAAAAAGAAGTGTAACATTCGCACTGTAAATGACCATTTTAACAGTCCTCATCACTAAGTGGCTAGAGTGAGTCTTTTGCTCCTGAACAGTTAGTGACGACTTCGTCTTGTCCCCTTGACACTCTTGGCGGTTGTCTCGGTACCTCGTCATTAGCTTAACTGACCTGATCTTGATGGACGAGATAGCTCGTCGAAACCACTTGGAGTTTCTAGATTAACAGTTTTTTCCCTTCTACTCTTTCACCACTGAGAATGTGGGTGCAGAGTTCTTCCGGAGGAGTGCGGGTCCCTCATCAAGATGTTTTTATTTGTACCCACTGTTAATATATTTTTATACTATTTATATACACAGTCCAGTCACATTAATGTGACCACCACCTACTTTCGACGTCAACGTGAAATAACGTATCACAAAAGGCAGATTTCAGCACATTGCAGTGGAGTGTATATACAGGATGTCCTAGGGCATCGGAAAGCATTCCAATCGTTGGCGTAATGCAGAAACGTAGCGATTTATCCGACGTTCAAAAGGGCATGATTATTGGCTTTCGGGCCAAGGGTGGAAACATTTCGGAAACGGCTAATTTTGTGAACTGTTCGGGTGCCGCCGTGGTAAAAGTATAACATGCATGGCAAAATGACACTATCCAAAATCAGCGGCGTGGCACATGTGGTGCACCACGGGCTATAGATGACAGAGGCGAACGAAGGCTACGGAGATGCGTTCGGGTGAATAGACGTGCAACTGTTGATCAACTGACCGCCCAGATGAACCAAGGGGATACCAAGAGTGTATCCTCAACAACGGTTCAGCGAACGTTGCTGCGCATGGGCCTCCGCAGCAGACGCCTGGTTAATGCACCTATCCTGATTGTTGTTCATCGGCGACGAAGGCTGGAATTTGCATTCCAGTACCGCAACTGGACGTCCACAGAGTGGCGACAGGTGGCTTTTTCCGATGAATCACGTCTTATGCTCCATCGGACAGATGGACGTTGGCGTATACGGCGTGAAACGTCTGAAAGCAAACACCCTGCAACAATTGCCGGAAGGATACAGGCTGGAGGAGGGAGCATTATGGTTTGGGGAATGTTTTCCTGGAATTCACTGGATGCACTCATCATTGTGGAAGGCACGATGGATCAGCACAAGTACGCATCTGTCATTGCGGACTATGTCCACCCCTACATGCGAATTATTTTCCCTCAGAATGATGGCATCTACCAGCAGGATAATGCGAGGTGTCATACAATTTGCAGTGTATGTGCGTGGTTCGAAGAGTACCAGGATGAGTTTACCGTAATCCCCTGGCCAGCAAACTCACAGGATTTAAACCCAATCGAGAATCTGTTTGACCACCTCGATCGGGTTGTTCGCGCCATGGATCCTCAACCCCGTATTCTAGCGCAGCTGGCCACGGCACTGGAGTCGGTATGGCTCAACATCCCTGTGAACACCTTCAGAAACCTAATTGACTCTCTTCCTGCACGTCTCGCAGCGGTCCGCTCTGCCAAAGGTGGTTATTCTGGCTTTTGACAGGTGGTCACATTAATGTGACTGGACTGTGTATTTTTACACTGTTATTATACTTTTATACTGTTACTATATTTTTATACTGTTAATATATTTTAATTCTCTTAATATATATTCTTATAAATGATACTTTATGCTAAATTGGAGTAATTATTATAATCAAAGGACATTAGATTTTTGGTCAAATTAGACAATTTAATAAAATATAGCCACAGGAAAAATTCTCGTTTGCTTAAAGGACACATAGAGATTGAAAATCTATCCAGTGAAATTCTCCGTCATAATTTACTAATACACCGTAGTGCAGTAATGAGAGGTAGGATTCCTTAATCATTCCCGAAAATCTGAAATCGTTGGCATCTCTGATTATTGAAACTAACGGATTGTACAAACGGCGCTGAAATCTAAAGAAATAATTCATACCGTACCTCCTCTCCAATCGACTCTTAGCTTAAGGTCAGTTGTAACAGAAATATCGACTCTTGAACATGGTGTTGGAAAAGAACTTCCACCAACGGATTCGGTTTCAGAATTCTCTCCTTCACTCGTTTCATTGCAGGACTTGGTAGCCGACTCCACCGGAGTTGATTTCCAACCACCAAACCATCCCCGTTTCATGCTTTCGACATCCTTTGGTCTCTTCCCGCTAGATTTATTTGCTGACTTCATTTTTACATCGGATGATTTTGCTTTTTTACTACCCCACCAACTCCATGTTCCTTTTTCAGTGTTTGAGTTGGTCTTTTCGGAAGATTTTTCAGCCGTTGTTACACTCTCTTCTGACGATTTTTCAGCTGTTGTTACACTCTCTTCTGACGATTTTTCAACTGCTGTTACACTCTCTTCTGACGATTTTTCTCCTTTACTGGACATTGTCGAAGTTTTTATCGAGCCAAACCATCCAACTTTCTTTTCATTAGTGTTGGATTTGGTTTTTGATTTTTCTTCCTCGCCTAACTTTGTTGGAGGTTTTTCATCTTTGTCCGCGTCTTTTATGTTTACGTTTTGATTCGTTTTGGAATCTTTCGTCATGAAAAATCGTCTCATAGCTATGCTAAAAGGGTGACAAAAATAAAATATTATCATTAATGTAATAATTAATATCATTAATCGTTATCGCTTTAGTGTAGTTAGACGCGTTTGTTCTTGTTTATTTTCTGGTTAGGTTTGTTTCTGTTTGTATTAATTGGTGAATTGTAAACATATTTGATACGTATGTATTAGAAAGACTATATTTTTCTTACATATTTAATTAATTAATTAATTCTTTTAAATATAAGCGTCCCTCTTCTTAGGAAAAAATACCACCGAAACGTTCATTGAATTTTGAGATTGATACTAATAAAAAAAAAAAGCGAAGCCGAAAATCTGTCGCGCTAGAGTTTTTTATTATGTGTATACATGTGTGCATTTTTTTTTTCGTTTTTTTTTTTCATTTAAATGATTATTTTTTGAATTTCTTTTTATTATTACATTGTTTTGTACTTTTATTTTTGTGTAAACATTTTTATAGGAAATAAAAAGAATAAAATGTTTTATGAGCTAAAACGATATTATTGTATAAGAATTGTAACAGATCCAATTGAATATGTATGGCTTTGTATAAAAATAACTGATTCGTTAGATGGCTTTTCGCTTTACGACCAACTAGGCATTTAGGTCGTAAAGCGAGGTATGGGTGTTCATAGTAGCTCTCTGGGAACATGAACTACACTTGCTAAGTGTGGTAGAAGGTTATTTCATTGTTATCCAACGTTGTGAAATTCGTAGTAATAAACAGTGATTTGTAGTTTGAAAAATTCTGACCTGCACACAAGTGGGAGCAACCAATCGAAGTAAGACTCATAATGTTGTATTAAGAAACTATCTGACAGTAAAATACATGAATCGATTTTGATTTTCCTCTGTTATTGTTGTGTCTACTATAGTTTGTCTACCTTGGAGTAACATTACACCAAAAAAGGGATGTCCTTGAACCACAACAAATGTTGGAGCAAAGCGATAAGCCGACTAACAAGTCACAAAAAACGAAGAAGGGGCTGAATATGATGCTGTTTCATCAGATAGTGAAGATGTTGTCATAGCAGATGAGTCGGATGATGATATCGAAACGTCTGCTGCCCAACTGCAAGAAGATGAAACCTCAGATATACTAACGGAACAAGTTATAAAAGAAACATGCCACTGAAAGCTAGAAGAGGCCTACCAAACCAGATATCGTTTACTCTTTTTTTTTTTAATTGGAACAATGTTCTTGGAACCATCAATCCTCTGAACCTAATCTCTAAGAGAGTTTATTTTATGGTCCCTGAACTCAAAGAAGTGATGGAGTTTGCCTAGGTGTAGTAGAATTTTCTGAAACCCGCCTAATTTCTTTTTATTTACCTTCGTTACTACCTACTTGTTTTATTTTATTATATTTGTTATGTATTTATTTACTGTGTCAGAGCTGATCAATGTGAAAGCTTTATTGTGCTTTCTTCTTTTCATATTTTACACGCAATTTAAACATGCCTTGAGTGTGTTTTTAATTAAAGTTGCAATGTGCTGAAATTACTGAATAAAAACATCTATTTTCTGAATTCTGTGGTACAATTTTAGTTGTATATTGGGCATTCATTGCTCGAAGTGGGTCGTATGCAAAAAAAAAAAGGATTTCTTAAAGTGATACAAAGTCTCACGAATCCTAGGGAGACATTGCTCCAAAGTTCAACAAAATAAAAAACATATATAGCACAGTTTTTTAAGTTTTTCTGATCACGATCACATCTAAAGAATTGATTTATATCAAAAAGGATTTAGACTGATTTAACACAAAAAAAAACATTGAAATTTTTTTAATTAAAGCAAAATTTGGAGCAAAGTGTGGAACGTATCTACGATGGAAGATATGTGGTTTATATACGGTTGAAAGTATGTGGTTTAGGTTCCAGAGAAGCATGCTACTAGTTCTGATTATGTCAATTTGCATATTTCATAAATTTAACTAAAATAAAATTATGACTATGGGTTGTGTGTACTGTGTTTTGTATGTTCAGTAAATTTAGAAGAAATGGCTGAAGGTTTTTAGCATTCTGACTTCTTCGGAAAATATTATAACAGAGTAAAATCCTGTTCTAAAACCAACCTTAGCCGTGCACTGTGTCCTACGGCAATACAGCTGCATTCTCTGCTCCGTTTGGTGGCAACGACACACTTCTAGTGACTAGTTATGGGAGGTGAAGGCAGCCCATCTTTATTACTTTTATTCTGGTTGTTATGGCAACCTTGGCATGCCGAAAGTTAACATTTTCATTTTGTATATTCTAAAAAGTACTTTTCATACCTGTCGAATTGTCCTTTGATTTCATTGGTTCTTTTTAATTTTTTCCTTTGATTTTATTGTATCCTTTTAATTTTTCCCCTTTGATTTCATTGGTTATTGCATCAGGTAATTTCGTTTTTTGATATTTCTTTTTAAAATCGTTTCTTTTTTGTACTTGAAAATGCCTTTTTGTGTGAAAAAGTTTTCTCAAACTTTCCATTTTTTCAAGTAAAAAATTTCCTTTTAAGCTTAGTATTTACCATTGAAAAAAATATTTTCTTTTTAAGAATTCTTCCTTTGGCGACATAAAATGTGCTCCAAAAACGCGCCAAAACGTTGCCACCAAATGGGGGCAAAGAATAAAGCTGTACCCACACGGCAATATCGTCAGTTTATTTGTTTTTCGAATATAGCCCCCACATTTGCATTTCGTCAGAAAAAATTTCGAAGTTTGTATTCAGAATTGATAATGATAGTTCATTGATCAACATCAATTATATATAACATTAAAACGGTGCTACAATTGCGACAAACTACATTTTAAATTAACCCAATATGTACCATGCGATAGCCTTTAGACAGCAGAAATACAATAATCGCAGACCGTCTTGTTTTTTTTTTTTTTAACTAAGAATATATAAATCTAAATAAAGTAACCTAAAATCAGTTTATTGGTTTGTTTTTAAACTTTACAGAAAAGCAATTATTTTGGACAGTTCTTTTTTGTATTTACACAGAAAAAGATAACTTAAAGCAATCGTTTGCAAATATCTCAGTTAGGTACATGTCGTGATATTTATTCCTTGTGGAATTATTTCATCGTATAACTCTGTGCTCAGATGGCAAAATGTTATGTCACATTTTTTAATTTTTCGTGACATGAATTTTAAGATTCAAGGTTCTTTGGTTTTTGACTTATTACAATTTTCTACCTTTGTTTTCTCATAAACTGAAAGAAAAAGACTTGCGACATTTTGCCACCTTCTAAACATTAACAAACCAGACTCCAGGATGGGACTTAATCAATTTGGGAAAAGTGACTTATTGAAGAGTTTTTGGGAAGAGTGACTTATAAAATTTTGTCATCTGAGCACAGAACTATCCAGTTAATCTAGAACACAGTTAATCTAGAATCCAGTTAATCTAGAATCCATTTAATCTAGAACACATACAGAACTATCTAGTTTGAATCATTTTTCCACTGTATAAGAATTTAAAAGGGTATAGCTAGTCTATGTTTATAGCGGTGGCAACGGCCTTGGCGTTTTTTTTGGCGCACTTCTAGTAGCGAGTTAATGTAGGTTAAGGCAACAAATTTGTATTTATGGTTATTGTGGTTTTCATGGCCCCCTCGGAAAACGGAAATTTTAGTTTTTATTTTGATTATTCTCGAAAGTTCTTTCAAAATCCGTTAAAGTCGTTTGATTTTATTGGTTCGTTTAAAATTTTTCTTTGATTCCATTGGTTATTTTAATTAAAAAATATCCTTTGATTGTATTGGTTCTTTTGTAATTTTTTTTCTTTGATTTCATTGGTCAATTTAATGGTTTTTCTCCAGTCGTGGAAAATTTATTTATTATAATTTTTTTCACGTTAGAGTTCTGACATTTATTGTTTTTTCGCCATTTGTGGAATATTCTTGTTTAATAATTTTTTTCCCGGAACAGTTCTGACGTATCAGATTGTATTATTTCTTGCTTATTTTCTTTTTCAACATGCGTACTGTATTTAATGTAATTGATAAGTTTCAGGGTATTCTTACCCAACATTTGCAGTTTAGTTGTTTTGCTGGTTCACAATTGTGTGTTGAAATGTCTTTAAAATGGTGGAGTGGTCGTTCACGGTAAGAAGGCGATTTGTCGCCAAATATGGTAACCTTCACCTTTTGCGGATTTTCTTCACATCTGCCGTTTTTGTTACGGCAACCCTATCTGCTGTTACGGAATTCGGCCACAATTGGCGACAAACGTCTTACCGTGAACGACCACTCCACCGCTTTCTTTATTCGTTGTAAAAAGAAAAATATTTTTGAAATAAATATTTCCTTCGAGACATCAGAAGTGCGCCAACAAAAAGCGCCAAGGACGTTGCCACCTCTCTAAACGTAGACTGTAGCTGTACACGAATTTGACAATTAAAAAATCACACGAGAGAGAAACATGTCGACATCTACCATAATCAATTTAAGATGGCTGATATCGCAAACAACCATAACGTGACACTGATGTAAATTGTATTAGGAATTAAAAGCGTCACTATTATGTAAGTGTTTGTGTGTGTGTACTGCACTAAATATTTAAAACACTTATAATTACCTGATTTCCTTTAGCGATAATAACTGATATGTACCGGCCAAATATATTGTAATACCAATATGCCCATCAGAAAAAATCTCGATTAGAAATAAACAATCTCAAGAATGCTGCAAAGTTGCCACGGGAAAAAAATAAGTGTGGAAGTTGTTTTTAATTATTCTTGGTGTAGTAAAATTTTTATATTTTACAAAAGTGAAACGATAATGGAAAGGAGCAGGAAGATGTATTTCAGCTATGAGAGAGGAATTTTCAGTGCAAACAAATCTCCGAAAAAAAAAAAAAACGAGAATTTTACTTCCTCTTACCCAATAAGGAAAGTGTACAGAGAGCACCTTGTACCTTAAAAAGACTATAAGCATCCACATTTAGCTTCACATAAAAGGTCCCTTATACTAATTGTGATACTAATAAATGCATTAAAAGTTTTTTTTTTTTTTTTTCTGTATTGAACTAGTAGATAAGCCAGATAAAACTATAGGGGCTTTTCCGCTGAAGCTAAATGCAGATACTGCAAGTGTTTTACGGTAAAATACGTTTTCTGTAATATTTTGTATCTGGAAATTCGGAAGTATAATCTGTTCTCTTCCGTGATTGGTTTGCTTACACTGCAAATACCTCAAAGATCTAGACCATAATAAATTTCACTAATATTTTGTATTTTTTTTCCTTTGCCAGCGACAAGTGTTAGTTTTCTATACCTATTATAGAATCGATAGATGAGCCGGACAGAAGGTTTTTTTTTTGTGATTGGTAAAATCTGTGCTCAGATAGCAAAATGTTATAAGTCACTTTTTTTAATTTTTCGTCACAGCAATTTTAAGAATCAAGATTCAACATGTGGTTCTGTGGTTTTTGACTTAATACAATTTTCCACCTTTGTTTTCTCATAAATTAAAAACTACGACATTTTGCCACCTTGTAAACATTGTCAAAAAAGACAATGGGACTCACTCAATTTCTTGAGAAAAGTGACTTCAACATTTTGTCATCTGAGCACAAAAATAAATTTTGTAGACTTGGGCTTGCATTTGTTTTCAATTGGCGAGTTTATGAAAGATTATTTTTAATTTGATTTAGTAATAGTAGGCGGATGGATATATCGACCTGTTTTCAGAGAATGTTTTTATTTATTGGAAAGTAAATACTTATGTGATCTCCCGACAGCATTGAAGTATATATCAGCCCACTAGACCTCCAAATATATCGTCCAACTGAGCAATTTTCAACAGTCTGTCGGTTCCTGACCACAAATAGGAATAACATACGACTACAGTATGTGTAAAAATTAAGCAAATTAGGTTTAAAAAAACGAAAGACCCCAACAGGGTAGACAATTTTGTATACTTATTTACGACTGCTGGTTATTGATAGCTAAGTAATAGACATGAAATATAAGTAGGCTGAGCATTGCTGGTAAGAGGAGCTTCAAAACGAGCGATGAACATGTCGACTAGTAATCACGTGACTGCTATGTGACAAATTGACTTGATTGGCCTGTATCGGCACCTCGTCTGGCTCATATCTTATGACAGGGTAAGTATGTGACTGTGCATTTCAATCGAATGGCGACAAAAAGGGTGAAATCGACAAAATCGAGAGCAATGTTGATCTGCCAGATTATGGTGATGAGTTTCTTCCGTCCCATACACCAATCAGTTGATGAATACTATGTTCCTCTCGTCTAACGAAAGTAATCTTAGGGTCATGTTACGCCTAGTTTTAGCGCCATGATCATGGGTCAAACCGTTTCCATAGCTCACTCTACTTTATATTTCCTTTACGGGTAAAGTAATTAACTATATACGGTAATTGAGTACGCGCGAATATGGTAAAGCCATTAAACGTTTTTGCACTATGGAAAGATACTCAGGTACACCCGAGAAGATATTTCAAAAGTTAAGAAAATAAAAAAAATTAATGACTTTGTTGCTTATTTGACTAGATACATGTTCGTTATCCACTTGATCGACTCTGTGTCAGACAGTATTGGATTATTTTTGGTTAGTCATGATGTATGGCATCAGTTTAAAAAGAGAGATTTTTAAGGATTTTATTTCCACAGTAGACGAGGACATTACAAATACCTGACAAGCACCATCAGAATTTACTTGAAACGAAAACGTAAGTATAACATGACAGAGCAGAGGACAGCACGCCAAACCAGTTCAAGTTATTTGGGAGCGGATGACTGCAACCGAATAATCTGATTTGTAACCACAAACGTGGAAACGCCACCTGCGTCATTGTTGTCCTACCAGCGTCATGTAAACACGCTCTATGTGTATGATACTTTATTACTGAACTTTAAATAAGCGTATTCAAATGGAAATAACTATTTGTTCTAAGTAAGAACTACCCAATGATCTTGAACATTGATCACATTTGAGACGCACTTCTCTCCGTGTCACCCGTATCGGAGTATATCGGATTTTGCTGCAAGAGCAGGGAAGGGCCCCCGAGTTGGAAAACAGAGAAGAACACACCCTTGACGCTCCATTCAAAAGGGCCATGATTGGCTCAGCCAAGACATGAACGTGGTCCGTGCAATGGAGTCGGTGGACAGTTGTCTTTGGAGACCCGAAGGTTCCTTCTTCATAGCACTCATCCCATAGGACGGTTAGTATTCACTCAGGTTCACGAGTCCCTTCAAAATATTAACATGCGTCTGCCTTCACTAAAAGAGCTGCAGCTCATACATCTTTGGGCTGAGATGCTTTGCCTAATTCAGCAGTGGTACAAGTACCTCACAGTATGCAATGCGTCCCTCTGCGGGTTCTCTCACTACTGCTAAAGAAATACCTACCAACTTACCTAATGTTGAGAAGGACTGGGGGTTTGGAGAGTTAGGGTAATTGAAGCGAAAGGTTACCAGTCACAAATCTGCCCAAAGCCAAACTTGAAGCATTAGCAGGAAGTTCCCTCTTTCCCTCGCACTTCTTTTCTCCCCACGCCCAACTGCAGCCCTTCGGTTACTGGTTAAAGGCCAGTTTACACCTGTCCCGAGTGTTGGGCCGAGACAGTGCATTTTGTAGAGTGCTCGGTTAATGGGGCAAGGACAGTCAGTACTCGGCGAGACAGCGGGTAGAAACGTGTCCTATCCTCTCGGTCGAATAGGCACCCATCACCCCCTGCCCAGTCATCTCGGTCGGGGTGATCAGTCAAGTCGATGAAGTGTAGGAGTGTTCTTATGTTATCTGGCGCTCTTTGATTCGATTTATTTAATAAAAATGGCTAAATAAAGTACCTAAACAGCGTTAACATTCATTCACCAATAACACCTCATACCACATCTCATAGAAGATCTATATTCCTTGAGATCATTGGGGGTTGTTACCCTCCTCTAATATCTTTTCTTGATAGCCATGGTCTTCTCCATAATCGTTTTCTGTTATTGCTAATTTCATCTTCGATTTCCTCTATTTTGGTGGTTATGATCAAGTTGCAAGTGTTTTAAAATTCTTAATTATTTCTCATTTTCCTCCGTCGCGAAACCATATTTACCGTACCCTTTAAACTAATCTTAATGAAATGACTCGTTCACTATCTCTTCTGCATGTGAGAACCTGTACTCTTCAATAAGTTTCTCGGCCGAGTAACAAAGCGAGTGACTGGGCCCAGCACACGGCAAGTGTAAACTACACTTAAGGTTGGTAATCTCTCAGACAGCATTGTTTTCATTTCTACTGGTGGAATGATACTCTATTCAAATAAAAAAGACTTTCGAGGCTATATTTTACTTCATTGTAAAAGCATTTATAAAAAATAACGTCACATATTTCCAGTCTAAATATAACTCTGACACCAAACATCAACTTCAATAAAGTAAAACATTCGAAATAAATCCAATACAAGAAAATTCATCTGATTTCTACAGTCCACCAATAAACGCAAAAGCAACTCAAGCTCCCTACAGCTAAATTAAGACGGAGATGATCAAAGCACCCAACGCGATTTTGAACGATCCTCTCATAAATGAAGATATTGTGTTTCTGATGCAAGCAACTCAGAAAAGCATTTTTGAGTTCTTCGTAGGTTATGAATTTTTTTCACATCTCTATTCCGTAAAATAACTCAAACTGTAAAAATGGCGAATCTACAGGAAACAATAGTTTAGCACACACTTCACACTGTTTTCATATCGTTTCAAAATTTTCAAAATGCTTTCATGAGGAAAATTCACATTTTGGACTGCACATTGGCAAATAACTTCATTATCAGCATCATTATTGCTATATAAGGTTATTACTCTTATTTCAAAAGAATTCTTAATGACAAGGTTAACAAACTTCAGATCAAAGGTACATGACATATCTTTTTAGGACTACTTGATGATGAAGATGAAGTTGCTAGTTTTTGTAAACAAAATTCAAATTCAAATCAATAATAAAAATAACTTTATTATATGAATATTATAAACTGTTGTTTCCACTCTTTAAATACATGAAAAATATATGAATTGCCATAGATACATTCACCAACACATGGCAACAATTCAACTTATCCACATCCTATACAGTAACCTGAGCACAATGTGAATCCAATAAAATTTCATTTCCATGTCGTGTTACTTCATAAAAAACGACTTTTTAGTCAAAATCTAGAAAACCTTGAATTTCAGCTACTTGGAGATTCTGAGCAGCGTACTTCCTGCAAGAAACGAGGGTTGAATATGAAATGGTCCTGAAATACTACTGGATCATAAGGTAAACTTTGTGAAAAAGTGAGAGAATCGTATAAAACAATGCTATGTATTGCATTAGATGAATGAGATGCATTGCATTAAAATAAATTCTGTTTCTGTAAATATGTGCTTCCATCGTACAAATTGTAAACTAACTCAACCGATAGTTCATGCAAAAAATTAATCTACAGTCTAGAATAAGTTTGTTTTGCTGTAAAATAAAATCGGAACATATACTTAAACATTTAAAGTAACTTAAACAGTAAAGTAAATTATGTTAAGTGTTTTTTTAAAGGTTTTCAGTAATACCTACTTCAGGCCATCAACATAATACTATTTTGTGTTTATGAGGACATTTCGAAGAAAAAGTTACCTTTCTTTTGTATTACCCATTGCAGCGGATAATCGTGTTGGTTTGTTACTTTCGGGTTTTATGGTGCATGGGCCATATTTGGTCAAGTTTCAAAACAACGCAAGACAGACAACACGATGAATGTGAGAAAGCAATAGCAAAACAGTAACAAGGAGAGACCCATCATTCCAATGTTTGTCCTAAACTAATTACATTAGAGGAGGCCTCCACTTGCGAACAAAAAATCGCTGTCGCAGGAAATCTACAAGGTGCTAGGGATGTGACATCGAAAACAAAACACCGATGTTCAAAATTTAAACATCAATGTTGATAATACAACGACCAAAAACCATCGATGCTTTCAAACATCAACATATTTAAACTTGCCCTCTCCCCAATTTCTTAAAATTGGTTTAGTAACCACAAACATTAATGTTCACGGGGAGGATTTAATTTGTCATTTGCCGTGTTTATTAATTTAAAACTAAGATTTTTTTGACTGACTCAAAACAAGTTTTCTTTTATTTTCAAAATGAATAATATAAAAGAAAAGAAAATTTTCAACAATTTGACATAGATACTACCAACTATAATTATAATTAGGTAGGTACATAACAATAATTATTGTTAGTTATTATTAATTATTTATGAACTTATGGGGGGGGAAACATAACAAACATATTTTTCATTTACTGTAAGTAAAAAATATTGGGGCCTATAATTATTATACGCCCCAATATTTGTTATTTACAGTTTGTAAAAAACAATGTTTGTTAACATTATCTACCTTAAGCCGACTTTTTTTTTCACTAACTATCCCACCAGTAAGGGGAAAAACTCTTTCTGTAACGGATATCCCCATCACTGACAAATATTTAGTTGCACGGTTATTTTTCTTAATTTTCGCTATGGTACTTTTTTCATTCAAAAACAAAACATCGACAACGTAAAAACATCGACAGTGTTAAAACATCGGTGTTGAACAAACATCGGCTCCAATAAAACGAAGGTAAATACATCAACGTTTTGAAAACATCGACATCGATGTCGCATCCCTACATTTCAGACCCTTCACCCTTGGCCACTGGTGTAAAAGTATGTTGTGACCGTGAGCTGAGAAATTCCTCCTTGAAGCGGGCGAACAAGCGACAAACTATCATTACACTCACAAACATTTATTAATCTAATTTAAATTACGCGGACACAATATATACTATTTACATAACCTTTCATAACTGCCCGACATAACGGACGCTACGACGCGTCTTCATTCTACGCCGTCGATAACTCCCTGACCTCCTGAGGGTGTCCTTGATCGGAGCATGGGTCAGATTTAGTTTTGGTTCTCACTTTTAGTTCGGAGGTTTATAGCTCTGCAGATGACGCTGTACTTATAGTTCACTTGTTACAATGTTCAATTTACTGATTATAAAAATTATGCTACTTGGTTATTTTTAAAATTTTTATAATGGTACTTTTTTCACTTAAACATAAAACAACGACAACTGAAAAACATCGACAAGTGTAAACATCGATGGAACAAAAACATCGGCTCCATTACATCGATGTTTTGAAAACATCGACATTGATGTCGCATCCCAACAAGGTGCACACACTAGAATAGATAAATCGCTGAATTAGAACAGTTTTCCAATGGATGTCACTGAAACTACATTTGTGATCGCTCTTTTGTTTCGAGACGAGCTTTTCTTATACCGGGCTGTTCACGCATTTTTTAGACAATGTATATTGTATTCACAAAACTAAATTACATAAAATTCTTGTGTTTTAAATGTTCTATTTGATAGCCCTTATTCTGAACTATCTTTCAACACCGTAATTTCCAGGATTTCCGTTAAAAACGTTATTTTGAATAAAAACAAACCTCTCAAGCCGCAGACGATAATTTTTACTTTTAAAAACATAGTACAACTGCAACTATTTCTTTTGCAGCAAACGATTTTTATTACCACTAACCAAAATCGTCTAAAAAATGTGCGAACAGCCTCTGTACATTAAACTATTCAGTCGCGCGTTTTCCAAGGTCAGTTTTTATTTTCATTAAATTATGTTTCTTATTCCCCTAATTCAAGTTTCTATCTTTGTGATCGTTGAAGATAGAGTAAAAATTTCAACAGACTTCAAAACAACGTAAAATTCTACCAACCACAATACCAAAACAAATTTAAAATTTAATTTTTTAAAATTTAATTATTTTTTTTATATAAATGATTTATTTAAAGAAAATCACATTTAAGGTATCGATCTTGTGCAAAACGATCAACGATCGCAAAGATAGAAGCTTGAATTGGGGGAATAAAAAACATAATTTAATGAAAAGAAAAACTGACCTTGGAAAACGCGCGACTGAACTATCGCAAGTGGGTGCATGTCCATGCCTGTCTGTGTGATTCATTGAGTAGAGAAGACAGTCGCGTCGCAGCGAAAATAGGACCTGTTGCAACTTTTTAATCGCTACGATGTATTTGAAACAATGAGTTTTATTTTTGCGACTGAAAAATCGCAAGTGGAGGCCTAGCCTGAATCCTTCAGGTGGTTTTCTCTGCTGACCAGATCTTGAATGTCGAGATACCTCGTCATTAGCAAAACTGATTAAATCTTGATGGACGAGATATCTCCCCTAAGCCACTCAGAGGGTTAGGAAAAAATACTTTAAAACTGATTCTTGACGTGTGGCTTTTATGATTTCTACAAAAATGATAGATAAAAAGTTTATAAAACGGTCATACATACTTTCATATTTACTCCTCTTGTCTCAAATGGAAGAAATGCTGAAGCCACAGCTGCGAGAAATAAAACGGCTGATAGTAAGCACATTGCAGCATCGGGTGCTTGAATCACCAGAACCTTCAAAGTGACATCTGTTATTAGTTTTCCGTCTCATTAACGAATAGCTAAAACCTAACTTTTCAGCATGAAATGTGCAATGAATATTCGTGTTCTTAGTAATGTTCTGCATAGGGAAGAATTCACTGGAATCTTTAATCCTGTCAATGCTCTTTCATTTCCGGACGGTTGGAAGAGTAGCAGATTAGCAAATGGAGGGTTGTGAGTTCGAAACTGGATCCAACCAAAGACCGCTGTGTACGTGGGGCTGGTGCAAGTAAAATCTGTCTTGGCCTCAAATGTCTTCACGTTGTCGTTGTGTGGAAGTTTGGATAATGGGGTGTGAGTTCAGGTGCTAACATCGTCTTCGAACCGTGACTATGTTGTTCCAGTACCGCGTTAATCCAACTACACCCTTCTTCACTCATCATGTCAAAACACTCCTTCGAGCACGCTGTAAAGTACTAGCGCCAGGTGTTTGGGTTAAGTGAATCTCACAAGTTCCTTGCCTCTCAAGTGCCCTTGATGTTCAAGTCTACGCCCACGTGTGAAATTACAGTTAGCTAGCTTACGGACTACGTCTTATTCAGCGTCTCCGCAGCAACTGGATAATTTTCATTACTAAGCACATAATGCTTTCCTCGTTTTCCTAAATTTTAACCCATGTGTTGCAATGTGTGTATCATAATAAATGTTAATTTAACTGTCCAAAAAAGTTTGGAGTAATCAATTCAGCACACACATAACCCTTCCAAGCAATAGAAAAATCTACCTGAAGATGTCACCACCTCTTCCTCTCTTTTGTACACTCAAAACAGATCTTCTGAGACTTTTTCATGCCATACTCAACACGATACTTAAAAAGTTCCCTTTAATAAAATGCATTAATTCCCATTAATATGATGGTCCCCTTTATAAAAAGACAAATGCAGTTTTGAAACGCTTAAATAAAATGCACAAATTAACAAGAAATCGATTAAAAAGTGGTAATTCAATAACACCATTTTACATTTACAATATCAAGTAATAATAAAGCAAATTAAAATTAGCCCATATATTGGATTGGATGGCTGATTTTGGGCTTTATCGCGCAAGATCCAAAACCGGATGAGCTCTGTTAAACGCAAGATCAAGTATTAATAAATACAAAATGGACACCTGGAATTTCAAAACAATCCTCGAAATCAACAAGAAAAGTAACGTGTGAAGAAGAGAAGTAACGTGAACGAAGAAGTAGTAAATGGAGGGTTACGAGTCCGAAACTCGATCCAATCAAAGACCATGGTCTACTTGGGGGCTGGTGCGCTTTAAATCTATCGTGGCCTCAAATGTCCTCACGTTGGCTTGGTGTGGACGTTTGGAGAGTGGGTTGCCAGCGATGGTGTCACATCGTCATCAGACCGTGGATCAGAATTACGAGGTATTATCGTCGAATCTTTCCCTTAAGAACTGATCCCGAACCGTCGACAATAGCCCTTTGTGTTATTCCGGTGCGACGTTAATTCAACTACCAGCCAAATCAACAATAAAAGAGATTAAGAACTGTTAAGGTACGCAGTATGAAAACAGAATATTTCCAGCATTTTAATCAAAATTATGAGTTCTTTAATAAATGAAAATGAAATTTACAGTTCATTAGCATAAAATAGAGTCAAATGATGGAAACTGGTGAAAATGTTGAAAGACGAATAGTGGTGTAATACTTTTCGCATCTCATGCAAAAAATATACACAGATCATCCAAAAAACGTGGTTTCATCGATATACTTTCATTTGTTTTTTATCCCTGTTATTGGATAAGGACCACTGTGAACTGTTTCGCACAAGCTTCTAAGGTTCCTAAGACGACACTACAAACAGATCCCTGAAAAGATTAGTGGGAAAACATTTCAACTTTTTACCTGAGTAAAATAGGGGACTACTAGTCCTCCGACTCTGCAGAAAGAACTTCCGATGCCTATAGCAATAGCCCGAAATGTTGTCGGATAGGTCTAGAAAACAATTGAAAAATTAATTCACAAATTTCAAAAAATTGAAATTACGTCAAAGCGATCATTAATCTCCGAGTGGTTTCGACGAGATATTTCGTCCATCAAGAACATATCAATTTGCTAATGACGAGATATCTCGGCATCTTGATACTGCCAATTTTTTGATGATGACCAGGCTACGATCTTGTCAGTTTTTTTCTAGCGACGATGAACGAGGCAATCAGAGCAAGAGTGGCCTATAACCCACCAACATAATTGAGAAAAAAGCGATTTTCTTGCTCCCATTTTTTATATATGTTTATTTATCTGCAGTACGATTTAAGATTCTGAAATTTATTGATCAGTGATCGATAATAAGTTATTGTGTAAGTTTAAAAGACTTGAACCTGCGCATTTCAGAAAAAGTAAAAGGTCGAACAAAAGATAATAATAATAAAATTTACGGAATTTTGCGCGTTAGACCCATCAAGATCTGGTAAGTTTTGAAAATGACGAGATACCACGTCAAGAAAACCACAGGGAGGGTAAAAATAAAGATTGCATATTTTTTCTATTGCTATTACCTCTGATGCGACAATGTAAATCAGATGGGCTACAGATACTAGGATCCCTCTGGCAACAAATAGTATAATAAGGATGACAATTTTCCTAAAAAAATAAATGAATTCCAATTAAACAAAGAATGAGAGGAATCTGAGAGAAATATTGAGCTGGAACAAAATAAAAGGGTTTTCAGCTAACCAGGGTGTCAAGATTTAAATCAACGATTAAAATCATGATTTTAATCAAATGATTTTTTTTAAAAAAATCACCGATTTAAATCACAATTAATCTTACATTTTTCACTAAGTAAATACACCATAGAAAAATGACAGAAGTGGCCAAATGCTTTAATTTTTCTGCTGGTGATTTCAACACTAATGGTTACACCCAGCTCAGAGGGAGCTGGGTCAATAACTGCATATGATAAAAGATTGCAACAGCCAGTTGTAACTTATTACTATATACTATGTACTGGAAACAGTAATGTAAACACACATGACATAAATCTAAATGCCAGGAAGAGTAATGTATAAACATTTCTGATTAACAGCACTCATAATATAAACACTTAAAGGAAGTATACAACAATTTGATTCAAAATTATAAACTAAAGGGGTGACTGATTTTATTAGCTAAAAAAAAAAAGTGGGAAGTGAAGTTTTTGAGGCATTTGTTAGTTAGCTCCCAAAGTGTGTACCGCAGCACCCTGGGGTGCCGCGTAGAGAGATGAGAGGTGCAGCTAAGCTCCCTTAACCTCCAATCTAAGCTATTTCTAAGCAACAGAAAAAAGGGTTAAGGTCATTTATCAAAAATCGGTTCACTCCCCAACCAACAGCATGATGAAGGTAATTTTATTTGTTTTATTTATATTTTCACCAACCTATGTTTTATTAAGTAAAATTAAAGTGTTTGTGTGTGAATTTTAAATACTAGTTGTATTAATTATGTTTATGTTCTTAATCCTCTTATTTCTTTTTCAAAGTGCTACAAATATGAAATATGTATATATATATGTAATAATATACCACAGATAAATATTACATGATGACGAGGGGGTGCTGTGAGAAAATTATAATTCTCTTAAGGGTGCCACCACTTGGATAAGTTTGGGAACCTCTGTGTTTGCTTATTCTTGTAGTTAGCAATAGAGATTACAAGAGTAGAAATATACATTTTCACACACAGTCATTAAAATGTCAGCAGGAAAAAAGAAAGATCCAATATGAATTAAAACTAAGTGAAAATCGAATTATTATTGCTGCTCGGCAGTTTTATTATCAGTATTTACTATAGTCTGATTATTTCTGAGTTCTATTCTACTTCTCGGACTATAGTTTAGGTCTGTCACTTACACTTGCTGATAAATTTGTTAACATGATGATGTTATTTTCTCAAGAAAAACTATGAAGGATGTCAACTTGTGTTTTAAAGTTAAAGAAATGTTAAGTAAATATTGATTTACCATGTCACAAATTCTGATTGTTTACTTAAAATAAATATTGGTTTACATGTCATGTCACGAACTCAATTTTTCATTTGACAAATATATATATAGTTATTATATAAACAGTGTTTAGGGCCTGCAGAAATTTAAATAGAAAAATCTTATTTAAATCAAAATAATCCGATTTAAATCAAAATAATCCGATTTAAATCAAAATAATCCGATTTAAATCAAAATAATCCGATTTAAATCAAAATAATCCGATTTAAATCAAAATAATCCGATTTAAATCAAAATAATCCGATTTAAATAAAATAAATCCGATTAATTGATTTTTTTTTAAATCATGATTTTTTTTACACCCTGCAGCTAACACACTTACAAAAGTAAAACACTAAATTAACTAATAAAAGATTGTAGGAATCCCAAAATGGCGTCTTATGGCCATTTCGTGGGACTGTACGTTCGTAGCACAACCAAGGTTAACAGGATTCGACAACTTGAGGTAAGTTCGCCAATCCTCATATACCGCAAAAAGTAAAGCAGATATGAGAAAAGCATAGACAGGGACATAGTTTTACTATACTGGATATCCTTAAGCAGAACTACGTGTGGGTGGTGACAAGAAGGTGCTAGAATTGAAACCCCAGGCTTGTATGCAATTATCATTTGGACAAGGTTACAAGGGCGTGTCACTTTTTCAAAAAGAATGGCATAGACACAGAAACCAGATACGGTATAACCAAATGTAATTAAAGATAATTAGTAGATTGTACCGTCATGTAAGAATTAGACGGACAGCTGTTTTAAAATTAAACTATTTATTTAGATAATTAAAATATTTACAAGTAAGTTTACAAGCTAAAAGTTAGGGCACAGCCATCGACAATCGAAAACCTGCCTGGAACCAAAGCACCAATGGCTCTCCACTAAACAGAGACGTCTGTTTCTCGTCGAATTCCCTTCATATTCAGTCTCCTTCTCTAATCCCCGTTCTCTTGGATCCGCAAAACCGCAGCTGCGAACGGGGTGGGGGTGAATTCTGAGCTCTTGCAAGAGATGTTTTTGTCCTCAACAGAACTGAAGACACCCCCACACAGATGCAAAAACCGTCTGTAATGCGGACTTGAGTTCCCAAAAGCTAATCTCCATTCCAGACATGGGATTAGGGAACCGACGGAACTCCAGCTGTGTCGATGGGAAAATCGTTCCTGAAAACGCACAGAACGGGTTATCGCATCTCTGAAAATTGCCAGACACAAGGAGAAGAAAAAGGGGCGGACCAAAACGGAACGAAAGGCCGCTGAAGAGAAAAACTCTCTTTCGGTATTTTGTCAAAAACGCACGTGGAAACACTGAAGTTGTTGTTGTCACCGTCTGGATGTTGATGCACATTCCAGCGTCCACGTGTTAGAGAAAAAGGGTCGGCCAGTACCATATGGTACAAGACAGAAACCAGATCTAGATAAGTCAATCTGTTAACAGAAAACCGTGAAGAAAGTCAGAGCTACTTCATTCAACTACTAGCAGATGGCAGAGAAAGTTCCGTCTTTTTTTTTTTGAAAAAGTGACTTACCTACACACCACTGTAACTTTAACCCGTCCATTCATTGGGCGACAAATCGCGCCACTGTAATCTTGTCCCCCACTTGCAATTTCTCGTAGTGGCGACCAAAAAATCTCTGATGCAGAAAATCTACAAGTACACACACTGCGATAGATAAATCGTTGATTTAGAATAGTTTACCAATGGATGTAATTGAAACTACTTGTGCGATCTCTCTTTTGCTTCGGAAGGGAAGTAAACGGAGTAAGCGTCGTTATTGGATACATCCAATAACAAGTCAAAGATTATTGAAAGGGCAATTTTACAAGTTATTTGAAGATTAGTGTGAGCACCCTGCAAAGTTTACCGAATGGCAAAAAGTAGTTTTGGATGAATTGTTGGGAATAATGGGTCCATCAATAACAATCTCCAATTTCTTTAAATTCTTCTTCACGATTTTTTTAAGAAGTAACTCAGTATCAATTGCTATTAATATTCATCCATTATCACCTCTGGAGATTCGTTGTCCGACATTTTAGACAAGTATTTGCAGTGTTTTAAACAGACCAGAACAAGACTGCGTCAGAACGGCGACTAAACTATCGCAAGTAGGTACATACCATGTCTGTCTGTGTGATTCATTCGGTAGAGCAATAGTCGCGAAAATAGGACCGGTTGCAATTTTTTAATCGCTGCGATTGTTTAGTCGCAAGTTTATGCACTTGTATTTAAAACAATGAGTTTTATTTCGCGACTGAAAAATCGCGTGACTAGAAATCGCAAGTGGAGGCCTTGCCTTGCGGATTGAATGGAATCATATAAGGCAATAGCATAGACCGACAATATGAGAAGTACCAAGTGCTTCTTTATGCTCCCGTTGAAGGCGCAACTGACGTAAACGTCAAACTGGCAAGGGAGGTGTCTAAACAGGCTGTCGATATCGACGGACATGTTGACATTTTGTCCGATGTGATCTATAGATGTACAAATAGAAACGTGTCTCCAGTACGTTTCGTACTCGGCGAACCTAATATACTCTGTCTCGTGATCCTGCTGCAGAGTCTCACTTGGCCAAGATGTCAGGTCTCTCGCTGCTGCATTCACGAGCCATTGCTGCATGGTGATATCAGGAGCACGAGAAATCGAAGGTTTCTTCTCAGAGGCCGCATGAGTTGACTATGCTGGAACCTATGGGGACTTCTTCCGGGGACGCTGCTTGCGCTTTTGCTCAACAGGTATCTTGTCTGGTGTCTTTGGAATACCAAAGACCACGGTTTGCAATCTAAGTGCATTGATCTTGATTGCACTTCGCGTCGTGTTTCCTGAGCATCTTTGAAATTTTTAATTCGTTGATCTTCCTCCAAGACCTGTTCTATGGTTTGAAATTGGCCTCAAACGACAATTATGGCGTCAATTATGCCTCAAACGACATAACACAAACGTGGTGACAGCAGTCAGCTTATTAACGAGCCAAATGTGGGAGAATTTTGTGGCGTTTCCAGCTTTAACGTTTAATTCGTTATTTCTAACTATTTTCTATCTTTCTTCGTTTTAACTATTTTTTCCCGTTCTAATAGTATTTGCATTTTCTATGTGTGTCTAATTTGTGTGCAGGATCAGCTAGAGTGGGCTGCATTCTTTCGTAACGTTCAATTCCCAATTTCCTATAGTGAGGAGAAAGACGTAGTCAACTTGGAGTGTTCAAGACACCATTGAAACCTATGTGCTTAGTGCGATGTAGCCCAAGGTATGGAGTGTACTGGTTGCTGGCGTACGAACCAACATGATTCAATCGCCTGGACAAGGTCGATGTTATGGTCCCCGTGCTTGCCACGTGCTAATCTTTCAGCAGTTATGCATCGACATCTTTTTGCCGTTACTGCCATATAAAGATCTTCATCTGGGGTCGTTTTGGTTGGTCGACCCATGCCGTACTGTCAGGCAGCAGTTCCACTTTTGGAAAACTGTTGCCAGACCTGCATGACTACGATTTAGTCCAATCCTATCAACTCATTGGTTACATCTTGCTCTGAACGTCGTACCAATTTCTCTACAATTCTTATTTGGGTAAAAACCATCGAGATATAATTAATGGCTTTCTATCAACTGAAAGGCTGTACTATCCGGAAAAAAACTACATCTAGGCAACAGTGTGATTTTTCAAAGTCATGCATCCTGTTGCAACTGGATGAAGCAATAAAAATAAGGTTGGATATTTTCCATCAGACCTCGTGTGATGTACTTAAGTATGTGTACTCTTATACTTACCCAGTCCTTATGAGCAGAAGAAGAACCGTTATACTACCGAGGAAGCAAGCACCTCCAAGAAGAAGTTTTCGACCCAGTCTTTCGACCAGGTACGTAAAAAGTATCAGGCCTAAGAATAAACGTCAACTACAATAACTAAATTTCTACTTTTTAAATTTGCGTCAGATAATAAATATTGTTTAAAAGATTAATAGTAACTAAAAATTGAGTTTGGCATGTAAGAAGAATTGCGGTATTCCCTAAAATGGCTTTCCACAAGGGAACCAAAATAAGAGTTTTTATACTTTTTTATTGTCTAGAAGTGATTTTCAACTTTTCTCATCCCCTAGACACGTATAAACTAATTACTAAAATTCTGCGGCAACATTAAAAATATGATATATATTTTTGCCGTTTAAACAAAAAATAGGTATGGTTTTGTGAAATCAACTACTTACAGATATATTATCTTAGTAATACACTGGAATTAATTTACTTAGATAACGCCCAGTAAAAGCAGAAGGCTTTTAATGGGCGTTATTTGGGTAAACAGCAATACTCACCATTGCATTTAAGATTCTTTGTATCCTCAAACAGTTCTATGCTAAGACAACAGAAAACGGAACTAACACAGCACATCCATATACTGGAGGTAAACTCAAATTAATCCTATGTGTTTTTTCAAAGTATCTTACCGCCACAAAAATACAGTTTTCGAAACACTACAAATTTATCTCATCGTAAATTAATGCTGAATAAAATTTTGCACATCATAATACAGTAATTAACTCTAAATCTAGTAAGAGTTCCAACTCCAAATTTACACCATATGTTTGAAAAATATTCGGCCAAGTTGCATAAAATGTTAAAACGAAAAAATAAGCCTTCAATTGACACAAAAAACGTTGTAGCATAAATCTACCGCAAAATATTAGTCGAAGAGCTTTGTTGCTAAAGTGTGTGTTTTATAAAAAGTATATACCTAAAGTTAGAAAAACCTAAAGTAAAAAGTATACCTAAGTCTGTTACGAAAAGAGCACCTACTCTCTAATTTTTGTTGAAACTGGAGACATCAAAGTTGAGTCCAGTTTTGAATAGACTCGGAATAACCCATGTAAACGTTATGTCAAAGTTGATAGTTCTGGAGATTCGTGGTCAGTTGGCAGATTTGTACAATGTCAATAACACAAAAACAAAACTGACTGAAAAAAAGAAACTAACATGGTTTAAGAGTTTACATTCTATTTATATTTGTAAGTTGAGACAAGTTTTTTTCGATTTTTCTTGGCGCGATTCTTATAACTTTCAAGGTACAACGTCTGTACTGGCCTTAGTCTGAAATCTTTCTTAGCGTGATCATGGTACAGTTATGACACCGGCAATAGTCTAAAGGTTAATACTATACAAAAATTCATACCCATTTTAATCATAAATTCATTTTAATTTCGTTGTTCTCGGTCAAATTTTAAATTCACTTTTAGAAAAAACTGTAGTTAAAAATTGTTTTTTTTAGAGTTCTGGATCATCAGAATTGAGCATGCAAAACTATACCACGAATATTTGACTTGAAATATATGTTTTAGCTGATGTTTTTACATCTAACCTCTATCATCTCCAAAACTGCCACGTTAGATACATTCAGTTACAGTAGAAATAAATCAAATGACAAGTATAAGCTATTAGGTGTGGCTACCTGGAAATTCAGCAGCACTTGTCCATAGGAGGTCAATGTAATTCTGTTGAGTTAACCTGGAGCAAGGAACTATGTTTGCCGTATCGAATCCATCATATGTATTGTTACCTGCTTGAGCTGAAATGGAAAAGTTATATAGTAGTATGCACTCTCTACATTTTGAATTTTGTAGTTAAAGGACATAAGTTGAACGAAAATCTCGAATTTGTGAAACATAATTCTACAGATATTGATGACTGATAAAATAATATAAATTCAAAATTAAATTAAATAATTTTATTAAGTACATAGTACTTTTTTAAGCTTACTTTCTACTCTTAAGCTCCCGTTTTGAATGATGATGGGACTGAGAAGAGCTATTCCATAGTAAGAAAATGAAGTTGCTACCCTATAAAATTAAAAAGGCATGTGAGATAAAATCTTATATATTCTAAATTTTGACGACTGGTATTCAATAAAAGATGACCTATTAGAAAGTAGGACGACCTTTTTGTTCCTTAGGTGAACATGTGTTTCTCTGTTTTGCCTCTTGAAACCCAACAACGGGTAAATTTCTTTACTGCATCCATGAATATTCATATTGACATGTCCATGGAACAATCCTAAATGTGAATCAGAGGTTACAACGAAGAATTTTAAGCTACCTTGTATTTTAAACAGTAATTTAAAATTAATTCTGTATTGTAATCACGGGTACAAATATTGACATGTACACGGAATATCACATAAGTGGATCCTTAATTGTAGCAAATGCATATAATAGAAATTAATAACTTAATTTGCTTAATTTAATTATTGCCTTTGAAAATGCAACACCAAGAAGACGCTATTGCATTGACTGAAAATTTGGAAGACTAGTAATATCATGGCAAATGCGCATCAGTTCTTATGTTTCTGTAGTTGGTTATTTTCATCAGGTGTTAAATATAAAAAACAGATGGTAACATTTTCTGTCGAACTTGCATTCTTGCTTGCAAGGAAGTGTTGAGCAAAACAACGAAAGGTGGGTATGCATGGAAGGTGAAAAGAGCAACACTTCCCGAAGCTCTTCCATAATTGTTGTTATCATTGAACACAAGCATATCAACAGATCGTCACGAAGTCAACGGACTTCAGGTATGTTTCCTTAAGTGTGACACAAGCGAAATGTTACTCTGCGCAGTCAGGATTTTAACGTCAACTAACTTATTACGGATACAACGACAGTTCCAGAGTATAAAATATCCTATTATTGATTTATAGGGCAAATGTTTTGTGCTGATCCTTTAGACTCCTCTTTCATTTGAAAATCTTCATCCGTCGTCATTCTATAAGAGTCACAAAGCAATATTGTTCTATATCCTCATCTTTGTTTTGTTGGAATCTTTGTACGGTTTTGTATGTGTTTAGGGTATTTGTGTGTTTTTGGTAAGATTTTCAATTTTAGAACGATGTTTGGAAGTTTTGGATTTTCTTAAGGGCATTTTAGATATTTGTGAATGGGCACCTGTACTTTTAGACGATGGATGAGGAGTGTCGGTGCTGTCACTTTTAGATATAACTTTAATTTTAGTTATTGAAGTACTTCGAGAAAAATTGTAAAATTTGGTTGTTTTGTTGATTGTAAAGGTAGGAAGTTTAAAAAGAACAACAAAATGGATCGGTTTGCCTAAGATTTGGTTACTTTAGGGGTATATGGAACACCAGTTAAGACACTTAGGGATAAAGTAATACCGGTACAAGCAGCTGTAACTACTATAGGAGGACACACAAATTTTTTGTTTTAGAATGTTTAGTGTAGCATGATTTAGAGGTTTGTGCTTTCAATAATTTATACACTGCACCACTTGACATTAAATTGTTTGCTGTAACTCGTCTTTGTTCGTGGTGAATTTTCAATGACCAACAAGGTATATTTCTTAGTATAAAAGTTTTTGATGAAGCATTAATTTTTAATATTTATTATTGGAAATATCCCAGTGTAAAGTTGATATTCATTAGTAAGTATTTAATAATACTCTAAGTTCCACCAAACTTGAATTCTGGGTACTGTTCCAATTAGTCCTCGTGTAGCTAAACACAACAAAGATTCAAATATGGAAAATGGTCGTGCCAATGGTCTGAGTTTTAGACTGTTGGATAGAATATGATGACGGCGCAAGGTTCAAAAGTGGATATGCTGCTCCAAATACAAGATAAAACCGTAAACATAAATAAAATCAACAACCAAAGTTTAATCTAAATATGTTCATTAACAACTTTAAAAAAAATATTAGAAGTTGGAAAATAAATCGAGTTTCTAGATATAAAAGTTGAATCTTAGAAATATTGACAAGTGGAAGAGGAGTGAATTGCATGTTAAAATATTTCATGACCAGAGAGAAATGATAAATTTTAAAATATGTATATCAGGAATCTAAACTATCTATAACAATAATAAAAATATTTTAATAATTGTAATATAATCAAGATAAAAGTACATGGTTTAAAAGTAAATGCCCGATGTGGATGGTCTGAAAACAAATGTCTGACTTTTATGACGTTACCTCATCAGTAACGTAAATACGCCATCCCCCCATTGGAAAAAAAATCATAAATATTCGGGCCTTAATGAAGATAACGTAGTGATAAAAACAGTTTTTTACGTAAATCTTAGGTATGTATCATTTTCAATTTCACACGTGTGTACTGCCGCCACACTAGATTCAGGCCTTACACTTGCTTCTAACCACAAAACCACTGGAAAACTCAATCTCCCCGACATTTGATTTCTCTATTTCACAGCTTAGTGGTGTTTATCATGCGCAATAGGTACCCTCCCAGGTGCAGAATTATATTCAGTGTTCTGCAACACAACTCCAAGCAATTGCAATTGTTCTGCAGGCATTTTCTTCGAATGTTGAGAGCTGCATTAAAAAAGCTGCAGACGTAAAACACAATAGGGAATATGCACTATGTCACAAAACGTCCTAAAATGGTACTTTTTTTACAAATTCGATCATGAACAATCCGAAAATCAACTTTAAAAACATCAAAAAAGTTTAATTTAAGCGTAAGTAAAAACGCGTTGAAGTCACGTGACTGAAAACGGGATGGAGCTTGGTGTGACGTCATAGTACATGAAATCTCTCGATACATTCGCCGGCTGCATGTTATTTCAGGTTGCTTTCATTGATTTTACGCTAATTTTATTTTTTAAGTAATTGTGTTGAATTATAGTCTTTACATTATTATTATTATTATTATTATACAGATTTCTTCTTTAAAAATGACGACTGTAGAACAAGGCTTTGTAGAAGGCCAGTCGGATAATCTACCTAAATTGGATGCTATATCCATGTTTTCTTTTTTATTAAGAAAAAATCCAAATTTTATGGGAGTAGAAATGAAAGGCGTAAAAGCGAAGAGTATGATAATATTTTGTACACCATATTTATTTTAAAAAAACATGTATTTTTATATTGCTTTTAAAGAGTAGTGCTATTATCAAAAAGTTGTACTTAAGAAAATAGAATATTAATAGTTGTTCTCTTTTCCTTAATAAGTAACACAATTCATTCTGAAACAGATTTTTTTGTATAGATAATTAGAATAGTATATCAAATAAGAGCTTTATATTAGGAAAATAATTTCAAAGTAGATTAAAATTGTTGGGGTATTAAAATAGTGAATTTTGAAAGCTAACTTAAAATTAATTTTCTACATAAATTTTTTAGCAACATTATTTTTGTTAGTTAATGAACAATAATTTTTTAAATGTATTTAAGCGATAAAACGTAATGCACTAAGAGATGATCCAAAAATAATATGTGTAGAGAAACTTATTGCGAGAATTGCAACTGCATTAAATATTGAACACAACATTTGGTAGTCCAACATTTTAAACCATGAAGAAGGTAGTGTGATAATTTGATTAAAATTGCAAGAATTTGAATTCTATAATACTTGTCATTCAGTTTAAAGAAGAAATATGACACAGTTTTACCAACTGCAAATTAATTATCATGAGTATAATAATTCAATGTTTATTGATGTTACCTCTCTGTATATTTTTTAAACCAGTTTTGATTTATAAATATATAGTATTCCTATATTTATTTATTAAATTCTTTTTCATGAAACAAGAAATTCTGCATTATGAGTGACTTGATACCGAAAGAATATTTTTTCGTTTTAGCAAAAACACAAGTAGCTATCCACAAGATTAAATCACACAATTCTTAATTAAAAACAATTAAAAATACAAATAATTTTTGGTATTTTAAACTTACCAAAAATGATCTTCACAGCAATGCAAGCAAGAAGTAGAACACAGCTTTTTATTTTTCTTTTAATCTCTTTTCATAAAGCTGCACCATCTTCTACGAACTTGTTCATATTTTGGTACAACAAAAAAATACTTTTTTGGTGTTTTAATCGTTGAATTATGACACAAACGGAACAATACAATATTTGTAATTATTCTTTTTTACTATTTTCGAACCTTCCATTGCTGAATTAATCACAAATCTGACTAAAATCTGACTGAAATCTGAAAAAGACTACTAAAAAGATACCCATAGAGATAACACAGTTCAAGAAACGCTTGATGGGGAAATCATGTACTATGACGTCACAGGCAAAAATCGTCAGCGACTGCAGTTTTTCGTTAAAAGTGACGTCACAGCAATTTGAAAAGTGTTTTAAATATAATTAATGTCGTCAGATTGCAGTTTAAGTGGCATTTTTCTACGTAGTTTTTCGTGCTCTTTCATTTTAAAATGAATTTGAAAATCATGCATATTGTCCATTATCGGCTTAATATGTATTACATATTTATAATAAAACATCACAATTGATTAACTTACTTCATTTAAAACCAATGCATACTTTCAGAATTTGCAATTATGTCGATAACTTTGGAAGTTACATATTTTGTCATTCACACAGAAGATGTGTTATTTATAAAGTGTTTGTAGTGATTTGGACGGTGTAGGGAGATTGTTCTGTAGCTAGAGAAGGAAAAAAAAGGTGTGGCAAGGAGTGCGATTTGCACTGCAGAGCATCGTAATTTATGATTGAAAAGAAACCGGCCAAAAGTTTGATAAAACGAAAGGAAAATTATTGTGCAAAGACTTTGCTTGTTCTGCGACGTACGTCGCAGTTTTAAGTACTTTCTGCCCCGGGGTACCCTTAACAACGAGACTTCATAAGACCTCCCATACCGTTCAGCATTAGTCCAGCTTATATGTACAGTTGCTCCTTTCACATGTGGTCTAGCAAACTTCATTCAAACCCTATTTCCTACATGCTGAGCTTGGAACCTAGAGGATACAATCCACACGCGTTTGCAAAATATTTTGCTGTCGAGTTTCAGACAATCTTTTATTCCTTGTGTTCTATTTTCCGAATGAATTATTTATTTGAGTTACAATTTTATAATATTTTGATACTGCAGAAAATTTGTGATTTTTTCCCTCTAATGCCAGTTTATGGACGTATAATTCTTCAAGCACATTACTTTGATAATAACGCGCTAGTCTCAATGAAAACCATGGGAACCATGGAAGCTTCTGCCACATCGCATCCGTCATGAGGTGTAGACATGCTGTCCTGTAGAATTTGTGAGAAGCTTGGTTTGAAAAACTCAGGAATCTTCAAAGCATCCATCCCAACTTCGGCACATATGAGATTCGACCTCATAAGCAAGCATTTCAGTCTACGAGTTTCTTGAATGACGTATTTAGCCTCCAACTTAAGGTTGTTGCAATTCACCTTTTTATTCCCACATTGTCCATAGAACAAATTCAATCTGGGCATCCTGAGTTGTATGGCGTTCCACTAATGCACTCATCATTTCAAAATATAACCGATAATTTCTCAGAGCATATTGATAATTCATACCTATTGAATTATTATTAAATTTATTTTGTTACTTATTTTTACTTACCATAAGTACCAGAAGAGAATTGAAGTAAGTCTGTACTCTTTGCTAACGAGATCTTTCAGTTGTCCTCTTTTTTCTTCCAAACGAACTTCAATCAAGCGACCGGGGGGCAACTCCTTCCCGTTCATGGTGGCCATGCGTTGAATACTTTTTACTGCTCTCTCATACTGATGGCTCACTAGGTAATACCGGGGACTTTCCGGGTACCACTTCAAATAAGAACAAATTCATACTATTATTTGAAAATGTAAAACCTATGTTTCAATAGTTCCAAAATTATACAGTCACACTTATTTCAAATAGTAATACATAACAATTAGGCTCCAATCTTATTCTCAACACGATGTGAATTTTTGTCGCGTATTCTTTTAATTAAGCTTCCGTTTCCTAAGAAAGCGTCGCCGAGATCCAGCGGCCGTGATGTATCGGTGGGTGACGTCACTAAAACGTCGTTTATACTAACACATGGTGTTGGTTTCCTAGAGAGCGGTGTGTGTGAGCGTAACGAAAATTATCGGAGCTGCCATTTCCATGACTGTCGTTATAGCGGTCTCAAACAGTTGGGGAACGTTTTTTCTCTTGTAGCGGCCACATTTCATTTCCTGCTCCAAGCGATTCGAACGAAGAGGAGAGAAATAAATAAACATTTTTGACGGCCATTAATTCGTTTTTGTAAAATCGGGATCGTTAAACACAGAATGAAAATTTCAACGGATTTGAAATCTGCGGAAAATTTGACACCAGATCGATACCTTAAATGTGATTTTCTTTTTATTATTAATTAATTATTTTATAAATAATTAAATAATAAAATGGTAAATAATTGAATAATAAAACTGTTTTTGATATCGATCTGGCGTAGAAATTTACGCTGATTTGAAATCTGTTGAAATTTTCACTCTACCTCCAACGATCCCGAAGTTAAAAAGTTTAAACTAGAGAATAAAAAACCACTTTGTTTTGTTTCTCGAATAAAATAAACCACGACAGCCGTCTGTGTTGCCCATTCTCCAACGTATTCTGTCCGTCTAAGTTGACACGTCTGGATTTTTGTTTAGACGGCCGTCTAGTTATGCCCGCGGCATCATGAAGTATCACGGCTGTTAGATAACGGCTCCACTTTCTTAGGAAACCAAAGCTTTAAGTACATTCCCAAAACTCACAGAATAACTTAAAATTTATCTTATTTACTATGAATAGGTTTTTTATTTCTTCTTTCTCATGTAATAGCTGCTATTTATTAACAGTGATATAGAATTTGAAATTGGGTTCAGCTACTTCATTATTCAAATGCAATACCACGAACACAGAATCGACAGAAATAAGTTCGTAGACACATGAAAGAATGTTTTCCAGAAATAGAATGCGATGAGATTTGGCTTAGATATTCATAAGGTAATTTATTTCGAAGTATGTGTTGCAACATTGATAGTAAATGTGCGATGAAATTAATTTTTCTAAAGGAAGTAAGATGGACAAATTAAAGCGTTTTCAAAACTAACAAACGATAGCACCGAATGCCGCATCTCATTTTAGAAATGGCTCACATTTTTGGAAACTACTACTCAAGGGGGGTCACGAATAACATTTTTAACTCCATATGTGTTATTGCCCCCCAAAATTGCAATTATGGCCAAAAGAAATTATTAGAATCGGCCCTTTTTGCCCTTTTTTTTGGTTTGTTGCCCTACGGTCATTTTTTGTGCGAGTTTTGACTTCAGTGGAGGAGGTAGAAGTGTGAGCTGGGAGGAATTTTTAGATCAAAGTCTGGCATTAGATTTTAATGTCACGAAGAGACATGCTCTTCTCCCGATTATCCAATTCTTTGGATTAACTCCCTTCCCGAAATGTAGGATAGTTAGGAGTTGTAGTCTATGGAGGTAATTTCTGCAAGTGGGAGACAGTTTGGCTTTCTCAATTCTGACAATTATGAGGACTACTCTACTGAACCAGTGTGCTACGTCATTGGTCAACAAAATGGCAATCCTTCCCTCTTACAACCATCTCACCTTCCTTTTTCATGTCCAGTAACTCAATTAGGACTCTTTTGGTAGGTAGGTAGGTAGGTAATTAACGTCTCTTATGGTGTAGCTCAATGAGCTATTGGCGACGGCCTGGGATCAATCCTGAAGGGAAAGATTTCATAATTCTGAACCACATTCAGACGACTAGTTAAAATCAGAGCTGTCTCCAAACTTCCACACCACGCCAATGTAAGGACATTTGAAGCCACAACAGATTTAACGTGTACCAGTAAGTGTCTCGACGGTGTGTGGCTGGACCGAGTTTCGAATTCGCCACGCTCCAGTCTGTAATCCGTTGCTCTTTCAACAGGGTAGGACTTTTTGGAGAGTGGTTTTAAAATATCAACCTCGAAGAAGCACTTAGAGAGTTTCCTTTGTGAGTCTTGTGAAACATCTTCAAAACGCTATGGAGAGTGGATGAAATTTCGGAAGATAATTTTTTCTAATAGTGTGATTCTGATTAGGGCAGTTGATTTTTAGCTTAGCCTATTTCTACAAAGGTGGGAAGTTCACCAAGGGAAAGTGCAGCCATCTATATATATAATTCTCTTACGTGGCACGCAAAAAAGACGTTATTTGTAATCGCGTTTTGGCAACACTGTACGATTGTTTGTTTATCGCGAAATCTCGCGCATCGATTGAATTTATAGCGTTATCGGATGAAATTTTATTGAAAAAAAAAGAAGGAAATTTTAATGAGCTGTTGCAGTTAGTTTATAATAGAAATCAAAGAAAGCGGAGGATCTTTTCAGGGCCATTTAAAATACGGTCCTTTTCAGGGCCAACAATTATAGTTCAACAAGACGCTTGCACTACAACTTTCGGCAACAAACTCAATGAAAAAGTGTGGGTCGTTTGAGTGCTGGGAAAATGTATACATAAACAGCATGCTGGGTATTCAATTTCCAAAGCAACGCTCACATTTCGAGTCAAAATTTGCACAAAGTTTTCATTTGAATTCTGATTTTAGAGATACTATATATATTTTTTCTGTAATACAGCGAATTTAGATTTGAAAAACATTTTTTTTGGTAACATATTTTGTAAACAATCCCTTCTGCTAGGACACATGTCTTCATTGAGGCGAGCGAAGCGAGCATAGGTTCGCGCAGCGAACCAATGAGGATTGCGAAGCAATCCTCCGGGGGTAGTAAATTTTAAAATATGAGCTGGCGAAGCCTGATTAGCTCCGCACTTGGTACAAGTCCTGAAAACCTTCTGGCCCTGTTCGTAGGAGAGACTCCTCAAGTGTCCACTGGCAAAACGTGAAATACAAGTCTGTTTACTTCTATGGCCCTCAAAGAGTAGGGTACCTCCAGGACTACTTCTCAAGTACCAGTCATGTACTGGAGGGACATTCCATAGATCTTTAGACGTCTTCCTGCATTCTGAGAACACTTCACTATATGTACAAGGCATATCTGACTGGAGAGTCTCTAAAGAAGCAGCCTTAGCCAGGGAATCCTCAATCTCGTACGCAATACTACACTCATGTCCATAAATTAAGGATAATGCCAGCTCCGGCAAATAAAGGTTCAGTAACAAAACAAATGTAACTTATTCATGAAGCCCATTTATCGAAACATACCATCAAAACATAAAGAACAAAAAAGATGGTGTATGTATGATACCATTCATAATAACTACGATTTTTGCTCACTGGAGCAATTACAAAAAACATCGACTTTACAAAAACTTAATATGACCAGGTAGGTATGATGGTTAATACATCGTATGTCACCCAAACGATGAAATACAGTTCGTACAACGCCTAGGCACGCTGAGGATCAAATTATCGAGCTGATCTTGGGGATGATCACTCCACCTAGCAAGCAATGCTCTTCGAAGTTCCAGTACACATGTAGGAGGTGGTTGACTGGCTGCAACTCGTCGGCCAAGCATGTCCCATACATGCTCTATCAGATTCAAGTCAGGTGATAATGCTGGCCATTCCATACGGGTGATATCCTCAGATTGAAGGCATTCATTTATAATGTTTGCACAGTGAGGACGGGCGTTGTCATCCATAAACACATATTCTGCGCCCATGGCACCCCTAAACAAACGTACATGTTGTTCCAGAATGATGTCCAGAATGAATTTGGCCTCTCATGCTTCCGATTTGAACATGTAGATCTGTTCTGGAGCCCATTATAATTCCGCCCCAAACGAGCAATCCTGCACCACCATAACGGTGTCGTTCCATGATGTTGTTTTGGTGGTAGTGGGTACCTGGCGTTCTCCATATGAACGTCCGCGGTGAATCAGACTGAAAGCTAAGCCTGGACTCGTAAGAAAACACCACACAAGGCCATTGTGACGATGTCCACATTGCATGTTCTCTACTCCAGGCTAACCGCTGGTGACAGTGAGTTGCCGTGAGCGGAACACATCTAACAGGCCTGCGAGTATATGGACCAACATGTCCCAAACGTCTGTAAACGGTTTGCCTTAAAACTCTCATACCCGTGGATGAAGATATACTCTATAACAAAAGACGCACCAAGAAGAAGTTATCCGATGAAGACAAAAGTTGGTGGATAGGAAAATTATGTACAGAATAGAAAATGATTACAATTTCAGAACAATGGAATGATTTATTTCGGAGTTACAGTAACGAGTTCAATAATGTATTGACCCACCTCTAGCCTGGATGCAAGCTGCCACACGGCGTGGCATAGACCAATAAATCTCCCGGATGGTCTCCTGCGGTATTTCTTGCCAAATTTGCTCCAATTGTCGGACTACGTCATCAACATTCCCTACCGGATGCAGTCGCCTTCCCATCATATCCCAGACATACTCGATGGGAGAGAGATCTGGCGATCTGGCTGGCCAAGGAAGTGTTTGACAAGCTTGAAGATAGTTCATAGCAACACGTGCCGTATGTGATCTGGCATTGTCTTGCTGTAAAATAAGACCAGGATACTGCGAAAGGAACGGTAGCAAAACAGGTCTCAGAGTGTCGTCAACTTACCGCTGTGCAGTAAGTGTACCCCTCTAATGACGACCAAAGGGGTCCGGCTATCAAGGGAAATGGCACCCCAGACCATAAATCCTTGTTGAGGACCCGCGTGGCGTGTAATAGTGAAAGCAGGATCGGCACGCTGCCCTGGGCGTCTACAGACGCGTCTTCGATGATCGTCAGGACACAGTTGGAAGCGGGATTCGTCGCTAAAGACTATACGTCCAAAGTCAGCATCATTCCAGCCTGATCGAGCCAAGTACCAGTGTAATCTGGCTCGACAGTATGCAGGCGTGAGTGGCGGGTGGCGTAACGGTCGGTACGAGCGTAGATTTCGCTCTCTCAGCCGTCTGTGAATGGTCATGGTGGACACTCGTGTGTGGGTCGCACGACTGATGCTTGATAGCGATGAATCAGGCGCTGTGACAGCTGATCTGACAATCACTCTGTCCTCGTGATCTGTTGTGGCCCTACGTCGACCGCTACCATCATGACGCTGAAATCTGCCAGTGTCCACCCACTCTTGCCAGCATCTTCTAATCGCCGCATCGCTTCGACTCACATGACGAGCGATTCCGAGATCGCACTATTCATTCATTGGACACCAAATTTTAATCATTTGCATATTTGGTCAAAACATTTTTGCATACGAAATTTCAAAGCAATCGGATGATCCCTTCTTGGTGCGTCGATTTTTTGTTATAGAGTGTAGTTGACGAGAAAGGTCGGATGCTGCACTCCGTCTGCTTCTTTTTGCAATTACGGACAAATACCGGTCATCATTTCGACGTTGTAACACGGGTGAGACCTGAAATGTAACGTCTACTGACATTTCCATCATTTTGGAATCGTTGCCAAAGCCAAGAGATGACACTTTAGGCGATTCCAAATTTCACTGAAAATTCCGTCTGAATACGCCCACATTCCAGGCGGCCGATAATTTTACCACGTAAAAAAATCATCGACATGCGTCCTCTGTGCCATAACTATTCAGTTGTGGCACTGAGCAGCTTACATAAAGCTTGTGAACAATTTCACTTCTTTGCTACCATTCCTTATATACACCTATATTACACACTCGTCGTTGTGACGTATTATCGGCGTCATCTGATGGCTTACTGTAATTTTTATATTCTTGAAGACGTGTGCGATAATTCTACAGGTGCAATTTTTGCTTTAGAGTTCGATTTCCGTGTGATTCTTAGTTATCCTTAATTTATGGACATGAGTGTATTTCCGGTGATCGCCATATAAGATAATTTCTGTCGCTAATTACTGCAATCACTTGGGCATCTGAGGATCAACTCGAAGCCAGAATCCACACTAGAGACGACAACCTTGGGAAGGCATTGTTGAAATTTAACCTATCCCCCGATTCAACCTGGGTAGCAAGGTTCCTGGTTTGAATCCGTGTCAGGGCATGGATGTTTGTAAGCGTATGGTGTAGAGGCGGCTGATGCACCTTAAATTTGTCGTGACCGTAAGTCCTCACGTTGGGTTGGTGTGGAAGTTTGGAGAATGGGCTGCCAGCTCAGATGTTGACTCGTCATCTGACCATCGTTCAAAATTACGTGGTGTTGTCCTCGTATCTTTCCCTTGAGGGATTGATCCCGGACCGTCGTCAATAGCCCGTAGTGTTGATCTAGTACGACGTTCATTACAAATTACAATTACCATTGCCCGATTCAACCATTCAAAACACCATAAGTAATACGAATGACAACTCATGAGAGTCAGTTTATACGCTGAGTTGTAAAAGTTCACTTACTTTCAATGAAATTACAACCACCAATGCCGGCACAGATACAGCAACTAGAAGTATTCTCCAGTTGTCCAAATATTCCATAACAACCCACGCTAGGATTACCACCAGACAAGTTCCCACGGACCAAAAATACTGTGATAAAAATACTGTGATGAAACTTGTACTATAAAATATTTATCTAGTAAAAAACATGCATACTTAACTTTTGTGAGTATTACATCACATGTATTCGATAATGAAAACTTAAAAATAATTCAAAAGAGAATAAGAGAATTTACCTACACACAAGTAAAATCCAATCCTTCCACGCATATTAGAAGGACAATACTCGGTGCACAGTGTTATTCTGAAAAAAAAAAGATATTAGAGAAATGTCGTTCATATAGGTGGTTACTATTTGCCATTCAAGAAATCATGGATGAAAATATTCGAGACCCACAGTAATGAGTTAAGAAATGCTCACAATTTAAGTAAAAAGCGACTTTTTCTGAGACTAACATTGATTTATAAGCTGTTCAATTGTAGTTTTTAGATCAATGTAGGTTATGATAAACTTAATGCCATTCAAGTGATTTTTAACCATAAGTAAGACTTGTTAAAGGGCCATTCCACAAAAAGATCAACCAGAGCACAAAATTTTAAAATTAGTTTTAACTATTTTTTTTATTATTTATTGATAGCTAATAGTTTAATTTGTATTTTTCTTTGAAAAAGTCAAAACTTCTTTTTACTGAAGTGGCAACACAGCCCTCTGAAAATGACTACCATCCACAGTCACATGTTTTGAATTTGATATTAAACTTCTAGTGATAATTTTAGAAGACAGAAAAAAAAAATAGAAGTTTACAAATTTTACAACAGAGGTAAGTCTGAATTTAAATTATAAATTTATGGATTTATAAATTCCTTTACACTTATTTCGGACCCATACCAACCCAATAAAATACCTTTGTTTATAGTGTCCCGCACGTGATAAAAAATATGATATTTTTAAATTTGTGAGAAAAAAAAAACTATTTATATGACATTTAAATACTATTTGTAAAGGAAATAATAAAGCTACTTTTATTTTGTGTACTATTGCAACTGTACATAAGTTACTTTCAAAATGAACTGATGAAAACACATTGACCCGCACGTGACATGTCACGTGTGGGACACCAACATTGCTTGTTTTTAATTGGTGTAAATGAGGATATACGATATAATTTTCGGCATATAAAACGGAAATTAATTATTCAGGCTGATGCTTTATCTAGATGTCCTGTAACTGACAACCAATTACCTGAAACAGAGGAATATGATTCTGTTCACTTTATCGAGGAACAAGTACCAGTGGAACTTTTTAAAATTAGATCAGAAACAAGAAGGGATCCAATTTTGGGAAAAGTGTTTAATTACATTAACTATGTATTTCTCCAGAAGGGTACTGATAGAGAAGTTGTTGAGTATTTTAGCAGTAAAAATGAACTAAATATTGATCAAGGAGTAATAATGTGGGGGTATCGGGTTGTTATCCCTCAGAAGTATAGAAAACAACTGCTAACTGAGCTTCATAGTACACATGAAGGTATAGTCAAAATGAAAAGTAATGCTAGGGCCTATTTCTGGTGGCTTGGTCTAGATTCTGACATTGAAGATTTTGTCAGTGGATTCAGTATTTGCTCTGAAGCTAGGCCTGAGCCTAAGAAATGTAAAATTATTTCAGTGAACAAAGCCTTTTGAGAGAATCTATGCAGATTTTTTAGGACCTATAAAAGGGAAAATGATTTTAATTATTGTAGATTCATACTCTAAATGGGTTGAAGCTTTTATCATGAGTAATACAGATTCTAAATCATGCGTTGAGAGGTTTAGGGAGTATTTTGCCCGTTTTGGTTTGCCTAGGGTGGTTGAAACTGATAATGGAAGGCAGTTTGAATCAAAAGAATTTATTAATTTCTTATAAATTAATGGAATAAAGTTCTTGAAATCACCGCCATTTCACCCTGCGACCAATGGGTTTGCTGCGAAAATGCTGTGAAGAACTTTAAAAGTAGTGTATGGAAATTGTTAAAATCGCGAACTGATAATAGTGCAAGCTTTGAAACATCGATGAATAGGTATCTTTTTCACTACAGTAATTCAGTTCACATGACTACAGTGGTTACACCTGCAAGTTTGATATTTAAAAGTAAAATAAGAACGAGACTGGATTTACTGTAAAAAAATAATAAATCAGGTACCATAGTTAACAAAGGTACTAGGGAGGAGATATTTTGGGAAGGAGATAGGTGTAGTGTAGGGACTATCCAAATCCAAACAAGAAGGGTTGAGTTCATGGCACGATAGATGAGGTGCTGGGTGATAGAGTATACATGTGTAAACTTATTAATGAGGATTTAATTTGGAAGAGACATTTAAATCAGACAATTATTGATAAGAGTAATAACGATTTTATTATTAGTAGTAGTACTTATAATAACAATTGTGTAAACTCTGATACTGTGTTTAAAGGTAGTAGTAGTACTTATAATGATACTTGTGTAAACTCTGATACTGAGTGTAAAGACAGCAATAATCATAACCATGATGATAACAAGGTTATGAAGAATCAGGAAGCTCTATCGACAGAGATAGATGTTGATATAACCCTGGAAGGATCACAAAAAGAAACAGATAACGAAATAGTAAAATCCACTAAAATTCATTCAAACGAAATAGACTTTAGTAAAGATAATAGTAACCCACAATCAGTAAATATTAATGAACGCCCTAAGCGTAACATAAAGCCCGTTGTACGTCTGAATTTATAGAGGAGGATATTGTAATGTATTATCTGGCAATGCTATAATAATTGTTTATGTGTGTATCTGGCAATAGCAAGTATACTATTCTGTATCTGGCAACTGGAATTAATCCAATCGTACTTGTACGATTCTTCAAGTGTACAACTATAATAAACTTGTTTTATCTTTGTTGATCCTGTATAATTTATTGTTTGGTTCAGATCAGACATTACAAGGAAGAAGCAAATATTCTAGGAATGGAATCTGTGCCGATTGCAACACTGAATGAAAAAAAATTCAAATGTGTAAAGGAGTAATGTAATCTTTGGGCATTTTGTATACTGAGAGTAAATTTCTTACGACCCTAATGTAAAACAGTTCTAGTTTCGTACTACAACAATGAATGGTTGATTACGTTTTATAACAAAATGGTCACGTTTGGCCAAGCTGGGCTGAGTACAAAGCAAACAACGTAAAGTAATACACTTACACACAGTGAAAGTTTTTACTGACATAGAAGATAAATATTTCTTTGCAGGAAACGAACATGACAGAAATGAAACCGGTCTATCCTACAACACTGAAAGAATTGTAAGAGGATAGTATGTAATCTCAAATATTTTGTACACTGCATTCAGGAGCATTACGATGACAATATTTTTACGATGACATGAAGTCTTGATACGTTTATGACACGAAAAGAAAACGAAAATAGTATAGAATAGAGTCATCTTCTTTCGACACACACAATACAATAATAAATAGGAAAACAATAATAAATAGGAGAATCGCCTTTCTTGGATGTTCCAATTCTTAACTGCAAAGTAAACTTAACCCTGGTCATCACGATGGGGGAGAGGTGAATCAACGTCATGCTGAAGCAACATAACGGGCTACTGGCGAAGATCCGTGATCAACAACGAAGGGAAAGATCCGAAGGATAACACCTCGTAATTTTGAATCACGTTCAGATGAATGTCGAATTCCTGAGGTAACTAACTAGTCTCCAAACTTCCACACCAAGCTAACGTGGGGACATTTGAGGCTATGATAGATATTCCGTGCATCTTTCCCCCGCATACACGTCGGTCTTTGGTTGAACCGAGTTTCGAACTCACAACCCTCCAATTGCAAATCCTTCCAACTAGGCTATCAAAGCCCCTTAAAAATTGCTGTTTGGATTGGATTTTTTTGCACTATGTCCCATACTGACGACGCTTATAACCGCGCGTATAAATTAATCTCTGAAGATCTAAAAATATAAAGCTAAATTTGTAAAATATCGTGATTGAGGAAACCAGAAAATGGTATTTCTATGACAATAAATCTCGTGAAACTCTGAAACCGGTTTTGATGATAAACGGGTTATTATGTGCTTAAACGTATTTATAACATTTTTATTATCTTTAATACTTTAAACTATTCCAATAACAATTAGTATCTTCACCTAAGTTGTAATTCTTATTTTAACACTGTTTTTAACTTGACTTAAAATCACAGTAACCATCTAAATTCAACAATGTTATCAAGAACAGGGACAAGAAACAGAATAGATAATAAATAATATCCTAAGTGAATAACTATCCTTTTCAACATTCCTTAAGGCTATTGAACTTTCAAAGAATTTGCAATTTTTATTGCTAGTTCTAAACGCAACGGGGAACAAAATAGATTTTTAAAACCCCTTAAACTAAAACCAAGTTCAGTTTTTTTTTGTCTTGTATTTGAATAGTCTCCGCGTTCCTAGTGATATTTCATCATACGTAATGGTACTGGTATGACTGGATTCTGTGCCCTAATTCAGTCACAAGAATTAATGTACCCCCCCCCATTTACTTTTAGTTTATAATATTCAGTCACGCTTGTAATATTAACCTCTTTATAATAGATTGATAACACCAGCTAACTCTCATATATTTATATTTTATCGCCAAGCGTATCAGAACGAGCGAACGGTACGTTTAGGGTGCTGATTTTGATCAGTTTTGTTAGATTGACTCTGAGTTTGGGGGAAATTGAATTGTTACTTGAATTGTCCTTTTCAAGCATAATTCTATTCCCGTAACGTGAAACTTAGTTACCCAAAAAACCCCTATACAATTAGTCCAGGAAGTTTTAAAGTGTGGTTTTTGGTTTGAAACCTCTTCGATCGAAAGGGTGAAGCACATAGACGTCAAATCTAAGAATATTGAGCATTTCCTAGAGAAGAGCTTCAAGAAGTGTCACCAACACATCGATTAGTAACCACGTGATTGTTATACGAAAATTTGAGTGGTTTGGCCGAAATCTTATGACAAGTAGGTGTATGAATGTGCATTTCTACAATGTGGCGATAAAAGTGGTGAAATCGCCAAAGTCAATTAATATCATTGGATCCCCCAATTAGCCAATCAGATGATCAATCAATGGATCGGCGTTTTCTCCTGTCCAGTGGACACATCAAATGATGAATGTTAGGTTCCACGCAACAGACGAAGTTGTCAAAGGTTCATGTGACTACTAGAGGTTTGGTCACATGATCCTGGTCCCATGAAAAGATCACCATTTCTCACTCTACTTTTGTACTTCATCTATGGTTAAGCAGAATCTATCCAACTCAACCCAACTCCATCATGGGATGCCGAGCCTAAAAAGGGTTTACGGTAAAAAGAAATTTCCACAACGTGTAAGATGATTAGATGTAGAAACTTTGTTTTGTAGCAAAGTAGAAATTTTTAAAAACCTATTTAATGTACACACAGGTGCTGGTATGGAAAAAAAAACTACTGTGAAGGCTGAAGAGACAGAATTTAAATGTCGCTATATTTGGGTGAAATGTTATGCGTAAAGAAAATTTTTGCACATAAGAGACGACTGCATTTAAACCAGTTGCTTCTGTTCAAACTCTCTGGCAGGCGCAAGCAGAACGTATCTTCAAATCACATTAAAACTGTCTAATCAAGAAAAAATGATAGTAAAATACAAATGTGCCTTGATGTAACTCACCCTTGCGGTAGGCCACCGAATGCGAATCCTAAACACCCCCTGAAAACCACCATCCAGATGTAGGAGGGGGAAGCAGCACTGGCCACGCCGAAGAGGAACATGAGGATCACGGCAACTGAAATAGACTGAAACCGCGTTCTACATTGCTGAAAGAATCGCACAATACTTTTCTGGTGTAGCCGGTCAAAAAGACTTGGCTTAATATTTTTTCATTTCCTGTAGCATAATATTTTTTTTGGCATAAGAAACTTATTGTCAGCTTGTCTCATGTTTTGATAATGTTTTTGGTGTTCTTTAAATAAAGTAACATTCCTGTTATTACATCGTGCAACGACGTTCTTTTACCCTTACACGCAGTACCTCAGATAATTCAGCGCTTAAGACAATGTCTTGTTTTTCCAGCTTTTCTAAAATGAAGTTCCAGCAGTAAGAAGGTAAGTTTTCTACATAGTGCCTCCACTGCCAATTTAAATGGCTTCAAACAATTAATTAAATCTTTCATTGTTAACCATACTCTTGGTCGGTAAAAATTTTATGTCAGATTGTATATCAATTAAAGAATTATCTGTGCAGACTTTCAGATTATAAAATCATTCGATCTTATAGTACAAAGTTCCAAATCCGGAATCCTCCGGACCACGGCCATTCCGGATTTCATTTGATTTGAACATTTTTTGCCAAAAAGACCTTATAATCTAATCTCCCTGCAATAGTAAGATAGCAGATATATAAATAGGAATCATTTTAAAAAAAGAAGAAAAAAACAACATTTTTAATACAATGCAACAAATTTTATTTGCAAATCTTCTAATTTTTCTGTGTGGTATTTACTCTGAACGTGTCCGTTATTTTGCGTTGTTTCATCAATCAGGTCCAGGTTTAACTTCCTATTCTTTAAAAATGATCAGAAAGATGTAAAATAATGAAAAAACATTAAAAAAAACGCCGGTTAGCAAAACGTCTGGATTTCAGACAATTCCGGATTTGGGACTTTGTACTGTACTTAGAAGGCTGTTCCAACGTGTGCGACGGTCCAAAATTAGACTTAATTCTTTGCCCGTTTCTTCTTTCACATAGTTTCGAAGATATGTATTGTTACGATCTTCGGACGGGTGTCATGGATACATATAAGAACGGTCGTTCTTGTGGCTCCTGTTCTATTCCTCTCTCAGTAAGCATTACCCCTCCCCCTTACGGAGTGTTCGGTGGTTGGCCCCTACCCCGGAGGACGAAAAGAAGGGGGTGAAGACGACAGGGTAGTTCGGGAGGAGACGGTGGAACCGGCAGTCTTGGAGTAGACGTGTTTTTTTAGGCACCGGACGGTGCGGTGTATATATATCGTAAACTCCATTTAATGTTGTACAAAATAAATGTGTAAGTCCAAATTTGGCAAGCAGTGTCCATCTGTTCTTAGCCACAACTACACATATTGTCTTGCAAAGTAGACATCGCTCGGCCACTCTGACATGTATCCTATTTGGTAGGCGACTTTTTGAATAACTTTTCCACTTTTCGCACTTTTTGAAGACGAGAACTGTAATTAGGGATTAATTCAATGCATGAAAGATCAGGATGTATCAGTAAGTATCCTTCCTTCGTAAAGAATATTATTGATCTCATTTAATTTATTATTTTTGCTAGAAATCTCCAAACTGATGATTGAAAATATAAAATCAATTAATTCACAATCGATTGCTTAATAAACGATTTTGCGACTTTAAAGTTGGGTTTGAATAATCGATTATTTAATTTTTTTAATTCGGATTTATCCGATCCGGATCGGATCCTGTAGGTTGCCAAACGATACCGGATCCGCCGGATCGGATTGAAATCCTTAGGTGCAATAATAATAAAAAAAATTAATATGCTAATATCACTAAAAAATTTACGTAAGTAATAATTTATCAACACAAATTAATTTCTACATTTTAAAATCTATCTTAAATACGAACCTTTTTCCTTCCGTATACATCAGCTATAGTCCCAAGAATTGGACTTCCTATCCCAATGCCAGCAAATACGATCTGAGGAGAAAAGATATAAACAGTTAAACCACTTTGGTTTTGTGATCCACATTAAATGATTGTAAAACGTATTCGGTTGAATGTTAATACACAAAAACAGTTTGTTTTTTGAAAGACAAGAATTTAAATGTTGATAAAAGCAATCTCAAAAATCAAGCATGGAATGCAATTTGTTCTTTTACGTTAAATTTACATGCAAATAAAGGAAATATGTATGTGATCTACTTTCAAGTGGCATAAAAATTATTGGTATACCCAAACACATTCCAAGTATTTTACTCTAGAATTTCATAGTTAATGTTTTATACAAAATACATTTTTCTTTATGAACCTCCTAGAACCTTTGTATCAAGAATTCTATAAAAAATTTGATGAATTCTAACCACATTCAAACATTCTACCATTATTCATTGACCACGTTGTGTTGGTAATCAATTGCATGAATAAAAAAAAATTCTTCTACAGTTAGCTCAGGAAAGACAACTAATGCAAGTTAAAGGGTATATTGATTTGCTATTCCAAAGATAAAAGAGGAAGTAGCTAAATATGTTGAGAAATTTAAAGAAGAAAGTTATATTGAAAAGCAAAATATGTTTGTTCAGCAAGAAGAGAGTAGACTTCATTTTGAAAAGCCAATAACAAACAACAAGAAGAACTAGTAGAACGAAAGAAAGGAAAATGAAGCAATGGCAATATCAGTCGCAGAAGAACGAGAAACAGCACAGGCAGGACGTGCTTCTACTGCAAAAATTTAATCTGAACAACAGGTCAGAATGCAACAGATAACACCAAAGATGCAAGCTCTTACAGAAAAGAAACACCAAATATTAGTGAGAAAAGAGAAATTAGCTGAAGAAAAAACTGGAATTAGGTAATAAGGGAAATCCTATATTATGCAAGAAATGTAAACTCTCCCTTGGATTTCCTTTAAATGCTTCTACATCTGGAATTAATCCCATGTCACTGAATTCTGTTACTACAACGGTTAACCCTATAAACATTCCAGTCCTCCAGATTACAAAGATGGACATTCGCATTGCACAAACACAATATAACTGTCAAGCATTGTCCCAGATCTCAGTTAAACAATGCTGATGATCTTTCTAGACTTTTTTGAGAAAAGACAAACTTTAAGACACTTTAACAGTAAGTTTGATAATTTCATGCATGCTGAACATCAGTCAAGAAATATTTTGGCATTTATTATTTTACTGCATATAATTTTTTTCCCATTGACTTTGAAAACATTATTGTAACATGAATCTACATGTATCTGGAAGTGGAATATCCAGATCAGAAATTTCACATTGTGCTGGATTATAATACTTATATAAACTTTTAATGTGTGTGTTTAGAATTTAGGTTGTATTTGAATGGGATTTTGAACCAGAATATTACTGTTAGTTCAGATTGGTGTTTGGTTTGTCACCCCTAACACTTATTTTGCGTGGGGAGTATAGTGTGATATTAAGTGTTCTTAAACAAGAGCGGCGAAAGCCAAATTAAAATATTAGAGCAATAAACAGTAACTAACGATAAAATAAAATGATTAAATAACCATTAGGCCCGGCGCAAACATCCGGTTTTTAAACGTGCGGCGTAGGAAGCGAGATAAACAAAAGGGATGACACATTTCCTTCTATGCTAAATTAGAGTATTATTAAGACGACGCGCATTCAACTGATCTTATATGAATCGGAACAAGAGCGTGATTACATTTTCTATAAAATAGATATGCCAAGATGTTTTCTGGTTTGAACTATATTCTGAGTAACCAGAGTAGAACCCAATGCGAAAGCGAACGATAGAATATGACAATGGCAGATGCAAATTCGTCATAGAATAAAATTTATTCTGTTGATTTATTTCGAATGAAAGAATTCCTTTCAGGGATTGATCCAGGACCGTCGTCAATAGCCCATTGTGTTGCTCGATTACGACGTAAATTAAAAATTACCAATTACTATTACGAATGAAAGAAAATTGACAATGCAAGTTACTTTTTACACCACCAACACACACCCATACTGACAAGTACAAAGATAATCGGATTACATTCATTTGTCAAAACAATGCGTACAATTCTTTCTAGCAAAATTTAGGTTTCCATAAAAATCTAATTTAAAATTAAAAGAATCTGCATTTCTTTATCTAAACTCACATTAAAATGCCGTATGCGTTCCATTAAAATCACAATTTGTAACCAATTATGCGGCGAAGTACGTTCTTGATCAGTATGAATGGAAATTCGTGCGTCGTAACCAATGTAAACATTATTACGTGTTCGTGAGGAGACAGTAGTAGCCAATCACAGCGAACGTCTCATTTTAATCCCTGGTTCACTTAACCCGCGCTTGAGAATACGGTTCTTAATAATCCGCGAGTTAACTCTTACCCGCGGATCAACTGATCCTCGAGTAACTCGAGACTTGTGAATATGGCCGTAAGCCGTCCATATGAAAGAGGAAGACGTCGGGTATTTGGAGACCGATCGTACTTTTCAAGGCTTTTCCCTATGACTAAATATTGGCAACTGTTATATTTTATTCTTTGTTTTAACGTTTATTCAATAATTGGCAATGTTTAATATAGTTTTAAGACTACCAAGAAGGAAACATAATTAACTTCAGCCACGTAAAAATACTTATGGTAGCTTCACACAAAGGGCGACAGCGACAAAAAAACATGTGTATTCGTTTTTGCGCATGCGTATTACAAATTTTGTTTCTCCCGGTTTGTCTTTGTCGATGTCGCTACGCTTTCAAGTCTTGGAGGAAGTTCAAATTTTGTCTCTGTTGCTATGCCGACAGCCAATCAGATTCCAAAGCCTTTCCTAATCCGATTTCGGTTGATGTTTTTCACCCACTGCTTTCTTCAATCATCGGCCAGAAGCTTTTATAAGCAATCATCTTATATGTAAAATGAGTTTTATTGAACGCGGACGCGATCCGTCAGCCGTCTTGCAGAATCAGATGCGGTAATAAATGTTTTACTTTCGAAAAAGAAGCTTATGCGCATGCGCAAATAAATTGCTGTCGCTAACGGTGTGAAGGCTTGTAACAGCAACAAAGACAGACGACCTTTTGTGCTGTCTCTGTTGCTGTCGCCGTTGGTGTGAAGCCACCATTAGAGTCAAAATCGGGAATAATTGATGGGTTGTTTTTGAAAAGTCTGCCATTAAAGTGATTCATGAATTAAGTGTCTCGGTACCGATCTCACAGCTGTACAACAAAATTAGAACAAAGAACATGTTGGCACAGATAATACTTTGAATTGAAAAGCGACCCAACTAATAAAGTCTCCAACACAAGGTATAATTGAGGTAGAAAAATCCTCATTTGTGCATGATTTCTCATTTGAAGCAATTCACCACTGGACATTGGTGAGTCAACAGATACCTACACGGATTTGAAGTGCAATAAAGTGACTCCTACTGATGCGGTAACAACATCAGTGGACATAATACACTTATTCTTCGACTGCTGTAATCAAAGAGATTACCTTAAAAAAGAGTTATAAAAATTTTCCATTATTCGGTTCCACAGTCCCAATGTTTGATATAATTAAAACTCTAATGTAGCAAACATCCTAGTTAATATCCACCTAGTAGGAGGACATCGCGATAATATTAGTATTAGTAATGAAGTTGCCAGTTGTTCTTGCAAAAGAATAAAAGTTTAAAGTTTACCTCCATAAAATTATAATGATCTCAAGTGATTAGTGTAGATGTAGCAACGACACAGAGAACTTCTGCAATTACTGCCTTGAGCAAAGAATTTTCCTAAATATGAGGTACAAATTTGACATAGTATACAGTCCCTTCGAATTTCGTTGAATCAAAGGAGGCTTTTGGCAGGTTCTGAAAATTTACAATACGTTATCATGTATTGCTTCCTTGTTAAAATGTGTTGTTGTTATTGTTGTTGCACATCCCCCTGGTGTAGGAAAGCCTACACCAGGTCCAGAAGGCCCCGTCGTGCTAGATCCCCATATACTTGCAAAAAGTCCTGATCAACCAACAGCTGCTTATACGAAGCGCCAAGACAGAGAAGGTGATCAAGACTGGCAGGTAGGGAACAGGAACAAGGAGGGAAAATTCTTTCCCCGTTCTGAAATTTTATATATTTAAGATAGCCACTTCGAAATTTGGCCATGGCCGATTGGAAAGGCCGAGGGCCACAGCATGAGATTGATAGTCCAGGGCGATTGCCAGCATACCAATGGTGGGATGGCGTACGGTGCCACACGGAAAGCAAACGCTGTTTTCCCAGGGAGTGGACCTCAGTGGGAGTGAGACGATTCAAACAGTCCATGCCCTATTGGAAAAACATACCGGTTTATGAAGCACCGGTTCCGGTATGATATTGGATCCGGTATGATACTGGTTCCGGTATGATACTGGATCCAGTATCATACCGGAACCGGTGTTTCATAAGCCGGTATTATACTGGTTCCATGATACTGGGTCTGGTACGATACCTGTTCCAGTATGAAACTGGAACCCGTAACAAACCAGTATCGCACTGAAACCAGCATATTAGAATATTGTTTACAGAATTCCACTGGATTAGATACATTTATGGAGTACAAGATTTATCAAATTAACATAATTAAATCATTCAGTCAAAAATGTGAAACGTCAAATTAAAGAATAAGAAAGTGTGTTTAATATGTTAAAAGGTCTGTGTGATACATTCTTTTTCTGCTGCTTCAACAAATATATTATTTTGTCAGAAAGTATTTTCCTGACCGCAGCTGTTGATGAAAGTTCAAAACCTTCCTGCTTCTCCTTTCCCTGATGTACTGTTAACCAGAATCGCAATCCATCTGAAACAGAAAAAAAAGCATAAAAAATGAGACAAATGTTATTTGCTAAATAGATCTGGAAGCATGTAATATGAAGTGCAGAATTTTAGAGGGCTGCATTGAAGTTCAGCAAGAACAGTGTAATAAAACTTTTCAACCATTTTATCATGCATACTTTTTGAGCTAAAAATAGTAGGGTACAGAAAATACTTCAGAGATACTGGATGATTTTCTATTCTGAATCTAATTACAAGATAAAATAACTTAATTTAAAGTTGTAAAATGAAGAAAAATGATTTTATAAATATTAATTTTTTTTAAAGTTGGGAATGAATTAATATAATTTAATAAACCTATCGCATTTCAACTAAATTATACAAGCTGGAGTGTTACATTTAAAACGCTTAGTTTAAAAACACACGATTGAAGAAATGTGTGATTTATTAATTTATTTAACATTCATAGTATACAGGAATTCAACTGAAAAAAATCACTCGAAATCCATAAATGTGTAGATAAAGTACAAAAATTTGAAAACTCTAGTGACGTTGGAAATTTATTACATAAAACTTGTCATTGGAAACTTTAAATAGATTTTTTTTACATACTACCAATATTTCCCATATTACAAGCCTTGAGATGTGTGTTCTTAGTATTGTAACTTTTTTTATATTTAAATTATCTGCAATAGTTCTTAAACTATAAAATTTACATCTAAAGAGTTAATAAAAAATACAATATATCCAATGCTCATATTTAATTGTCAGGTATTGAGAAAGACCAAAGATATATTTAACATACCATTTGTACTTGGCAATTGATAACAGCTAGGTCTGCAAGCTCATGTTAAGTTCTTGAAGCTCATAATTTTTTTTCTTCAGCTGTATATTTTCTTCCCGGTTTAGCTATGAAGATAATTTGTTTTTTAAAATCATTTTTAATTCTGTACTTTTTATAAAAATAATATTAATACGGTAGAACTAAATTTCTATTTGTTGCAAGCAATGTTAAATATAAATATTTGAGGAATAGGGAAGTAACGAACAGTGGTTTGGCCTAATAGCCGAATATTTGTTACATCCCTACAGACTCGTGAGGCTAAAAATAAGCAGTCGGAAACTTTATCAACCAACATATATTCAGAGGTGATTACTGTTTGACCACCAATCTAACATACGATTGAGCATGCACAGGGTACCTAAGGATAGAATTACCACATTCCCTCAACATTTCCACAGGTGCGTGTATCTTAAATCATCACGCATGTTGAGAGTGGGGTACAACTCGGTTAAACTGCCAATTTGACTTTTAATGCACCCTTCTGTATCATAAAATGAATATACATATAGCCCTGTATCAAATTAAATGATAAATAAAATTTTACCTTGATTTTTCGTCCAGCTTCTTCGTCAACCATAGACTTTTTGGCCTCATCATCCACCGTCATGGCCAGAAGCTCCTCTAACCTCTTCGTAGGAGGCAACTTCACTCTTTGGTTTCGTTGTTCAATAAGTTCTTCAGTTTCTAAAAAATAGAGACAACGAATCACAATGTATCCCAATAAAATAGTGTCATTTGTAATCTACTGTTTTAGCTTAAAATACATTAAAACATGTAACTTACCTGCAACGAGAAGAACAACGGCATACCAATAACCAGTTCCTTCACCATTCGGCGATTTCAAGAAGACTTCATGGGCCCGAGATAAGTCAATTTCGAAAGAATTACAATTGACATTTTTTGTGTACTTGACTGGCACAATTGCGTCAACTTTATCCACTAGAAATTGAACTAACGCAAACAGATCTTTAACTTTAAAAAATATATATCAACATCAACCAATGCACGCTTCGTGTTGCCATTTACAGAAAAGAAATGCTCAATAAAGCTACGCTGTATAAAATTATAAATAAGCGATGTCTAAAATCATTAAGCCATGAAAAAGTAAATTACGTTTTTTTAACGGAACTGTCATAAAATTACATAATTTCACAATTTTTTGAAAAATTAATTAACACAAACGACAGGTATTCAGCCATTCCTTTCCCTAGTTCATTTTACTGCGCATGCGTATGATATCCTTGTATTACAAGAAAGCCTTGAATCGGCAACAATTTGTTTCTATTTATCGGGAGGGAGATTGACGAAGGGAATTGACGTGAAGAAGGGAAGTGAAGAAAATCGAAATCGTTCCAAACAAAATATTGTTTAACTGTCGTAACCATAAACCTCAAAGCACCTAACAATCTTAGAATTATTGTTTATTATTATTTTTTTTAATTATTGAAACGGCTTCGCCATGAGTGAAAATCAATTATCCACAAAGAAGAGGAAAAAGTACTTGGAGCCCGACGCTTCCGACCAGGAAGTTGGATTGTTTCAATTTGCTTATAAATTAGCAGATCCAAGTTATCCTGAACCTGGTCCAATTGATATCTTACTTGGTGCGGATGTGTGTCCAGAAGTATTCCTAAATGGCCGTCTCAAAGCACCTAACTGTGCTCTTGTTGTCACACTAGAGAAAATTCCGGAAGTTACGTAGTTAAGCTTCTTTTTAAGGATAACTTCAACACCTTAGGAAATTACAGAAACCAAGCAATTAAATGTTCAAAACACATGGAAGGAGGCTTTATTACCAATCCACTACTTAAAGAACAGACATTTAGAGGTCATTTTTTTTGGCAGAAGTTGAAATTACATATCAAGCATCTTATTATTCACCTCATCACTGTGTTAGAAAGGAAGGGTTACCAAATTCCAAACTCTTTGTTGCATTTGATGGATTCACAAAAACCTACAAAAGATCACCTCTTCTCCAAGGTCATCAGCCATATCGTGTTGCAACCCACGGCCAAGGTCTTCTTGAGTTGCCGAGAGACAGCAGTACAGAAACTACTTAAGATGACATACTCCCACAGTACAAGCGTGGATCCAAAGTTTCCATTGTATCCGGAGTATGGCGAGCCAGTAAAAGTGTCTCTGTGAAGAGCAGTTTATGTTCTGTGCCATCGAGTGGTGCAGTCTTTCTTGACAGTGTGAATCGCAAAATGAGCTGTTTTATAGGAACCTTCACATTCCAGAAATAATGTCCATCTGAACCTGTTCCACTAAACTCCATAAGTCAGGTGTCCTGTCAGAAGTGCCGTAACTGAGCAACTAGGGCACTCAACTTCTAAATTGTCCAACTGCTTCCTAAGAGAATGCAGTCCCCATTCATGGAATTGCATATCCCAGCACAAACCGAATAGGATTGCATTGAACAGCTATCAAACCAGTGACAGTTGACCTGAAAGCCATTGTAGCTTGGAGAACAACCATATCACCAATCTAAATGCCAGACCTTGACTCTTACAAACATTCTTTCAACAAGACCAATGAATTATTTTGGCCAGAAATATTATTTTAGATTCTTTTAAGAAATGCGTAATCTGTGTAGCTCAATCATGAACTGCAAATCAAATTTGAGGTCATCTATCTGGATCTCGAGTTAATCTGTCCAGACCATTTTTTGCAGAGTAGCGTGGACTCAAATTATATGGTGCTGTGCTGCATCTTATAGCATTATTTTGTATTTATTTAAACTTTTCCAATGCCTTTTTTGCATGTCGTTTGTGGAAATTGACAAATTGTATTTTGTGTATTCTTTGAAATCTCATTTCAAGGTGGGTGGAATGATAGATTTTGTAATGCCTTCTACTAGTCACTGCCAAACTCTTGTAGCGCTAACGGCTATGTTGATATCTCACTTTTGATATCACTAGTATACGGTTTGTGCGCTACGTTACGAGCCTTACCTTTTCCACCATTTACTATAACTTCAACTCTTAACTATAACTGGTAGTACATTCTCAATGCAATAAATTAATCTTATTAATTCCTGAGCAGTGCATATAGTCTGATGTGGCTATCAACATTATGTCTAGTTGTTTACGAGGCATAAAATTGAGTGGACAACAAAAAATGAGGTTTAAAATGACAACTTAAAATTAATACCATGCTGGGAATCTGCTTATTTTTAAATGAGATTAAATTAATTGGGTTTGAATGCCGAGAGTTACATGCCAGCAGAGAAGTTGTAAGTAAATTGTTGAATTTTTTTTTTTTACGATATGGATATGCAATATGGAAAACGTGTGGAAGCTCACATGGTAGAACAGGTCAAACATGTTAAAATTAAATTAATTTTTAACTGTTGAATCAGTAACTAATGGTGACGATGATTATTAGGATGTTGATATTTGAAGAATAAATATTTTTGATTCAAAAATTGTCATTTTTCTCAATATGGGATGGATTTCAATCCTCAACTACCTCCCACTTTCACCTAGAATTGTCTGTATTGAAAACTATTTTACCATTTGTTTTTACAGTGTCGCATAAAATAGCAGCTAAACAAAGTTCATATCCATTTGTCGATTGCAGGTCATAAGAGACTCATTAGTTTTCAATTTATCACTATATATCTTGTCTCCAGTTCTGATATTAGCATAAATGGCTTGTTAATTAAAAAAATAGCTAACATTTAAACATGTATAACTAATTTTACTTTTAAAAATTAGATTGTGCCTCTACTTTATTAGAGGGGCTATTATCTCTCTCCGGATTCATTTCCATACACATATGATCAATCACACTTATTGTATTACAAGTCTTTAAGTTATTATTACAAGTATTTAAGCCAGTATACTGTCTTAAATACTTCCAGTACATTTTCAAACTGGTTTCAAAATTTCCAGTATGTTTGAAAACCGGTATCAAAATTTCCAGTATGGTTTCATACCGGCTTCAAAATTTCCAGTATGTTTGAAAACCGGTATCAAAATTTCCAGTATGGTTTCATACCGGCTTCAAAATATCCAGTATGTTTGAAAACCGGTATCAAAATTTTCGGTATGGTTTCATACCGGCTTAAAAATTTCCGGTATGGTTTCATACCGGCTTAAAAATTTCCGGTATGGTTTCATACCGGTTTGAAAATTTCCATTATAGTTTCATACCGGCTTAAAAATTTCCGGTATGTTTTTACTGGTTCCGGTATCATTTTGATACTGGTATTTTGAACTTTTTCCAATAGGGTAGGGAGATTACAGCCATTCTTGGCGAGTACATCGGCTGTCTCGTTGCCATACAACCCGATATGCTATGGAATCCATTGGAGGCTTATTGGTGTTTTCAGGCCAATCTCGCAGAGAAGCTTCAGAATATTCTGGTCTGGGATATCAAATATTTTTGGCCAATTTATGAAATGATGTATAGCACTCCTACTATCCGTCAAAATCAAAATACAATTTTTATCAGTGGACTGTGCATAATTAAGGACTGCACCAATTGCTATGATCTCCGATCTAAAGACTGAACAATGGTCAGGGTTTCGGATGCTGCATTTGACCTTGTCCTCAGTGCTGTTGATGAAAACACCAATCCCGGTTCTACCGTCTTCAAGTTTGCTACCGTCCGTATAGATGACCAAGGCATCTGAAGGGATGCTATTGACAACCTCCAGGTCAAAAGGTCTTCAAAAGTTTCAAAAGGTCTGGGTGATCCTTCTGTTTATTGGCATGAGTCTTCAGTTCATCATTAAAACTGACATTCTCAAGGGATACCGTGGGAGGCAAGCAGTTAAAAGTGGTCGAAGGAATAACCTCACACACACACACACACACACACACAAAATCAACAAAACCCTCCTTCCTCACAAATTCCATCGGGGTGTCTCTCTTTAAACGCTGATTTCTCCTCCACGTCAAAGTAAATTCAGCAGTCCTGTTAAAATCACCAAGACTTGACAATTTATTGTTGTTGTTGTTGTCGTGCGGGCCATATATGGCCCAATTGGGGGTGCCATTGCCCCGGAGGGTTGGACTTCTTCATACATGACACATCCGTTTTACAGGAAGGTCCCTTTCACACATCCATTCACTCACACGTATCGTAATTTAGATCCCAATCAGAGGCCGATAACCCCCTGATCAGGTACCCCCAGAGGTATTGATTTGGTATGGGAACATGGGAGACTTTGTGACCACGACCTATTTAACGTGCCCCAGTCACCATTAGTGAACACGACGGTCTTTAGGCAGGTCTAAGCGCCGATCTCGCAACCATCAGAATTGCGGTGACAATTTATTAAAATATTTAAAAGAACCAATCCTAAATCTCGTAGTCAGAGGTAAAATGTCAGCTTCGTATAGGACCACTTCACTAGGGCAGCTATTCCTTAACCCAGTGATTATTCTTGCTGCACTTAATTGAACTCTGTCCAAGATCTTTAAGTTAGAAGCAGAAGCCGTTTGAAATACCTGGTAACCATACTCAAGAATGGGACGCACGAGGGAACAAAAAGTAAGTCTGAGGGTTGAAGCTTCATCTCCCCAGTCTCTACCTGAAATATACTTCAAAATCTGTAGACGCTTTCCAGCTTTATCTGCTATTTTCTCTATATGTTTCCTACAGTTTATCTCAGGATCCAATGTAAAACCCGAGTAAATTGGATATTTGTCACAGTCCAGTAACTGATTAGAAAAATACACTGCAGGAGAATAATTGTAGAGGTGTCTATTAGTGGTGAATAAGCTACTAATTGATTTTGAGGGATTGAAGTGAGAGTTCGAGAAATCACGGACAGCTTCTAAGGATCCGTTTAGAGTAGATTTCAGTTTTCCTAAGTCTGAACCACTAGACCATAACACAATGTCATCTGCAAAAATGCCAATCTGGCATGGCGATACAATTTTTTCAATTATCGCAATAAACATGGAGAACAGGGTAGGACTGAGTACGGAAATATGAGGGATTCCCTGGTACAGCCTGTAAAATCCTGATTGCTTATTTTAATAGTTTACGCAAAAATTTCTGTGATTTAGAAAGTTTGAGATCCATGGGAGAGCTCTACCTTTGATGTTAAAGTCATTGTAACACTTGTTAAGTAATTTATACTTCCAAACCCTGTCAAATGCCTTAGTTAGATCTAGAAAAATCGCCAATGTATGTTTTGTGGGTTTCAAATTTTGGGCATCTCTAACACTTTGACTGAAGAACAGAATCTGGTCCATTGTGCCATGGCCTCTTCTAAACGCATATTGCTCTGGTGGAATCAAGTTATTTGACAAAAGGTGGTGTGTCAATCTTCTCAAAATTATCCTTTCTACAAGTTTACATATAATACAAGTGAGAGAGATTGGACTGTAACTGTCAACAGAACTGGCCTTCTTGTTGGGGAATGGGGAGGACTATGGCCGTGTTAAAATGTAATTCTCGTTTGCATTTTATACCATAGAGGTTCTAGACACCATGTTGTACTTTACGGTAGGTACACAGAGAGGGAAACTTTCGTTCGTAAGAAATTGTAGGTGTTTACTAAATTGCGTGCTTAAGATGGGGCACTTGCAACTGTTGCAAACGTGAAGTAATGCAAGCTAAGATCTCAAACTGATTATTTTAGGCTCTGAATTCTACATTTGACACAGAATGCTTTTTCAAGCCAATCTACTTACTGATGTCATAAGTGCATTTTGCCATCTATACAGCGTCCAGTCACACGCTATGAATCCTCCTATAACTGATAAGATAAAGATTTCGCATGAATCTGCCACCTGTTAAGGGAAAATAAGTAAAACTGTTATAATGTAATACATAGTATAGAAATATAACTGTTAAGCTTGTTACATGTTTGAATCGGCATAGAATTTATTCCAGAATTTAAAATGGTACATTAGAAATAGTAAAAGTGAAGAGCTGCAGTGAAAAAATTGACATCCCATTTTTATTCATGCGTTGTTCATAATAAAGCTTCTAAAGAGCTATTCAATAGACAATAACGTGTATGCATAAGAAATTTGTGTCAGAAATAAGGCCTGTCATTTGTGTATAATATATTTGCTTTTGCCTGTCGGCGATAGTCGCCGAATGTTTTGTCTATGTTTAATGCAGGTGGTGGCGTAATGCTTGATGGTAAAAAAAATGTCTTTAATCTCGCTTCTGTAAGTGGTGGTATGGGCTCGTCTAGTGAAGTAAATAAATGTGTTCTTTGTAGATTCGCCTTTTCCATGAGTTTTGGCCTCGACCCTTCATTTTAGGACGATGGGTAATATCGGGTAGAAAGTACGGTCGTATTTGTGAAAACCTGCATAAATAACTGTCTTCATGTTAAATTGCAGACTTCACAGTTCAGTTTTTGTTGAACATATACACAGTTTTGACGCCTAATGTCCAACTCATACAAGAATTTAACCAGTCGTCTCTAGATTTTGAGTATGAAAGTCTAAAATATTCTTATGCTGAAATATTTTTAAGCTCCACGTAAAGCTCCGTCTAAGCTCCATGAAACGAAAGTGGGTGGTCGAATGTCACAGCACGAAATAAGTTTTTTAAAATAAAACCATGAGTTTAGAAAACCTGATACTTTGTTTCATTACAGTCCTATAAGCGGAGGTGGACTAATTCCTTACTGTCTTCCTCCTATTGTAACGGCCAAACTGAAATAAATCATTCGATTGTTCTGAAATTTTAATCGTTTGTTTTTCTATATATGTTTTCACACCCACCCATTTGTATCGTAATCGAACACCTCCTTCTGGGTGCGTCGATATTTTTGTTCTAGAGTATATTTTATAATTAGTTTAGCATCTTGGAAACTGACTTAAATATATATATATATATTTTACGGATTTTGATTGGTTGGTAGGAGGGTTTTATAGCCATATTTGACAAAGGTGCGCCAAACAGAAGACAGCGTCCTTGAAGGCAGATATGATCGAATTCTTTAAGAGCAGGGTAATAAACATATCAACATCGTTCGAAAGATTATTTTGGAAAATATGTATAACAGCCCGAGAAACTAATTTACATTAGATGCTTCAAATACTCTACATTCATAATCTAGGAACGGCTGTTTAGAAATAGATTCGCACGAAATTTGGCATTGAACTTGGATTGTTGAACTTCCGTTATTAGAAGAGACGCGGTAAGCTCGGTTGGATGGTACTAGCAATCGGAGGATTGCGAGCCCGGGAGCAGAAAGCGGTATAAACTGCGACGTACTTCACCAGATCAGTCTTGCAGAAAAAATTTTCCTTCATTTTATCAAAATTTTGGCAGATTTTTTTTATCATAAGTTATATATATACGATGTTCTGCAGTGCAAAGCGCGTTCCTTGTCACAATTTTTTTATTTTCTAGCTACGGAACAACCTCCTACACTGCCCCAAATTACCACAAATACTTTATAAGTAACACATCTTCTAGATGTCAATGACACAATACTTGACTTCAAAAATGATCGACCAGAATTGCAAACTCTGAAAGTATGCCTTGGTTTAAAATAAAGTAAGTTAATTAATTTTGATTTTTTTATTATAAAGATGTGTAGTACATAGTTAGCCGATAATTGTGTCTTATGTTTCTTTTTTATTTGACTGCCAGTTTTCAAAATGCGGACAAAATGGCTGCAGAACAATCGCAATTGCTTGGAGTTGTGCTGCAGAACACTGAATATAATTCTGCACCTGGGGTTGCGAGTTTGAAACTCGATCCAGCCAAAGATCGTAGTGTACATGGAGATTGGTGCACGTTAAATCTGTCATGGCCTCAGATGTTCTTACTTTGGCGTGGTGTTGAAATTTGGAGAGTGGCTAGCTATACTAGACTGCAAAATTTCTTGGCACTCACGTCACCACTCGCGGAAGGTAAAGAATGAGTAAACAGGTCTCCTGTTGGGTTGCAGGGGCTTCGAGAACACGTCACACTTACAAGCTTCCAAATTGGCGCATTAATCTAATTTGACCTTTTATATGGCACGTAAATGTTTAGACAGCTTGCCTGTCAGTTTATAAGAAAAACACAATTATTGTAGTTTTAAAAAAAAAGACATTTTTATATAATTAATAATAGATAATATTGACAAATATTTTTAAAAATTTATAATGGTATTTATTTAAATTATTGCCTCCTAAAAATTTTCGCAAAGAAGTATCCCAGGTAGCAAATGAAATTTTTGAGGTTAAGTCATTGAAAAATTATGTATAATGTGCCCTAGCATTTTATATTACTTGTGAACATCTTCTTACATCGTAGCCAGGATTGGGTTCTTTCGTAACGTATACTTCTTAATAACACATACTATTTTTAGATGAATTACACCTTTATTTAAACGACGACACACAGACACAAAATCTATGTACAACAAGTGATAGGAACAATTATTTACACATCCTACGTTTCTACCGAATAGACGACACTCAGCGTTCTTTTGTATCGACCATCGTTCTTCGTATCTATTGTGCGTCTCTGGCAAGCGTTGCGCGCCAGTTCGGCTTAAAGTGCGCATGCGCGGATCATGACATTACTATTCTGTAGAATATAATAGAATTTACCGCAATAAATACTTACCTGAAATTTAAAAGAAGTTTGTGCTTCAATTATTTAAAACTTATCTTTCAATATAAGTTTTATAGTATCCTTAAAGTTGATTTTTCTCAAATGCTGCAATTTTGAGTTATGTCACTTTTTTTTTTGCAGTGCCTCATTACACACAAATATCGGACAAGGTGCTGGGAGCTATTTGTTTCGCTTGCTATCAGCCTTTCTCCACTGCCAAGAAAACCTACTGCCAAGTAATAGCTCAGATTTCGATCTCAAAATGACGAGCTGTCGTCCTCGGATCTTTCACTTCGAGATTAATGACGGATCGTCGCCAATAGTCCGTTGTATGGTTCCAGTGCGACGTTAATGTTAATCATCTATTACCATCCTTCATGGAAAATGCACAAATGTTTGAATTTTAGCTGGTTAAAAAATATTTTAGTATTAAATATCTATTTTATATGAAAATAGCAGTGTGACTCACGTTACAATGAAAAAGACATATCGTTTTAGCAACACCTCGTTTTAGTGCATATGTAACATGTGACTTTCTACCAAACTAGTATATCAAATACGGAGATGACTCTGCATGAAACATGATGAGAAACTCTCATGTTTTAAGCCCTATTAGAATTTAAATAACTGCAAATTAGAAAATTTTTATTTAAAAACATCGCCGTAAATGACGTTACAACGATTTTGTGACTCAGTTACATCCATTTTAAAACTGGCATTACAAACTTCTGGCGTTTTATTTCAATGTGTTTTGCAGTGTACATAACCATAAACGTAATGACACTATCCAATGCCTGTACACTAATTTTCATTTAAAAAATGAATTTCATTACATTATACGAGAATGGGAAATTTCCTTGTGAATTAACATTTGCAAATTCCAACTTTTCGATCAGTTTGTTAAAGTGAAATTATATTAGTTTTTTTTATAGATTTCTAATTTTTTCAGTTTGAGATTAATAGTTTGCAGTAATATCTGTTCATTCGTTTCAACGGATTACAATTTACATTGGTACTCAACATAATACTAGTCCCAACTTGGGATCTAGTACTTGAAGTGACATAGGAAAGCTTTTACGTATAACCAAAATCTTCGTAATTATTAGTTTGTAGATTTTATAAATGCTTGGAATAATGGAATAATATGCGCTATTTAAAAACATTTTTCAACAGATTTATTTCTCTTCTCAGATTCAAATACTTGCTGCCTTCAGAGCTTTAACCTTAGATCTAATGTTCACAGACGCAAAAAATTTGCGATTTTTACAACTGTCTGATGTCAGTTACTTAACACTTGCTTTTTACTTGTCATTTGCCGTATTAATTTGAAAAGAAATTCTTTATTATGAAACTCTATTTCTATTGAACAAAAACAGCGATTCTTAAATTGATAATGGTTAATAAGATAATATGTTTAGATCCATCAAGTTTTGTCATAGATCCTGAAACGTTTAAACTAAATGAACTGCCCTTTTAGGCCTATGTTAATTATATTATAAATATTAATATAGGGCCTTTGATAGTTCAATTCGGAAGAATGGTACACCATTGCTCAATTTGACATGAATATTAAACTCTGAGTAACCTCAATGTGGTAATCAATGAAATATTAAACACAACTTTATTAAATGTGATGTTGTTCAAGTATAGCTGCAACAAATTACAGATAAAAACGTTGAAATTTATTTAAAGTACTAAAAATCAATCAAGTAAGCACATGTTATTTGATTTTGTAAAAAATGGATTGAAAAAGGATCAGAAGCATACCCATCCTAAGCCAGCTAAAATTAATACAATGATTTGAAATTTTCCGTAGCCGACTTTGTTCACTGCATCGTCTATACTGAAGGTTAAATCTGTAATAAAAAGAAATGTAATATGTTGACAGAATTCTTATACAAATAAAAATACATTGGACTCGTTTCATAACGACCCTCAATTTAACAACTAACGGCATTATTCTTTCAATAATGGCATTACACTTAAAATTTACTGAAATTTTATTATGACTTACCTGCTATTATTACGTCGAATACTTTGAGGTGGTGTTGCGCGTGATGAGAAGGAAAACACATTTATTAAAATAATAAATATTTAAAACAGAAAACAGCGAAATAAAACAAAATAAAAGATGTCGGAAAAATTGTTCTAAAGATATTAATTTGTGATTAATTTTTATCTCTTGAGTTACCACAACTTACAACTAAAAGTGTATAAAATTTAGATATGTGAAATTAATTCTGAGCGAAAGAAACAAAAAATATCACTGCTCGCGAGATCTTGTTCATTCCCGTTGGTTGAAAAATATCGTCTGTCCAAAATATTCGGAAATCGTTTTCATTGCGCAAAGAATAAAAATAATACTCGAAATAAATAAAATATCAGAGCTGAAATTCCATAAAAAAAAATTTTTTTTGAAGAATAATTACTTTTTTAGCAGTACTGGTAAAGCAATCGAAGTAATCGTAATATTCAATATACATTCCAATTTTTCCAAAACTACCAAATTATGATTGATTTAAGTATACTTACTCAGGTGTTTTAGCGTGAAACTCAATTAAATATAACAATAAAGAAATGTTAAATATTGCATTCACTAAACTAATAGATAATGCATAAAATAAAACACATTGCAATCAAATATCTGGAATAAAATTCATGTTATGCCCACACAAACACGCAAACCCAAAATCGAACATAGAACAGAAAGACGGACAGACAGACTTTCAATCAATTTCACTCACTAAATGAAGATAAGTACTCACTGTATGCAAATTTCCATGAAAATATATTAAACCGTGTGGACGTGTATAGGTCACATACATACATACAGACAGCCAGACAGATGAACAGACAACCAGACACCAAACGCGAAAGAAGCGGATTTGGCATCAGAAGGGTCCAAAACGGATCGAAAACTTGAAATGGGTCGAAAATATTGAATGTACAAACAAACACTCCATTCTTATTTATATAGATACTAATTTATTTTGTAACGTCTTTTTCTTAAGTGAAGCGTCTGTCCGGAATTTCCTTATGCAACTTCTTTTCATAAATTACATTTCCCTTCATCCTGTTTTTTTTTTTTTTTTTTAAATTTTATACTCCAACAACCCTTTTCACTTTTTATGTTCTTTTGTCTGATTACAAGCATATGTTTATGACTGTTCTCGCCATATAGTCATAAACAACCACCCTCAAGTCGAAGCAAAGCCGTTTCTTCGTGAACTCTGAACACAAGAAACTTTTAGATACATTTTTGAGTCAGCAAAAGAAAGCGCTGATTACAAGGTTTGTTTTATTGTTGTTAATTACACGGCGCTGAATGTAACTCCGTTACCCAGTGAAAGATACGGATTTTTAAGACATTTTCAGGTTGCTTGGTTAGAAATGCAGCCCATTAAGGGAATAAATTTGAACTGGGTAGAAACATCGAATGAATTGTGGGAATTTTTTTTATGTCAGAGCATATCAGAAGCCAGAAGTTTATAGATAGACTAGCCACTGCGTGGAAACGCAGTGATGTAAGTTATTATTATGGTGTAAAATTTTCTTCAGATTTCAAATCCGTTGAAATTTTTAATCTATTTTTAGCGATTCCGATTTTACGAAAAAGAATTAACAATCCCAGTCAAAATGTTTTTTATTGTTTGCTCTCATTTCTAGAAATGGAATAGGAAAGGAAATGTAATCTGTTTCTTTTTTTAACGCGAAGAGCAGAAGATGCAACCTGTTTCACGTGACGTCACAATCTCTTGCGAAAATATAAAATATATATTTCATTTAAAAATTATTTATTTAAGAAAATCATATTTTTAGGTATCGATCAAAAGTAAAATTTTCCGCAGATTTCATATCCGTTGAAATTTTTACTCTATTTTTAACGGTCTAGGACAGGGATGGGCAAACTCCGGCCCGCGGGCCAACTCCGGCCCCCCAGAAGGTTTTATCCGGCCCGCGGATAGAATTTCGAGAATTTCTTCAGTCCGTGTAATTTGAATACTCTGATGTACTGTATTACACGAAAGTAAGGTGGCTTAGGGCAGGATGTGTTTTCGAGCGAGTTTGGCAGCTGAAAGACGACATTGTGTCGTTCTTCCATGAGAAACAGTGTTCTGCGGAGTGCGAAATGTTAGAAGATACAGAATGGCTTTCGGATTTTGCATTTTTCACATATCTACTTTGTCATATGAGCAACTTGAATGTCAAGATACAAGAGTAAAATAAATTTATCGACGATATCTGGGCCCATCTCAAAGCTTTTAAACTTAATATGTTTGCTGGGCAGCTAGCTAAGAACGACCTGTCTCATTTCTCGAGGTTAAATTCAATACCCTCAGTAAATGAAGAGAAACTTAAGATTTATGAAGATGGCTTGAAAAAACTGCATTTTGAGTTCGAACGCAGATTTCAAGATTTCAGTGCCATTCAAACAGAATTAGATATTTTTACCATGCCTTTCAACGTAAATTGTGAAGCAGTGAGGTCAGATTTGCAGCTTGAATTAATTGAGTTGTAATCTAACAATCATCTCATGCAGTTGTTTCTAAATATGCCAAAGTTAGAGTTTTACAAATCATTATCGAAAGTAAATTTCCCAAATTTAATATCTCACGTCCAGAAAATCAGTGTTATGTTTGCTAAATCTTAAATATGTGAACAAGTGTTTTCAACTATGAACCTTAGAAATAATTATTTCAGAAGTAGACTGACAGATGAGCATTTAGCCTCGTTCATTAGAATCAGTACATCTCACTTCGAACCTCAATATAAGGAACTTTTAAAAATGAAATCGCAATTTCATTTATCTCATTAACATATTTAAATTGTAATACTTGTATATTGTTTTTAAAATTTTAGAAAGATTTATCTTGGCCCACCAAACTTTTTTTTTTTTTTTTTTTTTTGGCCCGCGACCGAAAAAGTTTGCCCATCCCTGGTCTAGGAGATAGAAAATAGAACTACATAACTAAAGTTAAAACTTTGTTTTTATCCTCTGCTGGAAAATCATTCCTCTGCGCAAAATGAAAGCGGAAACGGAAAAAATGAATTTAGAATCTACCGAGATGAAAAAAAACTTAGCATGATTCCAAAGCATGACGATAAGGTCACGTGGGTAGAAAAGTCTAGATTCCGGTGTTTCTTCTCTCTCCGGAAGAAACGCGTTGAAGAACCCGTTGGAGAATAAAACTATGAAATTCATTTAAAAATCTTCGAGATTAAATTTTAAAATTCGCCGCGTCCCAAAAATTGCAAAAAATTCGGACTACCTGTATGCCAAATCTCATTGCTGTAAGTGCCATAGAATCGTCAGGATTTTGCGGCAACAAACAGGCAGACAGACAAACACTTCTTTTTATAATAGTAGAGATTTCCCTAAATTGATATTTCCTTAAGATTTTATTGGCATAAGTAGTCCTTTTTTTATATCAACGGTGCAGCATAATTTTGCTTGAATAAAATTTATGTAATTATGAAATGAAAGTTTGTCTTGAAAAACAGCGACCTTCATTTTATGAAATACATCTTTCATAAAGGAATGGATTATTTTCGAGATTATATAAGAATAATATAGTTTAAACGTACAATACAACTGTAAATCAGTGTGAATAAAAAGATGGAAATGTTCGTTAAAAGCAGTCACGACGATTTGGATTGGGGAAAGTCCAAGCAGCTAGATGAGAACGTATATTCCTTGTCATAGAGCGAATTTAACCAGTTTAACTAAACACTGATTGGTGACGCCACTCTATCACCACCACCTGTAGAACGTTTAAAGGTCCCTTAAAAAATTAATATCAGATAAATTCACAACTTATTCTTCGTCTCTCTCCTCGAAATTCTAAAATTTCGAATTGCAACAAATTTATGAAACTGGATATTAAAAAAGAAAGCGTTGTTTCATAAACGAATTGTTGAGATTAAAAAATAAATAAATAAAATATTAGAAGTTTATATATTGTTTTTTAGAAAGAAATATTGTTTTTTAAAAAGCATCGATGTATTTAACATCGATGTATTGGGGTCGATGTTTTGTAACATCGATGTTTATACTTGTCGATGTTTTTACGTTGTCGATGTTTTATTTTTAAATGAAAAAAGTACCGTTACAAAAATTTAAAAAATAACCAATCATAATCAGCAAATTGAACATACTTTTAGACCAAAGTGACCAAAGGTGAAGGGTCTGAAAAGTAGGCATACGACATCGATGTCGATGTTTTCAAAACACTGATGGTTTATAAAAAAACTTCGATGTATTGGATATGATGTCACATCACTAGTTGCTAAACCAGTTATAAGAAATGGGGTAAAATGTTTAAATGCACTGAATTTTAAAAACATCGAATGTTTGGGGGCGATGCATTATCAACATCGATATTTTGCTGTCGATGTAGCATCACTAGGTGCTAAACCAGTTTTAAGAAATGGGAAAAAAAGTTTAAATACACTGAATTTTAAAAACAAACATCGATGTTTTTGGAACGATGTTTTATCAACATCGATAATATACTGACAGTTTTAGTCGTATAACAGTATTATAATGCATTCTTAAATACAGAAGAACGTTGAATGGCCAATCCTTGGCCAGTCATTTCTTTAACATTGAAAAACTGCTCCAGCTGCAGTCATATAATGTGCTTTTTTGGATAGCAGAAGCGCCAAATCCTTTCGCTCAACATTCAGAGATATTTAAACGTGATCTACAAGGCGAACAACATATTGATGATCGACACTCATCTCGCAAACTCTGCAGTCGTTTACACAAGTTTCTTCTGCATTATCAAGAGTGCCAACCAATGTATTAAAAGTACTTCTTGCCATTTCACTTTCGTCTGTAAGGACGAGCACCTTCGTTCCATGAACTTCTAGTTTGATCCGCAATACTTCGGCGTTCGCAAGATCAGACACACGTGATCGAAGAGTTTGTTCAGAGGACAAAAAATAAAATAGTAATTTCATATTAATTAATTTTAAGCTAAATTTTTAAAAGTTGAAGGTGGTTTCATTTGTGCAAAAAGTTATTTATGGAGAAAGTTGCATTTATGTTGCGGTTATAACTCACAATACACCCCATGTAGGAGGAATTTTGGCTTTAGTACTTTACATGCAGCGTAGAACGTGTGAAAAAAAGTTGCATTTGTTGCAAAAAGTTGCCCTAATTATGACTGTTTATCAATTTCCATCTTTTTTATAATGCCTGGCACAAATATATAACTTATTTCTCATGAGCATCATTCCACGTGGTTGCAAATATCTTAACCTCTTCAAATGCTGACGAGTACTAGATTTGGTTTGAAGAAAATATATAAAACGATTTATTGCAAGACTGTTCATGTGGAAATAATAACTGTGCAAATATTTGTGATATGGTTTAATTGTTGACAGAGGATAAAATAATTTCAGCTAAATGAAAATAGAGGAAACCGACGAATTTGGGTAGATACTCGTATTTTGGACAGTCTCAAAATCTATAACTGCATATCAAAATGTATAACTACATATCAAATGTAGGACGGTATGCATTGCTAAAAGCGGCCATCTTCGTAGCTACAACCCGTATGCAGTCGTCCATAGACGAATAGAAAATAGGACAGTCGCTACAAGTTTCCACTCCATTCATGAATTTGATAAAAAATTAACCATGATTCATCACCTTTAAATATCATAAAAGTCGTGCATAACAGGAAATTGCGTATTCAGCTAAATATTAGAGAGAATATGACAAAGCAGGTGTATGCGATCGGGACACAATTCCGTTCCATGTCTGAAGAATGGAAAATCACAATAGTTACACTACCTTACAGTAATGGACCGGATTTACATAAAATCCGACTACTCGTTTGAGGTTGTTTTCCGTGTTATGGCCTGGGACCTTTGCATGTTGTTCCTGGTCGATTGAACGCCGACGCATTTTGAGAATTCGGTTCTTCCTACGCTCTAGTAATTTTATGGAATGGACGATTGTTACTTCCAGGACGACAACGCTCCGTGTCATTTTGCAGCCTCTGTCAAGCAGTAGTATCGAGATATGGATGTAAAACGTCTTCCCTGGCCTGTTCATAGTCCCAACCTAGACCCCATAGAACATTTGTGGGACGAGTTAGAGCGACGCTTACGGACCAGGGAATCACATCCAAAATCTACAGCTGAGCTGGCGACATTCTTGCAGCAAGAATGGACGCACATACCCATAGCTTAGTATCAAAACCTTGTTGAAAGTATGCCCAGAAGGGTTGCTAGTGCAATTGCAGCACGTGGGGGACCATCCCCGTATTAAAGCATGTATTATTTCCCTTGCTTATGCCATCACATCTTGCTGTCCGGTCCATAATTGTAGGGTAATGTATCTGTGAAAAGAAAACGCTCTGGTGAAATGTTTTCAAAATCATGAATGTTGAAAGCGATTTCCCTGCCAAACAATCATTTCCCCAATGTCTTCAACAAGGTCTCTTTTAAGGTAAACGAAGCCGTGGTAACCCGGTTTGAAGAGTAACGGATTACCAACCGGAGGGTTGCGAGTTCGAATCCACCCAAAGGCCATCATTTACAAAGGCGTCTGGCACACAATAAATCTGTCGTGGCCTCAACTGTCTTCACGTTGGCGTGGTGTGGAGGTTTGGAGGACGTTGGCCGGCCCTTTGTTCCCAATTACGTGGTCTTGTCCTCGGATACTTCTTTTTGAGATTGATCCTGGACCGTCGCCGAGAGCCTGTTCTGTTGCTCCAGGGTGACTTAAATTAAAATACCTACCTACCTTCACTCAAATTTTAAATACGTTTGCTGAGAGAATTCAGTTACACAAAAGTAAGTCGTTTGAAACGTAATTGAACATTCAGTAGTATTTCTCTCTCTTGAGCGGTCAGGAGCCAGTCATTACAAATAACTAAACGTCAATTATATTTATACTTTTTTTCTATCTAGTTGAAAACTAAAGTTAATTTAATGAATCCCGAATGAGTGTTTAGTTGTTAATTGTGAATGAACTTTCAATTGAAAGATCTGCTAAAGAATAGCATAGGAGAGAAGTCTATTGATAGTCCATCAGTAAATATATTCATAATGTCCATACCATTTCTACACATTTCTCATTACAACAAGTAAACTATTTGATTCCATTTTAAATTAAATAAAGATTCGTATAGACTATGTTGTTGTTACTGATTCTCCTTGGTCTAGATCAACTAGATCAAGTCCAGAAGATCGTACACCCTCTAAATGTCCATAACTTGGACAGGATTCACTTTCAAATAGACTATGTAATAAAGGGTATCATCTGAAGTTCACAAGATATTTTTCATTGATAAAAAAGTGTCAAATCATCGGGATCCATGAAATTACAGTTCAAGTGAACTTGTTCTGAGGAGTAATGTATCAATCTTAGTTTATTTTAATTCTGTTTCTTATTTTGAACTAAACTTTTACATAAGGGTAAATAAATACTAATAATTTTGATATATATAGTAATTTTTCGTATCGAAATTAATTCCATGTCAAAAACACATTGCGGTCAATCCACTGGTAGATCAATACTGCAAATGCAAAGTTGCATGTATAACAAAACTGCGTATAAACAACATACTGCAGTATTAATAGTTCTAGTTCTTAGAATTCCGCTATAGCTCATTTCAATCATTATCATTACAAGATACTAACTACAATGAATCCCTTGAAACGCGCAATTGCAAATACGAAATGGAAATTTTTTTTAATGATAAATGAGCACTAACTGGTCAATTACTGACTGGTTCACACTATATCTCTATTATATTCATGCACACACTTCAAATATTAAAACCGAGATCATGATATTTTTGTAACATATATATATTTAGGCGTGTGCATACATGTGTTAATAATTATAACTTTAAGAGAAAAAGTAGTTTATTGGAATTGAGAAACAAGAAACAGTAATGATTAGCGTTATAATGATGATATTAACATAATTTTTTTTACAAAAGAATATCTTAGTACCTGGCAAAGTTCCATTGGCTTGCTTACAAACTACAAGCTCTTCAATGTTTTTGTCACTGGGCAAGGTATTTAGGTCGTTCATGTTCGCAATGTCAGACACACACACGCACATCCCAATGCTAGCATTCTATCCCAGGTTTGCAGCTGTTAAGCGGTACATATCCGCAGCGTTAAGTAGCAGGGAACTGAGAGTTTTTCATTGCGCCGAAAGCGTGTGGTGAAATCGCAAAACACGCATGCGCGAAAGGAACAAACATAAATGCTATTACATGAAAAAAAGATGGCAATTCCGTCAGAAGTTAGACAGAAGAAGCAAACCATAAAGCCTTTCGAACACTGTTACTGGCTTCTGGAAAGTAGTATTTCGTAAAAGACTGGGATTTCTGAAATATGAAACGCTACTACTTCGAAGGTGATTTTATGCAGTGAAAAGAACGCGAATTCAGATTGACGTTCTGTGTAAACGAAACAAAAAGCAGATGGAATGCGAAGATATTTCATCTGCTCCCCACATGCTCTCGCATGAGACACATAAAGGTTACATTAACCCTTCTTTGCATGATTTTTTCTTTATTGGTGAAATAAATCAAGATGGTATAATTCATGTTCAAAATGAAAGGAAAAATGGTTAAAAAAATCTTAGTATATATTTATAGTATAAATTTAGCAAAAAACAATAGGATGGTATCATGTGGTATTTTTTTAATTAAACGCAAACTTTTTCAGAAATTGCTCTGAAAATAACAGAAAGACATGTTACAAACCTTTCTTCCACTCATTTTCACTTTTTTATCAATAGAAACTCAAATATAATAAAACAAAATTAAAAACGAAATCATACGTTTATTGCAACTACAACAAACAGCGGAATGACAACTTCAAGCTCGTTTTACTGATAGTGACACTTGCTTATTTTTGACAGCTATGTTTTTTTTTATGCAATGGACATTAAAAAGGTATCCAGACACGATCAACTTAAAGTGAACTTGTTCTTTTATATACTTTTTGGGCATTCAATGTTATGATGGAAATTTCCACCATTATGCAAAGAAGGGTTAAAACAGGGATGGCCAACCCGTGGCACGGCGAAGTTTTAACAGTGGCACACAAAAACGTATTGAAAATTAAAAAAATTTGAAAAAATAATAATGTCGTCTTCAGGAACTTTGTCAAAATCCGTAAAAACCCTACTCATACGCTACTGAATACAACAGCGCCGGAAAGCGGCACTGCTTGACACCAGTACAACGATGCGTTGTCATGGGAATTGCCCAATGGTTGAAGTTGCCTTGCTTTGACGAAGTTGTGTCTTGCCATAGTTGTCCGTTCTAGAGCGAGTGCGACACTCTGGTTGTCTGGCTCAGTTGATTTTAAACTGCCTAGCGAGACGTTAAGCTTTTTTTTTAACTGTTTTTAGATTTTGGCGTCGAACGTCGTTATTTTAAAATTTTTATTTTCACTACGTCCATGAGTAAACCTTCGACATCGAATGGAAAATATGAAGAGGATATTGCAATTCGTGATTTTAAAACTGCCTGGGAAGAACAATTAATGTTTACGCATTAAAATACTTCCAAGCCTGTTTGTTTGATATGCGGAATTTGTGTAGCAGTGCCGAAATAAATTTAAACTGGACGGATATTTCAAACAACTGTATAGTGATTTCAACAGCAAATATCCTGTTGGATCACACTTACGAACGGAATTTATCAATAAAAAAAAAAGATTATCTTTAGCCGGCCATTAATCTTCGTTCAAGAAGAGAAATGACGAAATGGAAACTATGGTGAACGCTTCATATGAACTTTCTCTGTTTTTAGCCCGCAAGAAAAAAACCTATTTTGACCAAGAGGAGATAATAAAAAATAGCCTTTTACTATTTGCCCAAAATGTCGGTGTCAAAATATGATTGATAAAATAGGTTTATCTAGAAATACCGTAATGCGTCGTATAGATGACATGGGCCAGGGTGTTGGCACAAATGGTCTCTGGGCTACAGTATTGCAAATACTTTTCATTAACTTTGGATGAAAGTTGTGACATCACAGACAATGCGCAGTTAAGCATATTTGTCCGTTACACGAACGATAATTTTGATATTGTGGAAGAACTTCTTGATTTGCGCCAACTAGTTTTAACAGGTGAGGACATTTCTATTGTAATTGAAGTTATGTAATGTAATTGAAGTTATCAAATTTGAGTGGACAAAATCAGATAGTGTTTGCAAAGATGGAGCGCCTTGCATGGTTTGCTAGATAAAAGGTTTTGTTACATTGCTTAAAAACTATTTGTGAAGAAAAGTTTTCAAGTAAAATTGAATCATCCATCAAGAAGTTCTTTGTGCCAAGGACTTAAATCTGTCTTCTGTTGTTGACCCTGTAGCGCGCTGTATCAACAAATTACGAGCTCGAGCTCTGAATCGACGACGGTTTCGTAAGCTCTTCTCGGAAGAAACGGAAGAGGATGACGAGTTACTCCTTCATTGTAGTTTGCTCAAGCTTTCCAAAGGAAGTGTACTCGCGAGATTTTGGAATATGAGGGAGTGTGTTTTAAAATATCTGGAAGAAAACAATGAACTGCCTAGTGAGTGCTGTGCTTGCTACTCAAGAATAAAGATTGGCTATGGGATTTAGCTTTCATCACCAATATTATGGGACATTTAAATTTAAGATTACAGGGTAAAGATTGTATTTTTCCGACCCTAGTTGGTCATAAATTTTCTTTTTTTGTGAGCAAATTTTTGCTTTTTTGTCTCAATTTTGGAGAAAAAAGATTATTTTACATTAATATGGGAACTAGCTACAAAAGTCAATAATGCTCCGAGCTATGATAGATTCAAAAATTTAATATCCATTTTGAAGGATTTATTCAGGGCTAGGTTTGAAGATTTTCAAGATTAAAAAAAAAAATTATCTTTTTTACAAATCCTTTTACAATTTCTCTGCAAGGCGTTAATTGTTACCCACCTGAAATCCAAATCGAAATTATTGACCTACAGCACTATACTACACTGAAAAGCAAATATAAGAAACTTCTTTCAACAGCAAATGATCCAAATTATATTGAATTTTAAAAATTTCTACCAACAAGCAATTTTTCAAATTTAAAAGGATTTGGCTGTCATATATTGTTGTAGGTTTGGATCAACATATGTTTGTGAACAAATGTTTTCTATTATGAACATAATAAAATCAAAATATCGTTCAAGATTAACTGGTATGCACCTAAAACACGTAATTTTGTTAGCATCATCAAGAACTAATCTTAATATAGATGACTTGGAAAAAGACTACAAATTCAAAAGCCACATTAATTTAGTACTGACTGTTTAGTAATTATTCAGAATTAAATGTTTCAAGTTATTCATTTTTATTTTATACATAACCTAACTGCCTGAACATTTAAAAATGTTTATTAACAATAAAACCTAAGTTCGTACTTTTATTTATTTATTATACTAGGTCTCGCCAACCCTCGAGGATTGCTTCGCTAACCAACACTCCTTTCGCAGATACCATTTAATTTGCTTCGCAAACCAGCATTCCTTTCTCAGTCAATCTCCTTCGACTGCGAAACTATCTTAAGAATTCGTATAATCCTGATTTTACTTTCTATTCCATGTCGTCACAGCGAGGGCTTCGCCCCCTGCTCGCTAACGCTCGACAACAGATTTTCCCAACTATGGGAATAGGGAGATCCTCAAGAAGAAAACAAGAGAAGCTGTGTCCGGAGATGGGAGATTCGGTTTCTCGAGACACTCGTCACGCCTTGCACGACACACGTCGATATCAAAATGACTCCTCTTCATAAAATTGTGGATTTTTCTCAACAAAAGACCTCCAGTTTTAACGAACATTTCTCCTTTTTATTACCTATTTAAACGAGCCGCGGTAGGTCAGTCAGTAGAGAGTCGAGCTTGCAACGGAAGGGTTGTGGGTTATGTCCTCAGCAGAGCCTGCAATTCTGATGGTTGCGAGATCGGCGCTTAGACCTGGCTAAAGACCGTCGTGTTCGCTAATGGTGGCCGGGGCACGTTAAATAGGTCGTGGTCACAAAGTCCCCCATGTTCCCATACCAAATTAATACCTCTGGGGGTTATCGGCCTCTGATTGGGATCTAAATTACGATATGTGTGAGTGAATGGATGTGTGATTGCAGTTTTTCAGAATGAAAATTTAGACTTAAATTTGAGAACAATACAAAAAAGGTGTTTCTATTAGTTAACTGATGATTTATCGAAGAAGCAATAAAAAAATATTACTAAGAATTCTGCCTAAAGCTTAAGGTGGTCAGTGGGGGAGATTACACTAAACCTTACCAGGAGACATCAACCTTGGAGCCATAAAAAATTAGATAGGACTCTGAGGAAGACCCCTCCCTGGGACGTATTTTACAATATTTTTTTAGTGTGATGGCAAGTTAGCCTTTTGCATTTGATTCCTCGATAGTTCTCTCGGCTTAACATCCAATCAAAATATAGTCTCTTTCTCTCTCTCTCTCTCTCTCTCTTATAACTAGGGCAACTTTTTGCAACAAATGCAACTTTTTTTCACGCGTTCTACGTTGCATGTAAAGCACTAAAAACAAAATTCCTCCTACATGGGGTGTATTGTGAGTTATAACCGCAACATAAATGCAACATTTTTTGCCCTTCAATCACGTGTGTTGAAATAAATAGCAAGAAGTACTTTAACACATTGGTTGGCACTCATGATAATCCAGAGAAAGCATGCGTAATTGAATGCAGAGTTTGCGAGGCTAGTTTCGATCATCAATATGTTGTTTCCTTGTAAATGACGTTTTAAAATCTCGGAATGTTGAGTGAAAGGATTTTGTGCATCTACTATCCGATACAGCACATTATATGACTTCGGCTGGAATCACACTCAAGGTGCTTTATCCGCCATTGCTCCAAATTACTTGAGTGGTACACGCGTTTCACAACTGCAGAAGAAGTCCAATGCAACAATTTCAGGCAACATCAGACTTCGTTGAGGGCAGTTTTTCAATGTTAAAGAAATTACTGTCCAAGGATCGGCTATTCAACGACATCAACGTTATTTAGTATTTAATAATGTACAAATAATTTTTGAATTTTTTCATTTTTTACAAATAATTTATTTTAGATTTTAGTGTATAAAAAATAAATGCAACTTTATTTTCATAAATGCAACTTTAGGGAATGATAAATGCAACTTTTCCCATTTTTCATGCAACAAAAAAGTTGCCCTACTTATAACCATAGTCTCTCTCTCTCTCTCTTATAACCATAGTCTCTTATCTTTCTGATAACTATAGCCTCTTCTCTCTCATAACTATAGTCTCTTCTCTGTCTCTTATAACAGTAGTCTCTTCTCTTTATTGTAAACTATAGTCTCCTCTCTCCTTCTCTCTCTCTCTCTCTCTCTCTTAATGTTTTCTCCCTTGTGTCATCCATAACTTTTTCCTTTTCTATTTTCTACATATCTCTGTCCCTTAATTCTCAGCACGAAATACATAACTTTAACTTCACCACTTCCCTTTTATCTATTCCTCTGTACCTTAATGTGATACCCACCTTTTTTACGTCTATACTTTACTTCGTTATTCTCCGTTTTCTATTCTCCATATCCTATTTGCCTCATACGTAACTCTTATACCCTACCCTACAATAATGGACCGGACAGCAAGATGTGATTGTACAAGGGAAAGAATACATGCTTTAATAGGGGGGGTGGCCCCCAACGTGCTGCAATTACACTAGCAACCCTTCTGAGCATACTTTCAACAAGGTTTTGATACACAGCTATGGGTAACAAAACTATTATTTCCATGTACGCAGACGACACAGCCATCCTTGCCAGAGGCACAACTAACTTTCAAATTCACAATGCATTCACCAAACAAATCATACTATTGGAATCCTGGCTAAATCAGTGGAAAATTAAGATTAATGTTGATGTCGATAAAACTGCCGCCATTATATTTGGTCTTAAAAGGAAAAAAATATAGATGCCTTAAAATTTACAACCAAGAGATCCAATGGCAAAAAGAAACAATGTAGTTAGGAGTCAAATTGGAACATCACCTCACATGGAATAATCATATAAAATATACTATCCAAAGATTCCGTAATGCTAAAAGCAAATTGTATCCATTTATTGCCCGCAACTCCAAACTCGACCTTAAAAATCGAGTACTTATCTACAAAACTTGTTTGCTTAGTTATGCCTGTCAAGCCTGGGGTGGTGCAGCAGTTTCCAATATTAAAAAACTCGAACTACAGAATTGCACCATCAAAATTATCACAAGAGCCCCCTGGTATTTCAGGGTCTCTAACATCTACAAAGAATTGAGAATGAAAATTATCCAAAATATAACATCCTTCACCTATCCCACAAAGATTTCACAGCAGTCTAATTACTATTAATAACCCGACCATCACCGATGTGGAAAATTACACCCGCAACAACCAAAATAAAAGGACCATTGGCATTATTCACAGCCAACAAATAACTGCTGCACCCCTTCATAACATTATGATTGACAGCTGTCCTACCTGAGCTGAAATGACCCTATTGGATCCAGCTGCGGAGAACTCTCTGAAGAACAGCGCCATTGAGCAACCCCAGATTGACGGGCCTCTCTCTTGAGGGAGGATGACCGACACCCTTGCCTCTACCTGCCACCACCTCTCCTTGTATTACTGTATATATTGATATTCCTATTTAAAACCAGAGCATTTTCCAATTTTGACCAACTCAGTAAAAGTAATTATTTTTTAAATAATTATCTTATGGGTAGTTTTTGAAGTTTCTGATGCAGTCGGAAATAAACAAAAACTAAAACCCAGTTTAATTAGTGTTTTGCCTATTCTATTGTCCCAATGTGACGTTGATTAAAAATTCCAAAATACTAATACTAATCAAATTTATATGATTACAGCAATTCCTAATTCGATCTACTTTTGTGCAACTTGTATACATAAAAAATAGTTCAACTATTAATTTTTTGCTGAGGTTATAATCTGATAAATAATTGACTTGATTAATATTATATTTTTCAACTAAGCTTTCTCGTGTTTCTATATCAGATATATCTTAGGAGTTTTATTCTAACTTCCTAATGTGACGTTGATTAAATGTTTGAAATTACTAATACCCATTCTATTGTTTACTGAGCATGAGGCAGTTTTATTTATCTTCATGACTTCATATTTGCAGCATTAAATACATTCATCTCGGTCGTGGCTCCATTTGCACTCAAAGTGGGAAGCTTCAGAAAAATGGCGATCACTGAATCAGTTGATGGCGCCATCTTAATGTGTAATGAGCAACTATTAGTAAATTGAGAAAATGACTGAGTTCCAAGTAAAGGATTCAACGAAAGCTAGTTTGGGACATTTCCAAGCTACTTTCAGTAGTAACGTTTTGAAAGCATTATATAGCATGGGAAAAGCAGTGCCTTGCTTCTCACCGATTCGCATGAAATATAAAGAGCTTTTGAGAATTTCTGTGAAATCACTGCTTCAAAATATTGAAAATACGATCAAATAAGCACTCAGAAGCTTATAGATATAAAATTTAAAAACCACAGACATTTCATCACATATTTCATAAGCAATTTGTAAACCACGCAGAATCAATTAGTTCATGTTATTATATAAATTAACAAGTGTTCCGAAATCGCAACATATGTTGCGATTGAGAAATGGTTTAAGCAACTTCAAACCAAGAGTGACTTCAGAGAATATTTATCTGAGTCCCTTGATGTTCTCTGAGACGTATTCGGGCGACGAATGTAACGGTGAGAAGGCAGATGACCTTCGTGAAATCCATTTCGAAACAGTTGTTAAGCTCGTCATGGGAAACAGCTTCCATTCTCTGAAACATCAACCATGTTGGTTGACCGTTAGAATTTTTCGTTTAAACCGAACGATAAATTTGGAAGCAAAAACCACGCTAACGATATATTGAAAGAAGCGACAGAGCAAAAACTTTCTCATCAGAAAAAAAATAAACACACAATTAACAAAAAATAAGTGCTTCTGTTTTTATTACTTATGCAGATCTATACGTTTGACAGAGAAATTTAAATCCTCTTAATTATTACTAAATTCATACATTAAAATATTTTTCAAATAAACATTCTCTCTTTCCAAATATGCTTTCAATCATTTTTACCACCTCAATTTTGCCTACTCGGGGGAGATAATATATGTCTCTAATGTTACATGCTCATGTACTAACGTCCAACACCTCCTATAGATAGGAGGTGTTGGATTAACGCTAGGTCGGGCGAGTACGCCTGCCAAACCACTCCAATCTGTTCAAAAACTATGTCGTGTAGTTTACAGCCTCATCTGTGTCACACGTAATGTCGATAGATTTGTATATTTGAACACTACTGGGCAATTCTTGCGAGTTGCTTTTTGATAACATTGACATGTTCATTTCTTAGGGCAAGTATTGCCCTTTGGCACTGCCATGCATGATCAGTGTTTTTCTACAACAGCAATATATCGATCTTCGCGGGGGTCGTAACCCTTGGGCGACCGGCCACAAGTCTATGTACAACTGTTTGGCTTGTTTGGAATTGTTTTCATAATCGCGAAAAGACGCAATGATGAACGTTGAAGAAAAGAGCAACATCACTCATTGATTGCCCTGCTTTTAAGGCGTCCCACAGAATGCCAGCCCTCACTATCTGCCATTCGTCTTCTGGAAGCCATAGAAACACGTCTGTCTTGAAAACTAATCGTACGAAAGTTCCAAACACTTTTTATCAGCACTTGCAAGCAACTCCTCTAACCCTTCATAATGCTAGCTTCTTATACGACTGCCTGTTTTTTGCATATTTCTCGACACGAAACCGTGATTGGCTGTTACATAACACATTTGCATACTTCCATCTACCTTTGTAGCAAATTGCAGCCTCTCAAATTCAGATTGGCTTCTGGAAGTTACATTTTCCTCTCCGTGTTTACTTTTGGCATTGAGTGTATTGTAAAACAAATATGAAAAAGTTACTTACGTTTAACTAAACCCATTAGGCTGAACTGTCTGCAGTTCGTATCGTAGCGTGTAAAAGTAGCCTCGCGATAGGACTTTGAGTTGTGACGCGGGCTTTGTAATAGAGTCGGTGTTGGTTCAACTACACTAAAATGACAACGCAGTAAAATGGTGACTATGTTGTGCCAACTGTTCCTCTAAAACCGTTCCTCCTAAAAGGAGAAGCTAAAACTACACAGAAGCATAAAAACAGCATTTTTTTCGCCCGGTAAATCGAAAAAGTGCCATAGTTAAAAAGACCGTTATAGCGAAACGCCGTATAAAGAGCGGCCGAAAATAGCGAGAGTTGAGTGTATAGCGATATTTAATTTTGATAATTTATGCAACGTATAAACTTACAAAAGTATAAACTTTAACTTAGGATATCTTTTTTAAAGTTTATCGATTTCTGTGTACGTCAGTTTTCGTATAGCAGCATTTCCATCCTTCATCAACGATCTCTCAAATGTGCATACTGTCTCACACAAATGAGACAGACTTATTTCATTGAATTTAATTAATTGTGTCTAAAGTAAAATTAGGCATCTACGAACATTGCTAGTTTCAAAAATTCAGATAGTCAGTGAAATAATTTTACTTTGTAGTCAATTAAATAAAAAAACTGACCTTAAATTTTGATCTATTAATCTATTTAATTTAAAATTGATAATGACCGTAACACATTTAAAAATATTTATATTAAACTATACTTCTAATTTTTTTTTTAATATCCCTATTATCTGAGTAATTTGGGGTTAATTGACCCAAACCAACACATTTCATTGTTTGTTGTCAAAAAATAAAATACACATTTAAGTTGTAAAATTTTAAAAATATGAGACTCATTTTTTTCTATGTTTTAAGCAAAAAAAAAAAAGGCATGTTTTCTTACTCTTCTTTCACCATTAAATTTTTTCGACTGCCTTATTCAAAAACTTACTCTTAATATTTAGAAAATAGAGAATTGTTTGGCATTGCAGTAAAATGTGTAAAAGATGCATGTGTCCATTGTTTCGAATTTCGTTTTTGTATGGATATAAATAAAGTGAAATGTATTTTCCATAGTTTTAAATTGATTAAATCTCCCCTCAAAGGCTTGTTTCATTTTCCTGTATATAATCATTACATATTTTTTGATTGCATTTTCTTGAACGTCAAGCGTATTTTTCCATTGCTATTGTGTTTTGAAAATGTTTTTTGTAACTGAGGAAAATATTTCATGATTTTCATTTCCAAAGAAGTAAGGATGTCAAGTTTCGTAATAAATATCTTAATATTCTCAAACATCATTAAAACAATTTGTCTATTTCCTTGAAGTTTTTTATTCAGTTCATTAAATGCTGAGTGATGTCGCACAAAAACAAAAAATCATTTAACCAATCTATATTTAAAAAAATTCGTCAAAATTATTATTTTTTTATTCAAAAAGAGCTTAATTTCTTCTAATAAAATGACCAACCGAATTAACAATTTAACTGTAACTGGGCCATTGAAAATAATTGTACGTCAAAATCCCGATCCTCTAATGTAAAAAAAAAAATGCAAATTGTCGTGTATCAAGACTTCTTGCGTTTATAAAGTTGATGACTTTTATTACAACTGGCATTACATTGGAAAATGTTTTTAAACCTTGCTTCGCACATAGAACTTGCTGATGCATTAAACAATGAAATTCAATCAGAGGATGTGTAATATTTTACCTTAAGGTACTGGATAACATATATATATATATATATATATTTATATATATATATATATATATATATATATATATATATATATATATATATACAGGGTGGTCCCGAATTCATGGTACAAACTTTAATGGTAGGTACAGGACATTGTAACAATGATTTATTGTATAGGAATGTATAGTCGCAAGTGACGCGGTGAGGCGAAAACAGGGGAAATAACGGCCGAAAGGAAAAACAAAGATTTTATTGAAAGCGTTTGTTGACAAGTGTCATGTTTACAGTAATTGTTCAAAATTGCGTCCACCAGTATCGATACATGCTTGACAGCGTCGGTGGAGCGATTGGGCGTACACGTTCAAAGATGCCTGGTATTTCACGCACACCCTGCAGCAGCTACAGATAAGCGAGCGACGAGATCCTCATCTGAGTCAACTGGAGTCTCATAAACAAGATGCTTTAGATGTCCCCATAAAAAGTAATCGAGGCTCGATAAATCGGGAGATCGGGGTGGCCAAGGGACTGGTCCACCACGCCCAATCCATCGAGTACCAAACGTGGCATTCAGGTAATTCCGTACATCAATGCTGAAGTGTGCTGGCGCCCCATCGTGCTGAAACCACATGCGGTTACGAATGGCGATCGGAACATCATGCAGCAGTTGTGGTAACACTTCTTTCAGAAAAATAAGATAGCTTCCGCCAGTGAGCCGCGTGGGTAGTAAGTATGGGCCAATCAAAAAGTCGTTCACAATACCAGCCCACACATTAATACTGAAACGTTGTTGAAAACGCATGTCGACGCGTTGCATGTGGATTATCGGTTGCCCACACATGGGAATTGTGGCGCATTAAAGACACCCTCGAGTGGAAAATGTCGCTTCATCTGTAAATAGCACATAATCTACGAAATCCGGCTGCAACGCACATTGCTGCATCACCCACAGGCAGAAGTTCACGCGGCGAGGATAATCTGCCGGATTCAATGCTTGTACTTTCTGAAAATGGAAGGGGGTGTAAGCGATTTTCGTTTAACACTCTGCATACAGTCTGATGACTCACACCTACGTCACGCGCAACAGTTCTTGTGCTTGACTCGGGTCTATCAGCCACAATGTTCAAGATGCTTTCTTCCAGCCTTGGAGTGCGTACAGCTCTTACTCGACCAGCGCCATGTCTGTTGACGTCGAACGCACCTGTTTCACAAAGTTGACGATGTAACCGTTGAAAAATTCTATGATCCGGCATTCGTCGATCAGGATACTCCGCGCGATACATTCGTAACGCAGCTCTGCCGTTACCATTTGCACGGCCGTACATGTAATGCATGTCTGCTTTTTCTGCATACGTAAAGTCACCCATCGTCTACGGCAGCACAATTGTGAATGGCGCTTTTCCCTACTGCGATGCATCATGTTCAACAGCGGCTAGACATCTACTGCCCTCTACCGGCAATGATACCAACCGATCACTCCATTTCTCTTTCCTTTTATTTCCCCTGTTTACGCCTCACCGCGTCACTTGCGACTATACATTCCTATACAATAAATCATTGTTACAATGTCCTGTACCTACCATTAAAGTTTGTACCATGAATTCGGGACCACCCTGTATATATATATATATATATATATATATATATATATATATATATATATATATATATATATATATATATATATATATATATATATATATATATATATATATATATATACAGGGGTGTTTCAGTGAACCGTTTCAGAACTTCTAAGAGGGGTAGGGTACATCCTGACAACTCGAAATCATATAGCAATGTGGGGTCGGAAATGCTTTCCTGAAGCGGTGTTTGTACACAGAAGCACCGTAAAGAAAAGAGACCCGTAAGTGAGAAATCGTTTTAATAATACATGAAAAGAAGCAAAAGGTACATGGATTAAAGTAAGTGTTCGAAGTTTCTTCCACGGGCTACAATGCACGCCTCATATCTCCGACGCATAGACATCCGAACATTCTGGAATACTCCAGGCATATCTTGAATTTCTCCGGCAGCTACTGCAATTCTTGCTACCAGCTCCTCAACATTGTCAATAGGGGGTGTCATAAACTAGCGATTTCAGATGACCCCAGAAATAAAAATCAAAACATGATAGGTCGGGTGACCGAGCAGGCCAACGCACGGGATCACCACGTCCGATCCACTGCTGAAAAAATGTGACATCCAGGTAGTTACGAACATCTCCACTATAATGGGCAGGGGCTCCCATCGTGTTGGAACCACATTGTCTGTTGCGTCGATGCAGAAATATGTTTCATCTCTCAAAAATTGTGGCAATACTTGCTGCAGAAAGAGCAAGTAGTTAGGTCCGGTTAGACGAGACGGTAACAGGTGAGGTCCTATGAGGTGATCTCCCATAATACCGGCCCATACATTGACCGAAAATCGAATCTGTGCTGCACGACGTTCGTATTGCATGCGGGTTCTCGACGGCCCAGATATGGTCGTTATGCGTGTTGAAAATTCCTTCCCTTGTGAAGGATACCTCATCGGAAAACAACACTTCAGCAGGAAAATGGGGATTTGTAGCACATTTTCCAAGGTACCACTGTGCGAAAGCAATACTAGGTGCATAATCCTCCGGTTGCTGTGTCTGGACACGCTGCACGTGAAACGGATGCATGTCTTCTTCTCGGAGAATCCTCCAGACGCTGCAATGGGAAACCCCCGACTGCGTTTGCTACACTTCGTTGTACTCGTTCTTGGATTCCCCAGTACATGCTGCAGCACATTCTGTTCGACGTCTACAGTCCGTGCTGTTCTTTCCCTGTCCCTGTCAGCTCTTTCTAATGAACCTGTCTCAGCTAACCTCTGGTGCAGTCTTGCAAAGAAATTATGACTGGGGGATACGCCTCGTCGGATATCGTTCCGCGTACAAACGCTGTGCGGCTGGCCCACTACAATTTGCAAGCCCCGTACGCCAAATGCATATCGGCTAACTCTGCGGTCGTGTAATCATCCATCCTACTAACTTGGAGTTCTTGTGCGAAATGAAGCTTCCCTACACGAAAGCTCGGGATTTTCGCACAACGCCATCTACCGCGTCAGGAAAGCATTTCTGACTGCCCATTGGTATATGATTTTGGTTCGTCAGGATATATATATACATATAACAAAAAAATCGACGCACCAAGAAGAAATCATCCGATTCCTTTGAAGTTTCGTATGCAAAAATGTTTTGACCAAATATGCAAATGATTATAATTTGGTGTCCAATGAATGAATAGTGCGATCTCCAGCGCATCGGAACTGCGCATCCAGCAATGTATATAAGGAGTTGTTCTTGATCTGTTGTTAAAATTTTCTGCTGCATTGCAATTGAGGATACCTTTCAACAACTGAAAAAATGCCTCGCCCTCAGTATTCGAGCTGATTACGAGCAACTTTCAGAGTTTTAAAGAGGTCGTATCATTGGATTGAAATAGGCAGGTTGGGCAAATCGGAGAATCGCTTCGTCATGTGAGTTGAAGCTATGCGGTTAATTAGAAGATGCTGGCAAGAGTGGGTGGACAATGGTAGATTTCAGCGTCATGATGGTAGCGGTCGACGTAGAGCCACAACAGATCGCGAGGACAGAGTGATTGTCAGATCAGCTGTCACAGCGCCTGATTCATCGCTATCAACCATCAGTCATGCGACCCACACACGAGTGTCCACCATGATCATCACAGACGGCTGAGAGAGCGAAATCTACGCTCGTACCGACAGTTACGCCACCTGCCACTCACGCCTGCACACTGTCGAGCCAGATTACAGTGGTGCTTGGCTCGATCAGGCTGGAATGATGCTGAATGGAGACATATAGTCTTTAGCGACAAATCCCGCTTCCAACTGTGTCCTGACGATCATCGTAGACGTGTCTTGAGACACACAGTGCAGCGTGCCGATCCTGCTTTCACTATTGCACGCCACACGGTCCCTCAACAAGGAGTTATGGTCTGGGGTGCCATTTCCCTTGATAGCCGGACCCCTTTGGTCGTCATTAGAGGTACACTTACTGCACAGCGGTACGTTAACGACATTCTGAGACATGTTTTGCTACCGTTCCTTTCGCAGTACCCTGGGATTATTTTTCAGCAAGATAATGTCAGACCACATACGGCACCTGTTGCTATGAACTGTCTTCAAGCTTGTCAAACACTTCCTTGGTCAGCCAAATCACCAGATCTCTCTCCCATCGCGCATGTCTGGGATATGATGGGAAGGCGACTGCATCCGTTAGGGAATGTTGATGACGTAGCCCGACAGTTGGAGCTAATTTGGCAAGAAATGCCTTAGGAGACCATCCGGGAGCTTTATCGGTCTATGCCACGCCGTGTGGCAGCTTGCATCCAGGCTAGAGGCGGGTCAACACCTTATTGAGCTCGTTACTGTAACTCTGAAATAAATCATTCAATTGTTCTGAATTTTAATCATTTTCTATTCTGTACATAATTTATCCTATCCATCAAATTTTGTCTCCATCGGACAACTCCTTGGTGCGTCGATTTTTTTTGTTATATATATATATATATATATATATATATATGTGTGTGTGTGTGTGTAATTGGTGCATAACCATTTATATCGTTACTCTTATCTAAGACAATTGAATACATTTCTACATAAGTTATGTCTTTATGTATCTGCGAACAAATATTCCTTTCCAATTCCATTACTCGATCTTTAATTGTATTGCGACTTATTGGTAACTCATTTATACGCTTTAGAATCAAGTCTTTTTCTTTAAAATCTGAAAACAATGTAGTGCTAAATATGAAAAAAATGT
>OX375876.1:125221978-125242019 GCA_947359465.1 Metellina segmentata
AGAAATACACCACAGTAAATAAATGGAAAAAATATAAAGTTCCTAGGGCGGCCCGGCACCATTTGATCCACGGACCGGTACCGGCCCGGGGGTTGGGGACCACTGGTGTATAGGCATTAATTAAACATATTTTCTGAAATGACTTTTCTGAAACACTACACGAGTTAAATCTTTTTTTTTTATTGTGTATAGGCATTAAACATATTTTCTGAAATGTATTAAAAACTGACAAATTAAGCTTTTTATTATACCAGTATAATATTAACATAGTGTTGAATCCATTAAAGTTTTCTTAGTTATGGTGCAGGTTCTAAAGATGTATAAGAATGAATATGAAACAAATTTATTTTTAAGTCGGCAAGGAGAAATATGATAAATGTACTTCGTTTAAAAATTATTTATCCTTTAATTATTAAAATAATTATTTGTGAACTAAAAGTCATCTAAGTTCATAAACATAGATTATATGCAAATTATTTTCATATTTAACTCAAATATTTATAAGTACTTAGGTGTAAGGAAACGCACAATTGGGTTTTATCTTCAGATTTCAGCAGTAAAATTTTGAAATCCAGCTAATCGGTAACGACGATTATTTACAACTGATTTGTAACCACTTTATACATTGTGTTACGAATTTATTTAGATTGAGTCCACAACACACATAAGGTCTAAATAACCACATCTATTGGTCGAAAGAAAAACAGGAAATATTTCAATTATTATTAAATTCTAATAATGATCAGCAGGTCGGAGAAAGGTAAACTCAAGTCTGACAGTAACAACAAGAATTTAATCACTAAAGCAAAGGAAGGCATGCATGTTAGCTGCATCCAAGGTGAGATACATTTGTACTCAGACCCGAGATCGAATAAAACCGGCGCAAATTCACGCCTTTCTCCTTTTATCTAACAACTTATGGGGAAATATCGTTCAGATTTGAAGCAGATTCAGCTGTTATTCGCTGCGAGGTACAGGAAACACGTGCAAACGATTCCAGAGAAATAAATCAACGAAAAATATAAACATCGCGTTTGAACGTGTGCTCCAACAAATAATAAATTTTAATGTAAATAAATAAATGCTCATTATACGTTTTGAAATATTCTTTCATCCAAATCGCGCCTTGATTTCATACGTTAATTTACTTGCCTGATCACAAATTATGCTGCACTGATTTAACATCCAGAAACAGTGCTAACAGAATAACATCATCTTCATCCATCTTGAAACTGAAGTGAGGCACGAGTGTGGACAGGTGCAAGGCATGCCTCTAAGCGCATGTCGCATTGAATGTTGAATTGAACGTTGAAAGGCAAGTTGAAAATGAAAGCGCACAAGTGTGGACATACCTTATAGGGTTTAGGTTGGGACTATGTTCATGTAGGCGTCAACGTTCAATTGACCAGGAACAACATTCAAAGGTCCCAGGCCCATGAAAAACACCCGCAAACAAATAGTCAGACTTTATGCAAATCTGCTGTAGTCTGGTCCATTATTGTAGGGTAGTGCATACTGGAGTTTATATGATAACAAAAGATGAAAGTTGAAGCAAGTAGCTCACAACTGGTAAAGTAAATCATGGCGGCAAAAATTAAAACTGGAGAATTGTTATAAAGATGGAGGATACTCCATCCATTAGCAAAAAAATTAACTTTAATGTAAAATGTAATTGAACTGGATAAATTACAGTAATGGAAAATGCCTTGGTGACATAAAACGGGCAAGAGCGATGCTTCTGGAGCATGATACAACAGTCTGAAAATAGGTTATGTAGTTATAAAAAATAATCTATCTAATTGTCTAAGGCATGAACAAGAACATAAAATATGGTTTATAGAAATGTTCATGACATTGGTTGGCTCGATTAAACCGTTTCACCGAAACACAAATTACTCGAGTGGTCTGTGTGAAGACAAGTCACAACGTTACAACATGTCATAAGAAATTTCAATCCTTTTCAGTTAACAGGATGCCAGTTGTGTTTTAAAAAGAAGCTTAACTTATTTATTTCATGTGGCATTAATTACGTGAAAAGACACAAATGCTTTCAGCAGTTTTATGCCTCCTGCGTCATTTGAAATTGTGATAAAATTCTATATTCTTGTTATTTGTAAACTTGGATATTTATTTTAGGTTTAAGTAAAATAGACGTCCTTTTCATGAAGCCGTATATATCATTAGGGTTGTCATTTCTACCATTATCTCTGGTTGAATGTTGTGCCAACATTTGGCGCAATATGACTGGTGCCCAGTTAACCGATAAGTACCGACATTTCTTGGATCTATAACTACTGGCACAACAAAAAGGAAGAGAAACAAACTGAGAAACGTATGCAGGTAAGAAAATTATAGAAAACTCACTTTTGGTGTCAGGATTCTGTGCAGCATCACCCTGCACTGTGACAGGTGTTGCAGCAGGCTGAGGAATAAACAAAAAATCAGACAAAGATTTTAATATACACAACTGGAACATGAATTAGAAACTCTTAGATTTTTATGCAAATGTTGGCAACGGACGTGATTATGCAAAATCAGTTCATGACGTGGGTCGTTCAGGGTATTAGTATACTGTGCATGTTGATTTCACCAGAAATTAAGTACAGTAGGAAAAACGAGTCCATTTGAAAAATGATTTATTGGAGCCAGTTTAGCGAAAGCCTAAGAGTAAAATTTAATTATTTACGTTGAATAATTAGAGCCAGACATACTGAAGCCATTCCCAACACAAGTTTTGAGCATGTTAAGGTGCATGGAAAATGGTAGAATATCCAAACCTTCTGTAACATACCTGAAAGGGGGCTTTCTTGCCTTTCAACCACGTATTACTGTGAATCTACATCCTCCTACCTAACCCAAATCAAGACACACTTAAGGTCATAAATGACGAAACCAATCTGGAGATTCAACCAAACCTGCAGACCTCCATGCTCCAACCCAATATTCAAATGTTTCTCAATGAGAAGCAGATATACAACAAAACCATATACAACAAAGTCATTAAAAGATCAGTTTCCGCTAAGTAAACAAAATTTTCATTTTTTGAAATATTTTCAAGTGCATGGTAGTAATATTTCTGAAAATAATGTACACTTAAGTGTACCAACTGAAATTTCTTGCAAGAGAAACCTTATTTGATTACAGCCTAAATCAGTGCAGCCTGCAACATGAAAAGATTCCAACCATACCAGTCATCACCATTCTGAAGGGGTGGAACACAAGACACACCGATGCTCCTCAGAGGATCTTGTTCGGTTGGGTTTTATGGGGACAGAGCAGGATCCCATCCAACCGTACAATAATACTTGAATAACATTGAATAGAGAATCACGGAAGCAGAAGATGAGGTACCCCAAGAATATTGCAGTTGTGTTGAATGGCCATGATTGAAAGATAACAAGAAAATTCTTGAATGTGGCCTTGTTTGATAACAGATAAATGAGAGCAGCCATCCAACAGAGAAGGTTCCACGACATTCTGGTGCTGCTCAAAGGGTTAATACGTGTTGGGTTTGGGTTGGGTTTTCGGGTGCAAGGGCTCAAACTGTGCCACAATGCTTATTTGATATACCTCGATTAGGGAATCAAAGCAGAAAATGAGATACCACATAAGGACAAAGAGTGAGTTGAACAACATAAACGAAAAGATAACAAGCTCATTTTGGACAACATACCCCTGAACTGGCAGTCTCTGCAAGCTGACTTTCCGTTGCTGCATGGGTGGGTGAACCTGTGGTGGTGCTGGTGGCTGCAAAGGCGCAGCAGTCTGCTGCTTTGCCCTTCTAGGCAGGCAGACTCTCGGGGCTGGTGGCGTCGGTCCAACAGCTGCCCGTGGTCGTGTCAGCGCTACGGAGGGTGCCCGGTTTGGAGCAGCGCTCGGAGCTTTCTTCTTTTTTCCCAGGTGGATGCTCTCCAGAGTTCACAGGGGGTAGGGCTGGGAAGCAAAAGAAATGATACTTATATATATATAAAAGATAGGAAATCTGGCTTTGCTTTGTAATTGTATGCAAATTATCCAACTTTACTAACAGTTTCTCACAAAAGTAATAACAAAACTATTAACAATCCTTTAAAGGTGCAGGCAGTGTTGTTCCTGAGGTGTTATGCATGTTTAAAATAGACGAGACCAGTCCATGAAAAATTGAATGACATTTTTTGGATAATTTTGGTATACTCTTCTAATGGAAAGGTTGGTTAGATTAAGCTGACGAGGTATCAGAAGAATTTATTGAATCTCAATTCAAGAATTTCAAGACTAGCCGACCAACGGGTCTAGTGGTTAATGTGTTGGCCTCTGGATCGGAGGTACCTGATTCGAATCCGGGGTCAGAGAATTTCAAGAAGGAATTTATTATTTCTGATGATAGTTTAGTTCCTAAATTCTCAGATGTTTAACATAAATTGATACTATCTATACAGTATACTGATTTGCATGTCTAAGAAGTTAAAGAAATATTGAAAAATGAATTAAAATCAAACAAATCCAACAAAATATACGATTTTTATGGAACCAATTTTTTTTAAAAACATTTTGAAAGAATCGCAATTTTTTCCCTGTCTTGGATCTTTGGGGAATTCTCAGAAACTCGTTTGAATTTTAATATTTGTGTAGATGAGAGACTGAAAAGCCGTTCATCTGGTCTTTAAAACCTTTGCCCCATTTCGTGTTATCTAAAGAATATTTTCAACTTGAGTTTGACTCGACTTGTAGGTAATTTCTATACTTAAAACTAAGTTGGGTAAATGACAAGGCCCAAATGTGGTTTCAATCTTTCAAAAACTAGTCACACACACACAATCCCTACTATATTTTCTTAACTCATATATTTATATTCACCATAACTTTTAACGATATTGTGTATTAATGTTTTACATAATACTATTTAGATTCTACACTGATTTGCATCTCATGTCGGGCACTTTTAAAATTAAATTTATTCAATTCATGAAAATCCAATTTAATCTTTTTAAAATCTTATTTAAATTTAAGAAATCCGATTAGAATGGGTGCTTTCAATTTTCTCACGCCAACAGAAATTAATACTGTCTAGGATTTTTACTGTGATTTACATGTTTCATATCTAACAAGTTTAAAAGGCAGAGAAGTTTCTTGATTTCCACTTTGTGAAAGTATTGTATTTCATAATATTTCATTTCTTTTCGAATGGGGAAACAATTTGTGTGTGTGTGTTTCTGACAAATTAAAATTACTTTAAATTTTGAGTTTTTAGTCTGTGACATACAAGAAATGTTCATCAGAAACAAAATGGATAACAAGCTAAAAGATAAATGTTAAAACTTATATTACGATTTTAAAATATATTAAATTTTTCTTCTATTTGAACGATTATTTTTTAATTTAAAATTCTAATAACAACGGATTCGTATCATGAAACGAAATTCAAATGAAAGAATAAAAGTAATAAAGAATAAAAGACCCAATATATATGGTAACTAATTTGTCTATCAAAAATTTGCCCTGCTACAATTTAAAAATCTTTATATACATTAATGTTTAACATATATCAATGCTATATGGGATCTATACTGTGATAAGCATTTTTTTTTTTTTTATAATCTGGTTTGTAACATAATTTGTAGTTGCTTTGCTTGTTTTACATCAATACCAATCATACTCATGCTTATTAATTTTTTTTGATAGTTAATTCTTTCACTTAAGATTGATTAAATTTTTTATAACGCAAGCACCCGGTTTGGGCAAGATAACGATTATTAAATACTTTTTATCACGATTTAACCGTAAATTTCAAACGAATCTGCAAAACTTAACCTGGTACAAAAAAAAACACTTAAAAATCAAATTACATAACCCTATATGCAGTGCTTCAAATCATTAGTGGTCCGCTGGTCCGAGATCACTTAAAGTGCAATCGGACCAAGAGATAAAAAATCTGGGTGGTCCGCTTGACTAGTAGCTGTGTAACGAGAAACTTAGTGCGTGTTCTTTTAAAATAAGTTTCAAACTTCTAAGCCTTACTTTTGGCATGCTGTCAAAATTAGGTATTTATTTAGAATTAGGATACTCGTATCAGCGTATACTGGAGCATTTACCAAATTGCAAACACAATAAGAAAATATGCCGCAGAGCATTTCCTGTCTCGTTAAGAATTCCTAGAAACTTGAAGTCAATAACAAAAATGTATCGAGAATTTGGCAGAATTTTCATTCGCCAAAGAAGTTTGCTCGCCAGTGGCGAGTGGAAATTCTGTGCCCTGAATTAACACGATGTTAACTAAACTAATTTATTAACTGAGGAGCGGACCAGTATATTTTTGTATACACTGCCACTCAAGATTAATCACTTTTATTTTTATTTTCTAACGCTGCCTATATGAAGATTTGAAAAATCTCTCAAAATATCAGTAAAAAGATATTAGTGGCACTATAGTGTAGATCCTCTGATTTGAATACGAATACCACATGACACAACCACATTATAATGTGGTTGTGTCATGTGGTATTCAAATCAGAGGATCTATAAAATGCGTCCTGAAAATAAAATATTGCAGATTTGATTTTAAGACCTTTCCGGTAAGGGGGTACATCGCTATTAAGGGGGTCCTGCATCTCCATTCCCCCCCCCTCATGTTAACTTTCGGGGTTTCTCATTTATTCCTAAATAACTGTATAGATCCGAAATCTTTACAGTGTATATTTGAATACTTTTAAAGACTTTGACACAGGTTTTTTATTATTTTTTTTAATTCACAATGAAATATTTTCAGATATTTTTTTAAGTATGCATTTTATATAAATCTTATCCCTCGTCACTATTCCATCAGCATATAATTAATTCAACCGGGTAATTCTGTTAGTATATATTAATATTTTATTAATCTTTATTTTTAAAATCATTTAAAATTATTATTATTAAAAAATAAATAAAAATAATAGTAAATAAAATATTTAATTTGATGCGATAATTGATTTAACAATTGTTTCAATATATCCGGTTCTATTTTAGGGAGTAACCACAAAATTTTATTCTAAATTTTCATCCGTCAAGTGGTTTTCATTTTTCGCTTTGTTACCACACGACTGAAAATGATTGTTCATAGATAAATGTTGGTCTAATAAGGCTAGTCTCTATTAGGAGGTTTTAACCTCCAAAATTACCATCGCGTGACTTGTTAAAAGTCAAGTTTAAGAAAGGCTTGAGCCTGTAGCTGGTTGTCAATATTTGTATTTGTATTTGTATAAAATAAATAACACATGGTTAGTCGCGACGACAGAAAATCAACGGAGGACCGCATGAGGCCCGCGGTCTGAACATCCCTAGTGCAGGCAGAGCCAACTTTCAGTCTCAACCGATTACAATGTTTTCAGTAGAGGGTTGCTTTTACAGCATTAAAAAAAATCACTGCTTTCAAGGAATGTTCTGCCACTTTCGTTAAAAATTTTCAACTTTTCAAAACTCCTCGTTACCCAATACATTCATTTCCATTGTAATTTGAAACTCCAAACAAGTTTAAGAAAATGGCAGCAATTAACATTATTTACAAATGCACATCGTTGAATAAAAACTCTTTCGTAGACAGCAAAACGGTCTGAGATGTATGTCGATATTGAAAAGTGCTTTTAATAGGGTAAATATATTTCAATAGACGTCGGGTAGCATAAAATTGACTGAAACTGTTAAAGTATATTGATCAGAAAAGAAAATAAAATCATTAGGTATTGAAAGAGAGAAAACTCACCGTTTTTCGAGCCATACTCCTTGTAACCATGGCTCGCATGCTCTTAAGCGAGTCCATAATAAAGCAACAAAAATTTTAAACAGACAAAAAAATTTTTAAATACAAAATTTTAAAATTACGAAAGTTGAAAAAATTTTAAATACAAAATTTAAAAATTTTAATATTACAAAAAAAAATTTATGAAAGAAAAGCACAAGTGATACACAGCCCTAATAAGGGCTTTTTGTTCTGTAGCACTAGAAATTTTTTGCAAGAAATTGGAAAAAAAAGGTTTGTTACCAACGAAAATGGTAACGGGTCTCATCCTAAATCCGCACTGATGAGTAGCAAAGACAGGGCACTGGCCACTAGGCCAATCAAGAGGCCAGACAACCAACCAATCAGACGCAGTCAATGGATTCCGTTCATTCGTGGGGTGAATGTGGGCGGAGATCCGGGTGGGGAGCAGGAGAATGATGTTTATGGCGATTTTGTTGTATGCTGAGTGCACAGGTGGCAACTCTGCTCGACGTGTGGTTTCAAATTTTCTTCATTCCGAATGACTTTGTTGTTTCCCTGGGTTTCACCAAGGCCATTCTGGATAAGGGTACAGGCCTGGACGAAGTGCCATAGAATCGTCAGGGGTTTTGCGGCCCCAAACAAACACTTTCTTTTATAATAGTAGAGATAGCACTTTCGAAAGCTTTTAGTCCATCTGTAGGTGAGATTTTCATCGTCACTGTCTTCTCTCATAGTTAGGGCAACTTTTTGCAACAAATGCAACTTTTTTTTCACGCGTACTACGGTGCGTGTAAAGTACTGAAACCGAAATTCCTCCTACATGGGGTGTATTGTAAGTGAGTTATAACCACAACATAAATGCAATTTTCTGCATAAATGAAACTTTTTAAAATATAGCTTAAAATTAATTAATATCAAATTACTATTTCATTTTTTGCTCTTTGAACCAACCCTTTGATCACGTGTGTCTGATCTTGCATATGCCGAAGTATTGCGGATCAAACAAGTTCATGGAAAGAAGGTGTTCGTCTTAACAGACGAAAGTGAAATAAATGGCAAGAAGTACTTTAACACATTGGTTGGCACTCTTGATAATCCAGAGGAAACTTGTGTAATCGACTGCAGAGTTTGCGAGGTGAGTGTCGATCATCAATATGGTGTTCGTCTTGTAGATGACGTTTTAATATCTCTGAATGTTGAGCGAGAGGATTTTGCTCTTCTACTATCCAATACAGCACATTATATGACTGCGGCTGGCGCAGGTTTTCAATGTTAAAGAAATTGCTGGCCAAGGATCGACCATTCAACGTCCTTCTGTATTTCAGTATGTGTTATAATATTGTTGTACATAACTAAAATTGAATATATTTTGATTTTTTTTTTTTCTTCATTTTTTACGAATAATTTATTTTAGAATTTAGTGTATGAAAAATAAATGAAACTTTATTTCCATAAATGCAACTTTTCCCATTTTGACTACAACAAAAAAGTTGCCCTAATCATCATCGCTAGATTCATTTTCCTTATTGACGATTAATTTTATCTGTAATCTCTTTTTCGTCAGCGTTTATCCAGTCATGGATTGCGTTTTCCTAAGTGTTTGTAAGATCAAGTTCAGAATTATTTTCGTTAATTTTAAAAATGGAAAATATAGAACCCAAAAATAAAAAAAAATCCTCGGAGTATTTCAGAGCTTGGTTAAAGCGGAAACTTGGATAATCGGGATTATACTGTATTCATAATTTGGTTTTAATTGAGTTCGTTTCCCGGTCTCTGAATGTTTCAAAGTGGTTTGGAATCCAGAAGTCGTAATTTTTGGTCTAATCGGGCTCAATCATTATTTTTATCTCGAGAGGCTAAATTTATTTCATAAGATCTCTTTTTTTTAGGTCGTAATTTAAAATGTTGAGCATTAAGCACACATAAAAGCAATGAGTTGTAATTTTTAAAGTAAAAATTATTTCTGGAGTATTTTAAGAGCGCGTTCTACTAGAAATCTTTTATGTTTGTATGTATGTATGCATGTATGTTTCAGATGAACCGATCAAAGTTAGACAAAAAGAGGCCATACATTTCTTATGAATCACGAATGCGACATCGACAGCGAAACATCGATGTTTTGAACCATCGATGTTTAAAATTAAAACATCGATGTTGATAGTACATCGACCAAAAAACATCGATGTTTTAAAACTCCCCCCCCCCCCATTCCTTAAAACTGGTTTAGCAACCTCATGCATCAATGTTCGCCGGGGGAAGGGGGGGGGGTGATTTAATTTGTCATTTGCCATGTTTATTAATTTAACTTTTAACTGACAAACAAAGTCAAAAAAAATCAATAAGAACAATTAACAAATCCTTTTTTTTTTAATTGAATTAAAAAATATATATTTACAACAATTTGACATAGGTACTGCTAACTATAAGTATAATTAGGTAGGCATATAACAATAATTATTGTTAGTTATTATTAATTATTTATCAACTTATGGGGTAACCATAACAAACTTATTTTTTATTTACTGTGAATAAAAAATATTGAGGCGTAAAGGTTAATTCAGTTAGCTACCTATCTTATCGCACTAAAAGTCCAAAGTGCATGTTCAGGGGCATTTCTGGGGTTATTTGGTTACCCTACCCTTATATAATCATGGTCATAAGTCAATAAAAGTCTTAAATGATCGGTCATCTAAGCCCTGGAGAGGTAAAAATCAATGACTTCAAGAATTGAAAGTATTGTCTCACTCGAACGTACTTTAAAATACGATATTTTTGCTTCAAGTTTTATCGATCCAGACTGATAAATATGATCAGGGATTTCCTTAACACGATTATACGTTACGACACTGTTTGGTTTTATTCCTGGTCGTATTAACTTTATCATTATCATCATATAACATTACACCTCATAACCATCCAAAAATATTAGTAGGCCCAACCCGTTTATACCAGCCACACATTCCTTCTAGAAGGATGAAAAACTATACATTAACCCCGGATTCGAATCAGGGGGCCTATCGATCCAGAAACCAGCACCCTAGTCCCTAGACCGATTTGTCGGCTCTACGCCACTCTCAAAAGTTTGATCTCGAGTTTCGTAAGTTACCTTCCATGTGGAGGTCAGCCGCAGGATGGGTACCACGTGACCGCACGGGAAAGGGGCTCCAAATGTTCTGAAAAATTAACATGTTCTTCAAAATGTTCTGAACAGTTCCCTGGATTCTTTTACAGACACAAACGGTTCAATACTATGAAGTTTTCAGCCCATTGCGAAACAGTTTTTCATAGATTTTTTAGAAGATTATCAGATATTTATCTCTGCCTGTGAACAAGACTGATGGTTTTGTATAACAGATTAATGAATAAGCTAACGATGCTAAACATTCTAGCACTTGCAGATATTTGTTCTGCTCTTGGAAAAACATCCAAAAAAGTAGAAGAAACAGATCTTATGCCCTGGGAGTACACATTTTATATCAAAAGCCTCATTACATCCCTCGAAATTATGAAGGCATATTTTGATGAACTTTCAACAGCAGTCTCTGATGATGAAGACCACAAAGGGAAGAAAACCATTCAATTTGAAGCTGAATTACCAAAACTGTCTAAAACATTGTTTTTATATTTAAGAACATCATTGGAAATGTTTCCTCTATCAAATAGTGGTATTTCCAGTACATACCACGATGTTCCCCTTCTTGAGAAACCAACTAGCTCCAAGAGTCTTAGATCACAACACAAAGCTAGTGAAGGTATAGAGCTAATAGGTAATTTCTTATGCCTATCAAGCTATGTGAAATCTCTAATTGAACAATTCAGTGTATATTTTTGTACAACTGAATCAGATGATAAACCAACATTTTTTCTGTCATCGACAAGCGTCAGATCCGACACACTTATTTAAAATTGCACTTCTTGAACTGAGGGGAAAACTTCCTTCATTTCTAGTTTCTTGTATCTTTTATATGAATGCCAGTCCCTGAAACTGTATGCGAAACTGGGGGGGGGGGGGTTGAAATTCATGTCGTTGGGAAACAGGCTATTCAACTGAATGGGCCCACTCTGGTTATAAAGGCACACGAAGGTTTTTAAAAGCAGCTTTATTATCTATGTATGGTTCTGCTTATCCTTCCCATTTTAGAAATCCTACAAGAAGTGAGCTGATGAAACGATTTGTAACATCAAAATTCATAAACAAAATAAACGAGAACGCATCATGCTTACCATGTTTCAAATGAAATGAAAAAAATAATCTGGTTTAATGTATGATTTATTCACTAAAACTACACGTAAATTTTTCAGACAGATTATGAAATTCTAATCGCTTGTCGCAGACAGCTACAAAACTTTCTGCCACTGGCTGCATGTAAATATAATTTTGGACACCAGAGTAGTTTGAAACATTATCTGCGGCAGGCTCCGCGTGTACCCCCGGACGCTTTAAAATCTCTCTAAACAACGCAGTTCTTCGCATCTGAATGGCCCGTCGCAACTTCTGTTGTGTTTCGCAGCATTCAGTTGGTGTTAATTTGAAATTGGCGTCCGTAAAAACTGTTGTAAAAGTCTCGTTGATTTAAAAAATATATGCATTGTATACATATAGTTGGTAAGTATTTGATTTTATTTTTATTTATTTTAATTTTAGAAGCATAATTTTCCTGAAAAATTTGTCAAATGGAAAAAATATGTTATTTTGCGGTGGCGGTGTGGTAAATGTGTTATATACATTTAAATAAATATGCATTTTTTAGTATACGTTTACTCTATGTCACATTAAATTAATTTTAACACATACTTTAGTTTTAGTTTTTAGTTTATCTTATATATATTTCTTTCAGCCCATAGTAAAATGAGTGGTACAAGCAAGAAAAAAGTTCGTCAATATTCGGAGGAATATTTAAAATTTGGGTTCATACATGCCGTCCACGACGAGCGGTTTCCTTTTTGTCTTTTATGTCAGCAATGCTTGACCAACGAATCAATGAAACGAGGTCGTCTTGAGGCGCATTTTAAGGCGAAACATAATGCTCATATTAATTCAGATTTGAATTACTTTCAAACTTTAAAGAAAAGTTTTGAAAAGAGGACAACAGTAAAGTCTCTATTTACTGCTCACACTTGAACTCATAATCGTATTCTTGAGGCTAGTTATCAAATTTCTTTATTCATCGCTAAATCTGGAAAAAATCATACAATAGGAGAGAATTTAATAAAATCGTCAATATCAGCATTTCTTAAAACGGTTTTTGAAAAAGATGACTAAGATGTAAACGCTATGCCACTCAGTAACAATACTGTTAGCAGAAGAATAGACGAAATGAGTGAAGATATTGAAAAACTTGTTTTGAAAAGTTGAAAAGGAGAAAATTCTCAGTGCAAATGGATGAATCCACAGGTTGGGTACCAATGGATTGGAAGTTGGCCAACATAACTCCAATTTTCAAAAAGGGAATACAAAGTGATCCGGGCAACTATAGACCAGTAAGTCTAACATCAGTAATTTGCAAAATATTTGAATCTCTGTTAAAAAAGCATATAATGTTATACTTGGAGGAGGGGGGACTGTTATCAGAGAATCAGTATGGGTTTAGGAATGGCAGATCCTGCTCTACAAACCTTTTGAAGTTCTACGAAAAAATTACTGAGGAGCTGGATAATAAGAGCAGTGTGGATATCATGTACATAGATTTTCAAAAGGGTTTTGATAAAGTACCTCATGAGGCATTACTGTTTTAATTGGAAGGGCTGGGGATTCAGGGGAAAACATTAATATGGATAAAGAATTGGTTATTGGGTAGAAAGCAGAGAGCGCAGGTAAAAGGAAATTATTCACAGTGGACAGAAGTTATAAGTGGGGTGCCTCAGGGATCAGTTTTGGGACCAATTTTATTTATAATTTTCATAGATGATATAGGTCAGGGGATCAAGAATAGAATCAGTATATTTGCAGATGACTTAAAAATATGGGGGACAGTGGATACCAAGTTACAGATAGAAAATTTACAAGGGGATTTTGATAAGATATCCGAATGGGCTGTAAAATGGGGTACGTCATTTAATGTAGGGAAATGTCAAGTTCTGCATATGGGTTACAGGAACAGTGGAGCCGAGTACAGGCTGCAGGGAGTAAAGGTAAAGGAGGGAGAAACAGTCAAGGATCTTGGGGTGATAATTCACAGTGATTTTAAAATGGGTCATCAATGTTCAGCTGCGGGTAAAAAGGCTAATAGGTTACTGGGGTATATTAAAAAGACTGTAACTTCAAGGGATAAGAATCTAATCTTGCCGTTATATAAGGGTTTGGTAAGACCACATCTAGAATACACTGTACAATTCTGGGCTCCATATATGAGAAAGGACATAGAATCAATAGAAAGGGTTCAGCACAGAGCTACAAAAATAATAAAGGGGCTAGCAAATTTCGACTATAATGAACATTTAAGTAAGCTAAACATGTATACACTGGAAAGAAGAAGAAGGAGGGGGGGGGATTTGATTCAGCTTTTCAAGTTTGTAAAACAAGGGGACACAGAGGGCTTAAATTTCAATAGGGATAACAAAACAAGGGGTCATGGGTATAAATTGAGTAAGACACATTTTAATCGGGATTTAAGGAAAAACTACTACTTTAATAGGGTAATAGACAGTTGGAACGCGTTGCCAGAAAATATAGTTAATTCAAAGGGAGTGTACGAATTTAAGACACAATTGGATAGTCAGTGGGAATTGGAGAACTCATAAACAAAGGACCAGCCTTGTTGGGCTTGAGCCTGTAGCTGATCGTCAATATTTGTATTTGTATTTGTATTTGAATCAACTTTGAGAGACAGTGAGGCAGTATTTATAACTTACGTAAGATATAATGATAAAGGACATTTTGCTGAAGAAATGTTGTTCTGTAAAAGATTAGTAAGCACCACTACCTCCAAAGATATATATATATAATATATATATATATATATATATATATATATATATATATATATATATATATATATATATATATATATATATATATATATAATTTGGTAATTTTTTTTTGTTAACGTCGTACTAGAGCAACACAACGGGCTATTGACGACGGTCCGGGTCAGTCCCTTAAGGGAAAGATCCGAGGACAACACCTCGTAATTTTGAACCACGGTCAGATGACGAAGCAACACCTGAGCTGGCACCCCACTCTCCAAACTTCCACGCCAACCCAACGTGAGGACTTTCGGCCACGACAGATTTAAGGTGCACCAGCCGCCTCTACACCATACGTTTACAAACATCCATGCCCGTACCCGGATTCGAACCAGGAACTTTCCGATCTAGAGGCTAACACCTTAACCACTATACCGGTTGGTCGGCATATATATATATAATAAGCTAAAAAACTACTTAGATGTCAATAATATACCAATGAAAAATATAACATCTTGTGCTGCTGATGGTGCTCCTAATATGATGGGGAAGAAAAATGGCTGCTTAAAAAATGATGAAAGATGAGAATCCAGAAATGATTCTTGTGCATTGTGTTATTCATAGGGAAAACTTGGTAGCTAAAAACATCTCGCCTGTTCTAAATGAAGTACTACATTCAGTAATAAAGTGTATCAATGCTATTAAAGCTAATGTCAAATGTGAGCGTCTCTTCAAGCTATTTTGTGAAGAACAAAATGCACACCATGTGAGACTTTTACTTCACACTGAAGTAAGATGGCTCTCCAAAGGGAACTGCTTGAAAAGATTTATGGAACTGTTTGATACTCTCTTAGTGATTTTTTTAAGCGACAAACCTGAAATGAAGTATCTGTTAACAGTCGATGGTAAAGCATTTGTGAGTTATTTAACCGATATCTTTGAAAAACTAAATACATTAAATAAGCACTTCAAGGAACAAATAAAACTCTTGTTGATGCAAAGCGAAGATACTTGGTTACATTACCCTTATTTAGTTATATTAGAAATATATTAACAACAAAAACTTTGAACAGTTTCATTGGCTCCAAAAATGTAAAGTAAATGATACCGCTTTACTTGTTATTGTCGATCATCTGAAAATTCCATCGGCTGATTTAAAAGAAAGATTTTCTGATTTAAAACAAATTGATTTTCCAACATGGATGATGCAGCCAATGTTAGTGGATTTGTCTGATACGTCAAATATGCAGTATCAAGAAGAACTCGCAGAAATGCAAAATGACGAGTCAGTTAAAACTTATTTAATATAAAAGGAGCGATGGCATGGCTTTGTGAGGAAAAAGAAATCAAATACCCAAATTCAACCAAATGTGCAAGAAAACTATTGTTACCGTTTCCATCTTCATATTTAGCCGAATGTGGATTTAGTGCTGTAAAGCAGTGCTCTCCAACCTTTTTATCGCCACGGACCGGATCAACGTTTGATAATTTCAGGCGGCCCGCTGAGAGGGGCTGGGGCGGACGTTGATTGTTTATATTTTAGATTGTTTTGATTTAAATTTTAATTTGATTCTATTTAAACATGCCTTCAAAACAAAATACAGTTACACCAAAAAATGAATATAAAATGATTTAACATTTTAACTCACTAGAACGCTTAAATCAATGAGAACCCTGAGCTTGTTTCTTTGCGACGAGACAGTTTTATCTGGGGGTTATAGGAGACAATGACACCCGAAGTGTGTTGCTTATATCCAGTTTATACCGTTGTTTTGTTTTGGTTGCTGTCACTGCAGAAAACCCCGCTTCAGATAGGTTGTCGGAAATGGCAATATGGATTTAAGTGCTGTGGTGGCAAACTCAGGGTATTCCGCCATGAATTTAATCCAGAAGACCAGGCAGAGCTGTTGTCTCGAACGCAATTTTAAGGCGGCCTTCATTTGCAATCTCCCGCAGTTGATCTTCTTCTTGCACAGGCATGCTAGATTCGCCTGATTTGTTGACAAATGGATCGCGGATTAGTTCCTTACTAGTCCGTGGGTCTTTTGTGGTTGGGTCTGTTGTGCTCTTTTAAAAGTAAAGACAGGTGATCGTGCACCAACTGGGAGAATGAATTTTTAGGCTCAGTCGCCTAAATTACCCACTAATGTCTGAAACATGTCCAAAATGCCTCTGCTCACGCGCCGTCCCCACTACTTCAGTTTGGCTTTAAATGGCAGCTACTTTGTCTGCCAACTCGAAAACAGTTGTCACATTTGTCAAAATTGGAAAATAGAGATATACAGAATTCAGAAATCATAATTAAAGCTCTAGTAACAGAACAAATTTCAAGTTCTGATTTACTGCCTCCTAATTTGAGTGGTCATTTCATAGGTAAGAACCGCACAAATCCGAGAGAAATACTACCACAGTAAATAAAATGGAATAATTTAATGTTCCTTGGGCGGCCCGGTACCATTTGATCCACGGACCGGTACCGGTCCGCGGCCCGGGGGTTGGGGACCACTGCTGTAAAGGATTTACAGGTAAAAAAAAAAATCGTCTGGATATGACACAACGGAAAGACTTGAGACTGAAGCTAACCAAATTCGAACCTAACATAAAATCTCTGTGCAGCAAGCATCAAGCGGAAGGATCTCACTAAATTAAAATATTAAATTATTATAGAAAAATCTTTATTAAAAATTATTCGAATTTGAATTTCAGTTTTTCATTATATGTTTTGAAAATTTATTTACTGTGTTTCGTTAACAATTTCCTAGTGATTTCTTCCTAAAACCTATCATTTAAGTTTCTTAAGTGAACAATTCAATTTTTTAATATTAAAAATTATGTATATGTACATAGGGGGGCAAAAATAATTTAGAAAGGCTTAGGTGGGGCATGGCGCAAAAAAGGTTGGGAAACACTGCTCTAAAACAATGTTAAAATTAAAACAATCGCAACCCAAACAGAGTGCTACATACGTCATCGTGCATTGTAAGGATATTAACAATGTACAACAATGCCTTTTCTTCAAAGTTTTATTATTTTAAGCGTTTTTACCTCACTCAATTTCTTGCTTTGGTGCCTGTTTGACTACTTTTCAAAGCGCTCTGAAATTACCCTGATTTATCGAAGTATTTTGCTTCAAACTGTATTTGAGAAACTACTTAGTATCTCAAGAAGTCAACTATCATCTAGACTTTGTATTTCTATTCCATTCTTTTCGATTAAAGTACAGAAAAGGATGGCTCCTCGTCTTTGGAAGCGTTTGTCCAGAGCTTTGTAAGTACACTTTAACTTTGTTAATATTTTGAATTTAGCAATGATTTGAATCTGGCGTTTTCTTAGATATTTTTTTATTGTATTTTATAATTATCTTGAATTAGTCTCTTGAATAATGACGTAACTAAATTCATTTCTTTCAAAACAAGGTATAGGAATAGTAAATTAAATGTGTTCACTCTTACTTTTACTTCTATATTCGATGATATTGAATGAAATATTTGCCTAGGAGCGTTGTAAAATTTTATTCATTTAACTCTTAACAAAATGATTTTATTTCCAAATATTATGTATGATGAAAGTTTCTCACTTTTGTGCTTTTAATTAATATGCACATTAATGTTGCATTTATGTTACAGATTTGGAACCTATGACCGCCATTCCTATATGATGGATGCAATTAAGATCTCTCCTAAACGTTACGCTGTAAGTATACACTTTATAAAAGAAAGTAAATTATACTTTAAATGTTATATTATTGTCAAGACATTACTTAATAACGATTGTTTTTAACAGGAACAGCTAACGAGGATGGACGTGGATGCATTCAAGAAAATAAAACTCAAGGTAGGTTTTTTTTAAATAGCAATAAAAACTCATAAATTTATGTTTCTTGAATTGAATCTTTCTGTAATATTTCTGTATTTTACTGTAATATTTTTCACGAAGCATTCAGTTAGATGTTATAGTTAGATACTTGAACTTTGGTTATGCAAAATATTTCATTCGTTTTATTTCAACAAAAATAAATTTTCTTCTAGGAGTTTTTGCATCCACCATTCCACATGTCAAGTCTTTTGGAATTACTGAATACATGGATGAATTCAGCTATGTAAGTACCAACTAAATTAATATAACCACTGAACGTTAAAAACATCTATTCATGAAAAGAGCATTTAATAACAACTGCATACATATACATCTTTTTCCTTTTATCTTTTATTATTTTTTAGGTATCGTTTTTAAAAAAAAATGTGATGAAATGTTTTTACAGACACCACTTACTGGACAGCAGTGGAAATTCTGAAACCTTTGACTGCCAAGAAAAGGGCCGAAACCCTAGAACATTTCATTAAAATTGCCAAAGAACTCCACAAACTGAAAATCTGCACTCGGAGTTTGCCATTCTGGCTGCCCTCAACAGCGCCCCGATCCTCCGACTGGATGAGACGTGGAAGGTAGGTTCAGCTGATTCAATTGATCAGGAAGCCTAAAAATATTACATATTTTTAAATACTCAACTCTTGAATATCAGCTTGCTAACTTGTACCTTCGATTACTTTCAGAATGTGTCTCAAAACACTTGCTTATGTTGGAAAAGCTGGAACACCTGTGCTCAACTGATAATAACTTCCAGAATCTGAGGGAGTATTATGCCAATTGCAAAAAAGACTGCATTCCATTTATTGGTAAGTATGCATTCGATTCATGTTTTTCCCCAGTTACACCCATACAGGGTGGTGATAATCGACTTAAGAGTAATCATAGAACGCGATTCCTTGTAAAAAACCAAACCGATTATCCGTCTTTCTATTGGACGTGGTCGAACCTTTCTCTTCGGTTCTGATCCTGGACCGTTGGCAATAGCCCATTGTGTTGTTCCATTGCAACGTTAATATAAATACCTACCTATCTATCTATTGGATATGACATTCTGAAAATGCGTACCTGTAACAGGTAGGTAATTGATTTAACTTCGCACGGTCTGGTATCAAACCCGATGGGAAAGATCCGAGAGCACCTCGTTCTTTCGAACCAGATGACGAGATCAATACCTGAGCTGACACCCCCATTGTCCATACTTCTACGACAATGTGAAGACATTTGAGGCCTAGACAGATTTTGAGTGTATCAGTTCCTCTGAAGGTCTTGGGTGGATCGAGTTTCGAACTCAAAATTTCCAGTTGCTTGTACTTACAACACATAATTTAACGCACGTTTTCGAATTTGCATATCCATTGGTTGCTTCATTTTCGTCTAAATTGATTCTCAAATACTGGGCACATCAAATATGCCAAAAGAATAGCTTTTTTGTTGTCCTGGATCCGGAATTTTGAATGACAGAAAGTGACGTTATAAAACTTTCGAGTCGAATATCTCCTCAATCGAACGCTTTTTTGGTTGGCATCGCATTGCAAGATGGTGTGGTTG
>OX375876.1:125242219-125247219 GCA_947359465.1 Metellina segmentata
TCTAATCATCTAATCAAAATTGTGGATTCCAACAGGTACTACTTAGAATTAGAAGGCAATCAACTACCACGTACTTTCAGCAAGATTAACGGTTTATTAACAACACAACTACTCAGTTACAGAAAAATGGTATAATAATAAGAAATCAATTTAGTTATAAGCTCTCGTTCGATTGACGTCAGAGGTGACGTCAGTTCGTCTCTTCACTTCCTCGCAACATCCTCCCCCCTTTTTGCGGGGAAAGACGCAAAAACAAACAAGTCCTGATTTAGAAGGTCCAGTCTTTGAGGCACCTTTCTGACTCGTCCATACTTGGAAGCACTGGCTGTTGGGAATCGTTCCCCTTTATTTGGCTCCAAGGGAGACGATACCACGCACTCTGAAAGCCCCTCGGCAGTCGCACTGAACGGCATAGAGGCTTGGTCACTATCAGCATCTTGGGCTGGAAAAGTGCTCTGGTTTGGCGTATCATCCTGGTTGCTGGAAGATCCTGCATCTGCAACGAAATCTAAAGAGTTATCGTTAATTTCAAGAGGAAAAACTCTTTGAATAGGTCGTAGAAATGTCCCCGTTTGAGTTCTCACTCGCACTGTTCTGACCACTCCATCCTTTCCAGGAATTAATTCAATAACTTTGGCTAAAGGCCAGGCTCCTCTCTTTCTTATATCATCCCCTAGAAGGACGATTTCTCCCAATTTTAAGTTAACTGAAGAGTTTTTACACTGAGCCTTTTGTACCAAAAGTCCAAGGTACTCATTCCTGAATCGCTGTCTAAGATCTTGAAATAGCTTCCAACGATATCTAATTCTTTTTCTCAAAGAGGAAGAATCGCGAGTGTCCATATCCGGAACTCGGGCATCGTAGTTCTCGCTTAAAAACATAGCCGGAGTTAGAGGTACCAAGTCTTCCGGATTCTCTGACAGGTACGTAAGGGGTCTTGAGTTCACAACCGACTCGCAGTCACATATAATTGTATGCAGTTCTTCAAAGTTCAAAATTGAATTTCCAAGAGTTCTTCGTAGCAATTCCTTGACGGTGCGGACTAACCGTTCCCAAAATCCTCCCCACCAAGCGGCCGTAGGAGGATTAAATCTCCAAATAATTCTGTGTGCCTGAGTTTCTTTTTGTATCTTCTGCCAATCAAGTGCACAGAGCTCATTGTGGGTGCCCCTAAAATTGGTGCCGTTATCCGAATAGATAATTTTGGGTCGTCCCCGTCTTGCAATGAATCTCCTCAAGCTCAAAATAAAGGTGTCGGCAGATAGAAATGTAACCAATTCTAAATGAAGTGCCCTATAGGTTGCACACGTAAACAAGGCCAACCATACCTTTTCACCTCCTTTTAGAAACAAGGGTCCGGCAAAATCGATACCGACGACTTCAAAAACAGCACAGTCACTTACACGATCCGCCGGCAACGCTACTGGCATGCTGTCTATAGATTTGGCACTGTAACGCTTGCATTTTACACAACGTCTCACAATCTTCCTCACAGTTCTCCGTCCTCTTAGAATCCAATATTGTTCCCTCAATATATTGAGGAGCATCTGAGTGCCAACATGGCAATTTAGTTTATGAAAATGTTCAATAAGTCGAGAAGTGAACATACACCTATCCGGAAGAAGTATAGGAAATTTGAACACAGGTTCATCTTCGCGCTGTGTGAGTCGTGTCTTAACTCGGATTATGCCGTCTTCATCGAAAAAGTTCCAACCACCACTTTAGTACACGGTTCGGAAAAATACTGATTTTGGATCATTCGTATCAGTGTCTTTTCTGCAAAACAAATCTCAAGCGGTGACAGATCCCCGGATCTTCTGTTTTCTCTGTTCTTTCGACTATTATGTGCGAATCGAAGAATCCAACACACACACCTAATTATGGATAGGTAACTGGAGAATCTAACAGCATACCAAGGTATCGTATCCTCGACTAACCCAATGTTACATAATTGAACCTTTCTACGTTCGATATTAATATTCGACTCCTGACAAACTAACTCATTCTTAGGCCAGCTATCACACGGTTCATAGAGCCATCTGGGACCCTCCCACCAACGTGACTCTCCAAGTTGCTGTGGCGAACACCCTCTCGAAAGCAAGTCAGCTGGGTTTTGTGTACCCGGTACATGGCGCCATACCTCATCAGGAAATAACTGTTTCACTTCTTTAATCCGGTTTTCCACAAATACTGACCACGATCCCTTTTTTAGCAACCACCATAAAGCTATCATAGAATCGCTCCAGAAAACTAAATTTAAACTGGGCAACTCTAGTGCATTTTTTACTGCATGGGCAAGTCTAGCTCCAATGCTACAAGCCATTAGTTCAAGCCGGGGAATCGTCAATTCTTTTATGGGCGCTACTCTAGTTTTTGCTCTAATTAACTGTACCCTTACTCCTAAAGAAGTCTCCGTTCTCACAAATACACATGCGGCGTACGACGTCTTACAGGCATCAACAAAAACATGAAGTTCCGAGTTTTCATTAACCATAATGTATCGTGGCACCTCAACAGTTCTAAAATTATCAGTTTCATTAAACCATTTCAAAATTATTGTTTGAAATTTCTCAGGTAACAAAGCATCCCAAGCTACCTTAGCTTTCCACATTTCTTGCAACATGATCTTAGGGACCAATGTAGAAGGGCATAAAATACCTATCGGGTCAAAAATGCGTTGAACAGCAGCTAACACTTTACGTTTAGTGGGTTCTTCGTCCAGAGATATGTTAACACTACACTTCAGGGTATCCTTTTCTAAATCCCATAATATACCAAGAAGGGGCGTAATTCCCGAGCTTCTGACGAGTCTTGAAGGAACATTGCTCTCCCAACCTCTCAGATTAAAACGCCTGTCAGCCAAAATTTCCTTTGCTTTCAAAATAAAGCCTTCCTGTTCCAACACATTTGACACTCCTGTGACACAATTATCAACATAAAATGAGTGTCTTAATTTCTGGACGACAGGTTCAAATTCTGAAGACGCGCTATCCAAAAGGTGCGATAATGATGCGGCCAACAAGAAAGGGCTTGGCGACAACCCAAACACCAACCTACAATGACGATACACTATCCCCTCGTCTAAAGTCGGCAAAAGAAATCTTAAATAATCTCTGTCTTGCGGGGCTATACTTATTTGTAAGAAAGCCTTTTCTATATCCGATGACAACCCGACGGGATAAAGGCGAAATCGATCTAAAATATCTGGTATTAGTTCAATCAAATTCGGACCCCGAATTAAACAATCATTCAACGATGGCCCGTTACCTTCTCTAGCGCTTGCGTCAAATACGGGTCTAATCTTCATAGTCTGGCTTGAATGCTTAACAATGGGTCGATGAGCCAAATAATGATAACCCACTTCCAATTCTTCCCTAGGGACTCTTTCAATTATTCCTAGCTCCTCCCATTCCTTAAAAACATTAATATAATCATTCAAATAGTTTCCCTGAATAGCACGCACACACATATTTTTATGCCTCTTAAAAACTAAATTTTGATTAGTAGGCAGTTTTACATCTCCCTTAAAGGGTAAAGATACTTGATACCTTCCATTAGGAAGAACAGTTAAAATTTCTTTAAAACTATTTACAGTATCTACATAAGCCACTTTCCTTCTATTGTCCTCTATTGGATGCGTAATGCCTATAGTATCCAAATTACACAGGTTAGATATATCAAAGTTAACACACGAATACAATGAAAGCACGGAAAATGATTTACAACAAACGGACTCACTAGAAGCTGGCACCGATACTATACAATTCTCAAAAGGCATTTGTTTTACTTTACCAAATAGAACATTTCCTAGTTTAGTTTCTAATACAACAAGTCCAGAATTCAACCGTAAAGCTGTACCTGTAATTAAATTACCAATGACATCTACACCTATAAGAGCATTAATCTCCACCTCTTGACTATTTAAATCAGGTATTACAATGCCTCGTCCTTTTAATTCAACAATTGTAGAAATGTCATTCACTCTGGGAACAGCTCCACAAATTTTACTTTCACTTAAAGCCTCAATTACACAAGCATAAGTACCATCTAAATTTTCAAGTTCTAAATCATGAACCAAATGAGTACGAGGACTAGTCTCTCTCCCCCCAAACAAACCGTGAGAAATGGTTTGTTTCTGCTTATGTGGTATACCAAGAATTTCAATTACTCTCTTACTAACATAAGAACGCTGGCACCCTGTATCAAAGAGAGCTCTTACAACTAATTCTTTACCTTTAAATTTAACTTTAACAATTAGAGTCTGCAAAAAAACGTTATTACTATTACACTGACCTGCCAGAGCATTACTAGTAACAGTGTTCAACACTGGTTCTTTAACTAAAATTTCGCCTTCTGCACACATCAATGTAACATGAGGTTGATCACACCTAAAACATTGCACTTTAGCCCTGCACTTCCGAGCCATGTGGCCCACACGTAAGCACTTGAAACAAGCTCTGTGTTTTAAAACCACTTTCTTCTTATCTTCTAAAGACATCTTTCTTGCAGAAAAACAGTCTGCTGAAGCATGCGACTTATTGCAAAATATGCAAGAAAACGTCTTCTTACCGGAGGTGTTATCAGAAGTATCTACCAACGCACTTATAGTAGATATCTCATGATCGCTATTTTGTGTTCTAATAGAAGTTCGTTGTGCTCCCAGCCCTGAACGGGCGAGCAAAATCATTTCCTCCCCTTTTACTTCATTCCGCAGAAATATCATTAATTGCTCCAATGATCGAACCGCTGAGTCATCAGACGAACGTGAACGTTCCCATGCTCGCAGAACTGTCTCTGGCAAGCAAGACTCAACCAACGGCGCCAGAAAATCGGCATATCTTTCTTTTGTTCTTCCAAGACTCTCCAAAGCTGATAATTTACTTTCGATTGAATCATAAAGTTCCGCTAAATCACACTTTTTGCTACCAGTCGAAATATTATTGGTGATCATAGATAAAAGATCCCGAACAAAAATTTGTACCAATAAATCGTCTCGACCA
>OX375876.1:125252219-125422219 GCA_947359465.1 Metellina segmentata
CACCACTACAAAAATAAACTTAATCAGGGCTTGAAATAAGCTGTGGCAACCACTGCAAATCTGTGAGCTTAGCTTAAATCGGGACGACGATCAACGGTTCTAGCAACAAAATTTGCTGTGAATATTTAAAAATTGATTGTTAAAAATTGATGATAAAATTGAAAAAAGATTGTTGCATTATTTCTCTTTCAAATACCAGCCATTATATATAAATTTTTTTAAGAAAAAACTATGTGCTTTATATATATCTCTCTATATTAAAAAAAAGTTGCCGCCGCCGCAGGATTAAAAACTGTGTTGTTTAGCTCGATTGTTAGACGGTTTCCCGAGAAAGTACTGATCGGAAAAAAACAAAATTAACATGGTTTGTTCGTCATTGTATTCCCTGGACAATTATTAAGATTTTTTTCCGATGCGGCTATTAGTTTAGGGTTTATTAAGTGTCAAAATTGAAGAAACAAAATTTCTTCCGCGAGTGAGCAAAACTCATTCAAATTTTCAGTCTTCAGCCGTGAGTTTTTTTTAAGAGTACCTCTCAACGTAAATTTTTGCAGATCGTCGAGTTTTTTTTTTAATTTCAATTTGGTTCTTGACAATATTTTTTTGAACTTCGGGAAAAATCGGGACATTTTTGATAACTTTTTTTTAAAACAGCCATCTCTATATCTTATTACTATTAGTTTTTAATTTTTTAAATATCACAGAGTACCTTAGAATGTACTCTTTCTTACGGTACTATTATTTTTGAAATCGGTTAATAATTAAATTGGATGCGATCAAAAGTGAGTCCTACAAAATTCGGAATCTTTGGATATTTTCGCTACTTTTTGTTAAAACCGTTTATCTACAGCAAAAACCATTATTTTTTAAATTTGAGAACATCACTGAATACATTACATTACACTCTTTCTTATCGTACAATTATTTTTCAAATTGGTTAATAAATAAAATCGATGCAATTAACAGTTGGTCATACAATTTTCGGAACTTTCAGATCATAATTTCCGATACAAAACTAAAACTGTCATATCTATATCGTATTACTATTAGTTTTTAATTTAGAAAATATCGCAGTATACCTCAGAATGTACTCTTTCTTACGGTACAATTATTTTAAAAATTGGTTCATAAATAATTTCGATGCAATCAAAAGTTGATGACACAAATTTCGTATTTTTTATTTCGCGGAGCACATGAGGGTTGTATTTTTTACTATCGGGTTTGCCAGATATCAAATTTATCGTAGCAACAATTGCCATAAAAACAATTTCTTTTTATTTGGCGAGTAAAAAGGCTCGCTTTTTTCCCTCTGTTCTCAGACGGTTCACCGAGAAAGTACAAAGTACAGATCGTAAAGTTTGGAGATTAACAGGGTTTACTTAAAATTGTACAGGGAACAAGATGCAGAAGATTTTTTACTCATGCGGCTATTAGTTTAGGGTGCATTAAGTGTTAAAGTAAAAAAGAGTGAAATCACTTGCGAAAGAGGTATTGGTTTGGGAAGCAAACCAAACGGGATTGCGTAGCAATCCCTGGGGGTTGGCGAGCGTAAGCAAACAGGGGGCGAAGCCCTCGCTGTGACGTCAGGGACCGGAAAGTGAAATCAGGATAATACGAATTTTTCAGATGGTTTCACTCTGCGAAAGCAACCAAATGGCACACGTAAAAGGAGTGTTGGTTTGCGAAGCAATCCCCCGGGGTTGGCGAGCGTAAGCGAGCAGGGGGCGGAGCCCCCTAGTATATATATATGTAATAAGTGTGTGCATATAAGTGCATATATAATAAGTGTATATAATAAGAGGATAAGTGCCTATGGTCCTTCGCTTACAGATTTTAAGGCTGATTGAGCAGTTCAGAAATGGTTTCGTGCATGTAATCACAAACTTTGCTCTTAGCTATGTACTTATGAAACAACTGTAACATTGACTGATGCCTTTGTAAACTTGATAATAAGGATATAAACGTGTGTCTACAATATATTTGAGTATTTAATTTGATCTCGGATGTATGTAGGGTTTCATAGGAACTTGCAGAAAGTTTACAAGAAAAGTGGAGTATTTTTTTCTTCTCATTACCTTATTCATCCAATTGTTTTTAAGTTCAGTGAAAAGTTTGTAACTGCAACTGACCGTTATTACGAAAGTTTTAAGTTTTTCCATGAGCCGAATAGTTTTTGCTCCCAGTTTATAAAAGCTCACAGCTATCTTATTTCGAGCCTTGCTTACAATGCAATAGTATGTATGCAGTATAAAAATATTGATATAAGATAATCCATCCATTTTTTACAAGATTTGATGCAAACACAGCTTATCCTTTTTGTTGTCAAGTTTAGATTAGTTTTACACGCAAAAGTATTCTTTCCTTTGTATTTCCAGGATTAACATGTTTGGAACAATTGTCGTCAAGAGGTCCCAGTACCATATATTCTTTAAAATGTTGATTATTTGTCGTACATTAGAGTCGACCTTGAAATATTTGCCTTTTATTAGACTGAAAAGAAGCAGCTGTGAAGAAGTCATTCAGTAATAATGGAGCAATTTAAAATGCTTCAATGGCCATGCTTATGTGGCAAGAAGTGGGAATATTTTCCCTCTTGTAAAATTCAAATTGCAGGTAATGTTGCAAAAATGTTTTCAATCCCCTTTGCTATTTAATAGTATTCATTGTCTTGATTTATGTGATATTTATTTAAGATAAATTATGGAAACAACAAATGGTTTTTTTGATAACTTGGACTGTTTAAAAAATAGTAAACTGTAGTTCTATTTATATAAAGAATGAAACATATCCATTCTTACAATATGATTTGTAAGTTACCTTTTACAATTTTTCTAATTACTAATTTGCCCTTTGTTTTAATAGTGGGAACCGTGGGATTTATTTTTTTAGTGGCCTTAAAAACTTCATCAGCTCAATATTTGTAAATGCCTACCAAAACCCAAATTCCTCGTTGGTCATTTTTTCCGGCCATTGCTCAAATTTTAATGCAATCTTTGCTGGGTAATTTGCGTACTGTAATAAAATGTTTTCGTTCAAAGAGAAAAACAAGAAACGGGGATCTGCAACTATCATTGAGGATGCCAAAGGTAGAGGCCGCAGTTCTCGTCTTTTTAACTGATAGCTAAATAGTGGTTCAGTAGCTAGCAATTATTTAAAAATAAGTAATGTTTTAATCCTAGTTCAAAATTGAACCTAGGTATGGAATGACACAATATATTTGGTACTTTTCCGTTATAAGCCAGACTAATGAACTTTGCCGCCAATTTGGCTTATTTCTTGGCGTTATATGTTTCCATACCAGCCTTTTGTTTTTGCTGCCATTCTAGCTCTGATTATATTCAGAGAGCAAATATTCTCTGCTATGCTTTTTTAGTTTTCCGCTGGTTAATCTCGCGTAATTAATTTTTGTCATGGCAATGTTTATTAATTTGAATTTTTGTAGGTTATTTAGTCATTTAAGATGCAATTATTAAAATTACCTTTTGTGTATTGTTAGTTGGGCCGGATAGAAGCGGAAATGAGTGGTGTGGCTTTGAAGGAAATGAGTGGTTACATCATGCAGGTTACGCTTCACACAGCAGCAAATGTTTCTTGCATGTCCTTGGACAAATTAGGTTGAATAAGTACATGAAACTGAATTTTGAAAAAGTTGCAACCTTTTGGAATGTGGAACTATAAATTACTTTTTCCACATCACATCTGACAGTTAATTCTGTAGTAGTTTTCATGTCCTGGAAATCCATCTAATTATGATTGATAAAAACTATAAAATTCGGGGGTGTTGTAATTGGCCATCATGAAGTTTCTGTGCATTATAAAAGGAGGATGACCCCTTCAATTTGTTTTGATGAATTTATAGATCATGCTTTTATGTATCGAATAGTCCCTTTGAATTCGCTTGCAGCTAATCACATTAAGTTCAGCCTAATTGATGCAAGTCCTTTATGTTAAGATAGCATTTTCTATCTTAAAAAAAAAATTGAGTAATAAATTTGATTTTAATGTAACTGAATGTTTTATATATATATATATATATATATATATATATATATATATATATATATATATATATATATATATATGTATATGTATATGTATATGTATATGTATATGTGTGTGTGTGTGCGTGCGTGTGTTTACTTAATACATTCTGTCTTTTTATTTTAGGAGCCAAAAGAACCATAAAACCCGGACCCTCTGGAAAAGCTGCCCCACTCACTAGTTCTTATGGCTACACTGCAGAAGGTGAACTTGATATTTGAATCTTCTATTGAAAGTGGTTCATAACTTTTTATGAGCAGGGTTAAGATTCTGGTAAATTTGTTTTGGCTGGACGGAAACGTGATTCAGACAACTACAAATAAGTTTCACGGAAACCAAATTTTTGAGTGTTATATGTATTTTATGTAAATTTTAATATAAAATGGCATTTCTTCATGGTTTTAACCATTAGAAAACTTTTTGCTTTTTTTGAGTCAGCCATTTTGGTTTCTCCAGAAGAATAACATTATAATAATTTCATCCAAATTGCATATTTCATCTCTGAAAATGTTTTCTCTTTAATAGGATGATGAATGAAGCTATGTAATTTATTTCAGCATCCGGATGCAGTTTTAGACAAAATTAAATATTTTTACTGGTGCATTGGTTTCCATAAATTCAGTAGAAAAGCACAAACATCACTATTCGTCCAAAAAATAAGTCAATGAGCCAGAATTGTGTTTTTTTTTCTGCCAATGCCCGACAAATCGAATGTTTGTCCTCGTGATACTCGCTACAAAGGTGGATTTGTGACCCACTTACGGTTGTATTCACAAGTCGTGAATTAATCTGTGGGTCAGTTAAAACAAGGATTATCAAAGAACCGTATTCACAATACACAAATTAAGTGATCTGATGATTAAAGCGATTTGTGTGCTGTGATTGCATTTAGTTGTCTGCTGTCTTGAATACTTGACGCTGTTTACATTTCTTGTGTCTTGCATGAATTGAAGCTATGAGCTCTCTCTGCTATAGTTTCTCGATCACACTTGCTCTTGTTACATTTACGACACCGAATCTAAAAGCCTTCAATGCCGACCAAATACTTTGTCGGCCGAATCAAATTCTAATTACTTTTATACTTGTCAGCACTGGGCTATTGATGCAAAGTGAAGATCCTTGCGATTGTCCTCTTTCTTTTAAGCATAATAAATCAAACAAAATCATTTTTGTGCCGTGATATCTGCCGTGGTCAATGCAGCTGCATGTTTAAAAATAAAATGTATTCCAAGTTATTCCTAGCTGTTCTAAAAAACTGGTGACTTCATAAAAGTTTTATCACATAAATAAATTTTACAAAATTTGGCACCCACCTCAGCTACCATACCTAATATTTGAGAAACCTTTCCCAAAATTTGTTGATGGGCGACATTGCTTTCTTAGAAGAAGTGCGAGAACTACACTTGCATTGACCCTCAACCAAGTGTTAAACCGACTGAAAGTTTAAGTATACAGATTTACGGATATGAGATTTAGAGCATTGAATTTATACGAATTAGGTGACTACAAAGATTAAAGGTTGACTCACCTTGTTCCCCAAGAGCTATCATCAGTGGACGAAATAAAGACAGAACACTAGTTTCGATGTGATGCGATTCTTTGTTTAAAGTATAAGACAAATATGCGCAGGCGACCTTTTTGTGCGTAGACGGAATTCTAATTTTGTAATGATATAATGGTTACAGTTTTCTTGATTAAAATACATTCACAGTATCGTCACGTGCGCTGCATAACAAATATATCAAAATGCAAGAATGTTTGCAAATACGCTCGTACTAGTTGAGCGCGTTATAAAATTAAATCCACGGAGAGTTCGCACTCACTCATATTATCATAGAAAATAAATGCGTTCATCACGTGGCGTCCTCTTGTGGCTAATCTAAATCAACATCCTGCGAGGGCCGGCATGAGGGGAGAGGAAGGACCACCAGTCGATTCTGAGCACGAAGCTTTTCTCCATCCCTGGTCCGCACGCTGGCTACCCTGGTGATCTGATCTTTGCCCGGGAAGATGTTGGTTACGCGACCAAGAGTCCAGGAACAAGGAGCAGAATTTGCCTCTTGAAGAAGAACCATGTCTCCAATTTGCAGAGGTTGTTTCGTTGAATTCCACTTTTGACGAGGCTGGAGTGTATGCAGGAGGTCTCGTGTCCAGCGGCGCCAGAAGGATTCCTTAACCTGCAATAAGAGTCTCCATCTGCAAGAGAGACTTAGAATTTTTCGATTAGTGTTTGTAGAACTGTCAGTGTTTTCTGGAAGTTCCAGAAGGGGAACTCCGATTAGGAAGTGTCCAGGGGTAAGTGCACGAAGATCACTAGTTGCCGAGGATAAAGGTACCAGAGGCCTTGAGTTTATGCAAGCCTCTATTTGACATAACACTGTAGAGAATTCCTCGAAATTGAGAAGTGTGCCTTGACAAGTTTTTGTGAGATGCCGCTTAGCAAGTTTAATTGAAGCTTCCCATAACCCACCTTGGTTAGGGGCATAGGGTGGAATAAAATGCCAATGAATGTTTCTTTCCGATGAGAAGTTCTGGACGGATTGCTCTTTTGTGAGTTTAAAAAGTGCTTTTAGATAGGCAGACGCACCGCGGAAATTAGTACCATTGTCTGAGAATATTTCCGAGGGAAATCCTCGACGTGCGACGAATCGTCTCAATGCAGCCAAGAACGAGTCAGTAGAGAGACTGGAGACGGCTTCCAGATGTACGGCACGGGTACACATACATATGAAAAGGCAAATGTATGTCTTGAATGTTGTCGCTTTTCGCTGGTGCTGGCATTTTGTACTAATTGGACCAGCGAAATCAATTCCAACTTTGTCGAAGGGGCGTGACTGCATGATTCTTGCAATAGGTAAATCACCCATCTTTTGGTATACTGGCCTGGCCAATGATTTAAAGCATGTGATGCAACTGCGCACTACACTGCGTACTGTGGATTTGCCATCCGGAATCCAGAAGATTTGACGGATCAACGATAAGACAAGTTCGGGTCCCGAATGAAGACTTGTAAGATGGAAATGTCGAATCACTAAGGCAGTAATTGGGTGTCTCTTAGGAAGTAGAATAGGAAATTTATGATCGAATGCTAATGTCTGATGATGTGATAAACGTCCTCCAACGCGAAGAAGTCCTACTTCGTCAAGAAAGACATTTAAAGACAGTAGTTTGCTGGATTTAGGGAGAGGTTTATTTTTTGCTATAAGCTTAAGTTCGGAAGCGAATTCTTCTTGCTGTACAATTTTTAGAATAGCCGTTCGTGCACCGGTCAGTTCAGAAGTTTGAAGAGTACCTTTAAGCTTATTTCTAGATTTGAGGTTGTGAATGAAACGTAAGATCCAGGCTGTGACACGTAATAATGTTGTGTATGAAGAATACTTCAAGATAGCATGAGAGATTGGAGGTGATTCTTTAACTGTTTGTGGAACCAAATCCTTATTCTCGTCACGAATAAGTACTGAAGAAGTAGAGAGTTCAAAAGAAGTGAGAGCTCCGTATTTATTGTTGACAACAATCCAGTTTGGACCAGTGAACCACTCTAAATGAGCCAACAACTGTGAAGGATAAAGTCCTCGACTAGCACAGTCTGCTGGGTTTTCTTTGCCAGGAATGTGGTTCCAAGAAGTTAATGACGTCAGGGAAAGTATTTTTCCCACTCGATGTTGTACAAACTGATTTCCTGAAGACGGAGGGTTTGTGATCCAACTCAATGCGATTGTTGAGTCGCACCAAAGGAATATTTGTGGGTTTGGAACTGGGATTACTTTTAGAATTGTTGAAATTAGCTCGGCTAGCAGTAAACAACCCTGAAGCTCCAGCCGGGGTAGAGTTACTGGTTTAACAGGCGCAACTCTTGTTTTTGCTGCGAGTAAGGATACATGTGTCGACTCAGAAATGACCTTTAAATAAACTACTGAAGCATAAGCTTTAACAGAAGCGTCGCAAAAGCCATGAAGTTCAAGAATACAATCCTCTGAAGTATGTATGTAGCGAGGAACTTTAATTTGTTTAAAGTGATGCATTTCTGCTTGGAATTTATTCCACCGTTCTAGAATGTCTGGTGGAACGGGATCGTCCCAAGCCAATTTTGACTTCCACAAGTCCTGAAGCATAATCTTCAGAAGCAATATGGCAGGTGCCATTAGTCCCAGAGGATCAAAACTACGCGCTATGACCGATAACAGTTCACGTTTGGTGGAGACGGTTGGCTCTTCCACAGTCCGAACTTGCAGCGAATCGGTTGGAAGATTCCAAAGGAGTCCCAAGATTTTTTGTGAAGACTCTTCAGCATCACTGAACGATTGGTTAAGGCTTTTGGCTTTTAACGAATAAGGCAATTCGCTTAGTACCTCTCCATGACTAGATGACCATTTCCGAAGAGGTAAGCATCCTGCATTCATGAAACGTAGCATTTCATCGATTAAGGATTTTGCGGCTTCTACGGTGTCTGCACCTGCTAGAAGATCATCAACGTAGAAATGATTTTCAGCAATTTTAGAGGCGTTCGGAAAGTTGTCTTGTTCGTCTTTGCACAATTGTTGCAACGTACGAAGTGCGAGGAAAGGCGAAGAAGACATTCCATAAGTTATAGTGTTTAGTTCGTAGGTAATCAATGGATCGGACGGGTTTTGTCTCCAAAATATTCTTTGGAACGCGCGGTCTTCTTCCGCAATGAGGATTTGACGGTACATTTTACATATGTCTGCAGACACTGCAACTTTATAACTTCTAAAGTGAATTAAATTGTCAAATATTTCGGTTTGTAATTTACGACCTTTCAGTAGAAGGTCGTTGATTGCATGACCATTGGATGTTTTACTCGACCCATCAAAAACAACGCGAAGAGCAGTTGTGGTTGAATGAAGATTTTCAACACCATGGTGAGGAAGATAATAGTGGTTCTGATCTATCTCCAAGGTGGAAGGAGGTAGAGGTGACATATGCCCTAGGGCTAGATATTCATTCATGAACTCACTATATTTGAGTTTTAAATCTGGCTTTTTAGCAAGTTTATTCTCTAATGAAAGAAAACGGTTGAGAGCTTTCGATCGACTTTCACCTAAGTCTCTGTCATTACGAAAAGGGAGTTTTACTATGTATCTTCCCTCACTATTTCGTTGTAATGAATTTGTGTAAAGATCTTCACACTGAATTTCTTCATTATTTACCAGTTCTTCACACGGAATCGATTCAATTTGCCAGAATTTTTGCAGTGTGCTATCAATACTGGTATTAACAGAAAGACAGCCGATAGAAATGTTCGAATGTACGGCAGAGTTTATTTTTCCGGTGAGTAAATGTCCTAATTTTGTAGGAATAGCAACTGGTGAACCACTTTGTCCAACAATTGGAGAGCCGTTTAGTAGCAGAGGGAAAATGTCTGCTCCCAGAAGAATATCTATCGGTTTTTGACTTGTATAGTCTGGATCGGCTAGTATGAGTCCATATAAATGTGTCCATTTTCGTTTCTGAATATAGAAGTTAGGGAGAGGTGGAGTCACTTTGCTTACTACTAATACTTCAATGTGAAAATAATCTGACGAGAAGTGAGGAGAAAAAACAACGTTGGCGATGTGCAACGATGTTTCCGCCGTGACCCCATTAATTCCCATTAATCGATGTGTAGTTTCCCGCAAGGGTATTTGTAAGCGCTCCGCACATTCACGAGTCAAGAGAGAAGTTTGGCTAGCTCCATCAATTAAAGCATTAAATTGCAAAAATTCCCCAGTTTTTGATTTTATTTTTATTTGTGCGGTGGATAATAAAACATTACTTGTTTGTATATGTGATTGGCATTGGAGAGTTGTAGAAATGGATGATGATGGATGTTCCGGAGGGGCAATCGCGTTGTTTACTTCAGAATTTCCTACTCTATAAATGTGCAATAAGGTATGATGTTCATTCGAAGAACAATTTTTACACCCACTTTTTATCCGACAGGGATCAGTGTGCCCACGCAGGCAATTTGCACAGAGTTTATTCGTTTCTACAACTTTCCACCGATCAGTTACGGACATGCGATTGAAACATGTACACTTATAAAGAGGATGGATGTTATTGACCCCACAAAGAACGCAAGCTTTCCAATTTACAGCGACCGCACTCGCTACTAGAGGTCTAGCAAACGAACTGCTCCTTTCCGGTTTTTTACTCCCCCCGAACCTGTTTACATTAGCGTTTCTCCCTGGCCTTTCACTCCCCACGCTAGGCAACGCAGAAAAAGAAGAAACAGAACGAGCTTCACACTCCAAAAAGGTTCGGAACGATTCGAGATCGGGATAAATGTCCTTCCTCAAGGTCAAATGCCATCGCTGTTTAACTGCGTCGTCGATTTTCGTTAAGATGTGAGAAATGATGATTAACTCACTCAAAGAATCTGATTTTAACCCTATGGTTTGCAGATTTCGAACTGCTTCGTTGCAATTGTCTAAAACATCCAACAAAGCTTTAGTGTTATTGGCTTTGTTAATTTTCATGCCAAAAATTTTATTTATGTGGACAAATGCCAATTGAATTTTGTCTTCATACCTATCGCATAATATCTCCCAGCAATGCCTCAAATTCCCTGATTGCATTTGAAATCCGCGAATTAATTTTGCAGCATTGCCACGTGTAGATGCAAACAGGTATTGTAATTTCTCGATGTCCGACAACTCGGTGTTGTCGAGAACAGAGGTTTGAAATAACTCCCTAAAGGTAATCCACTGTTCCAGTTCACCGGAAAAATGTGGAAGTTCCAATTTAGGCAGTTTTGTTTTAGACTTATTAGCTGAATTTTGAACATTATTGCCACTTCCCACTGTTGAGACTTGTTCATGTTTATCATTGACAGTTTTATTTTCCAAATCAACGGATAAATTTAGAAGTATGTCCTGATAATTAAAATACGTATCCAAATAATCATCTGTGTCCTTCGAAGACAACTCCGAAAATGAATTGGATAGCCGAGTATCGAATGAATTGACTTTAGTTTTTAGCGCCTGTACCATACTTTGCTCAGTTATTTGACATCGTTGGATCTTCTCCCCAATTCTGTCAATTTCTTTACACAGAATTTCAAAATTCTGCGTAGTTTTCGCATTTTTAGGTGCCATAATTCCACGGCGGAACTCCGGCTCGACGGACCAAATGAAAGTTTAAGTATACAGATTTACGGATATGAGATTTAGAGCATTGAATTTATACGAATTAGGTGACTACAAAGATTAAAGGTTGACTCACCTTGTTCCCCAAGAGCTATCATCAGTGGACGAAATAAAGACAGAACACTAGTTTCGATGTGATGCGATTCTTTGTTTAAAGTATAAGACAAATATGCGCAGGCGACCTTTTTGTGCGTAGACGGAATTCTAATTTTGTAATGATATAATGGTTACAGTTTTCTTGATTAAAATACATTCACAGTATCGTCACGTGCGCTGCATAACAAATATATCAAAATGCAAGAATGTTTGCAAATACGCTCGTACTAGTTGAGCGCGTTATAAAATTAAATCCACGGAGAGTTCGCACTCACTCATATTATCATAGAAAATAAATGCGTTCATCACGTGGCGTCCTCTTGTGGCTAATCTAAATCAACACCGACGTCTTCTGAGGACCAAAATTTTGCACCTTGATGGCAATTTAGGCCCTGTGCACTTTGGTTTGTTACTAATGTTTGCTACTCAATGATTTTGATTTGGAATGATAAATTCGCTTGGTGTCAAAACGACCCCAGCGGATGTTCAAGGTAAATTTTGCTGTAAAAGTTTTATAAATTAATTTAGACCTACAAAATTTCTATTGTGTATTCATCAAGGAAAATGATTAAGAGTCACAAAAAAGTTTCATATTCAGTACACAAATTCGGAAAAGAGAAAAAAATAAACAGGCACCGGTGTCGAATCAACAGGACGGAACATTCTAGTGGCAACCCTAGATTCCAAACAGTCTCCATCCATTCCTACTAACGCAGGGCGATTTTATGTCAATCACAAGGGGCATGGCATAAACTGCTTCCCTTTAAAGTTTATCTTTGAAGATATGGCGTATTGTAATTTTAGTATTCTACCTCTTACTATTCTAGTAATCTGCTGAATATATTTTAGTTTGTTATATTTGACTGCTTTACCTATTTGTGTACGTTTCTCTACTGAGTTACGCGTTTTGTACATAATCTTGTGTGATCTATCTAGCATATTCCATCTGGAAAATTCCATGTAAAATGAAAGTGTAATTGTTGAATAAAGCCAAAGGACTACAACACATTTATCTCCCGTTTCCTTTTAGCCTGGGTGTTTCGATTTTGTACAAATAAATTTGAACATTTGCTTCTGGCAGCACCCCCCTTTTTTCATACTGAAAATTGCCACACCTACTTCTCTAGAGATGATAGATTAGAATGGTTCCAAAATATGGAAAAATTATTGAGGCCAAAACCACACTTTGTTCACATAAATGTGTTTCTGAACTCTCTTTGTTTATGTCAATCATGACCAATATTGGTGTGTTCGAATTGTTTCAGTAATTTTGAACTCCTGATTTTAGAGGGGTTGACTCGACAATAAAAACCTTTCGATCTTAGACATTTGGGTTCTGTGTCCCGATAAAGCAACCTAATAATAAATCAAATCCGTAAGTTTGAATTTACAAGGGCAAGGAACAAGTTTAATCCTGAAAATCCGGATCAAATATAGTGATTTAAATCAAATAAATTGAATTTTGTAAGTTCAAAATCATGATATTTTTCTCTCAAAACTAACCACATAAAGGTTGACATCAATGATTTGTTACTGTGTGGAAGTAATTTGAATATTTTTCTTTTGCCTTTAGATGAGAAACACCTGAAGATACTCCATGATAAAATAAAGAAAAAAGAACGGGAAAATGAGGTAATATTTATTTTCAATCTTATTCTAATTAGCTGTCTCAAGCTCCTGAAAATAACAGTGATCACAGTGACCCAATTGGATGAGTAGCGGATTAATGTTCAAAATCTGATCCAACCATACCATAGTATACGTGGGGACTGGTGCATTTTAATTTTACAGGCTATCTACAGGTCCCGAAAATATGCTGTAAACAGAAAAACTAATCCCGAAATCATAAATTTTGTCCCGAAAATTTGTCGTTACTTTCTTAATTTATTAGAAAAAAGTCCATTCATAGATGGAATTAAAAAATAACAGTTTAAACTAAAGGTGGCTGCAGCTGAACTTAAACAAATGAAAGAAAAAGAAAATTGCAAAGAATGCAAACTGCAAATGATGAAATTGAACAATTAGACAAAGAAATTATTCAAACTCAAAATGAAAATGGTCTAACTCCCCCAATCCAACCCCATTCGTAAACAGTTTTTTTTAAGTACACAAATTAATGTATAATTTTTTTACCTACTTCATTTGATGTATAAAACATAAAAATTAAAGAATTTGCTCAACAAAATGTTTTTAAAGTAATTGTTGATTTTTTTCTTAAATTTTTTATTAAAATTTCAAGCATTTAGAAAACAGATAATGAATGTAATACATAGTATTTGTTTCATGTTCTTCTTCTTTGACATGATTTATGGTTTGTTGTTAGTTCAAAAATTTTAGTTAGAAAACAGCTTATTAAAGCTGAAATTTGATACGAGAGTCCTCTTTTCTCGAGATCCGACTAAGCAATAAAAAAAGTGTGATTTTAAATTATAATTGCATCTAACTAACCCACCTAATCATGCAAAATCAGATTATGCATTTATTTAAAAAAAGATCCCTAAATGGATCTACAGAAATTTAGTAGACACCCTGATTTATCATGGCCCTAAATGTCCTCACGTTGGTGCCACATCAGGCATGACCTCGACATCTGAACGGGGTTCAAAATGACGAGATGTTGTCCTGGGATCTTAATCTCCGTGATGGAGCTCGAAGCACCACCAATAGCCCGCTGAGCTGCTTCAGATTCAACTGTTAGCCAACCTGAAAATAACAAGCTTTCAGTCAGCTGCTTCTACGAGGATCTTAACTAGAAATTATTGATTTGCAGGTACCGTGTTAGAAAAAAATGATGTGATAGATCTTTTGGATACTATTCTTTTAATCTATATAAATAAGAATGGAGTGTTTGTCTGTTAAATATTTTCGACCCATTTCAAGTTTTCTATCCATTTTGGGCCCTTTTGACTCAAAATCCATCTCTTGTGCAGTTTGGAGACTGGGGGTGCCGATTCAAGTATGTCCTCGGATCTTTTTCTTCGGGTCTGATCCCCCCTAGACCGTCGCCAATAGTTGTTGCTCCAGTGCGATGTAAATTAAAATACCTACTGATTCAAGGTATGAATAAAAGCATGTGTGAAGTATGTGAAAGGTAAAAGATTTTCTCTAAAGGCAATGAGGGCAAGAGGACTGATTGCTAGGGTACTTAGGGGCAAGTGCTTAAGAGACTTGTACATTTATACATTTGGGACAGACTGAAAAAGGATTGTTTTTTACGATATCCAAGAGTTTTTATTTGACCACACTGCACTGTTTGCAACACGATTACTTTGTCTAATGCTTGGTGCTGCTTGACCAAATATGGCCCTCGCACCATAAAACCTCAAATCAAACTAACATGTTAAGAGAGATGTTTATTCACAGCACTACACAAGCTGGTTACATTTTATCTTGTTAGATTATCTGGAAAAAGCTCATCTTCAAACATTTTATGCAATACTTTAGTCACAACAATTAGGGCATGTGTGTATAGTAAATATTAGATCTTATGGAGTTTTTAGAATTTTCAAATTTTTATGAATGAATTTTATTGCACTTTTTATTGATGTAATATTGATAGTGACACAAAAAATAAGTTTCCTTGTGTAGTGTATGGCAATCTTTATTTGTGCCTTTTCTTCATTTGTGTTCTTTTAGTTCATTTGTCCTTCTCTTTTACAGAACTGAAACCATGACGGTTTTATTGATGTGATTGACAAGAGTGGTGTGGGAGGTAGATGTTGCATGGTTTTTTCCATTTTTAAATCTCATTACACATTTGGGTCATTCCACGTGAAATGAGCAAAAATCAGGAAAAACCCGTGGCCGTATGGTAATGGATTTTCATGAAATTTGGTACAGGGGTTTAGTTTATACATAAATAACGATATCCAAAAAAATTAGGTTCAAAATTAAATATTTTCGAAATTGGAGGCATTTTTAGGACTTCCAACTTTGAAGAACAGTTGCGAGATCGCTTAATGTTGCATGTTTGAAGTTCTGTTTCTCAAAAACTACTAAACCTAGACAAACATGTTTTACATTTTTATAATCTGTACAAAATGTTCTTTTTTTCACTGTGGCAACAACCTTTTTAAGCATCATATTTAATCCAAAATTTAGTTGCAAAAAATGGAAAATTGTCATTTTTGACGGAATTAAAAACATTTCTATGGGCTAAAGAAATTTTACGACATACTTTAAATTCATGCCAGTTACAATGCTAGATATGATAATATTACTGATAGAGTTTGGAAGTCGTATTTTAATTCTTTCATCTTCAAAATAGCTAACGAAAAGTACAAAATGATAATTTTCTACTCTAAATAGGCATAAGAAATCAAATGAAGGACAGCTTTTACAAAACCGACATTTCACAGGAATACAGTTTCATATGTATATTACTTGTAAAAAAAAAATCAGGATTGTAATCTGAGTCCTAAAGCAACAATAATAAAAACAAAATCACAACATTTGCTTCCCACTCTATGCATGTTACGAGAACTTCAATGATAACAGTGAAATAAAATATAGATAATGAAACCCTAATTCAACAAAGAAATACCAAATCATGTTTAACTTCAAGGGTGAATTATAAAAGCAGAAAAAATGAGTGTCAAAACAAGCTTAAAAATTTCAACGTAGTATCACAGAAATTATGAATTTTAACTAATTACCTTTTCAAATTCACGATGTGGTAAAGCTCACAAGTTAAACTTTGCTTCTTCTATTGTTGAAACGTGATTTTTTTTTTGTGCTGCTGAATTCTTTTTAAACTCTTTACTTCTTTTCCTGGCGATTGGGATAAATATGACACTCGAAGTAGTGTCGTACAATTTGGAATAGGAATGTAGCAATGACAGTTACGAGTTCCCGTAATGGTTGCGGTCACTTCATTAAACCTTTGTTGAAGATAAGACTCAATTTGAATAACATCAGTTGAAGGCACATAAAAGAATTTGATGTTTGAGTAATGGTTGAAGTACAGAAGGAAAATAGTTGTTTTGCATTTAAAATCTGATTGTTGTATGGTCTCTGTAAACTTGTTCTTGCGGCTAACCGTTTGATAGTTCCACCGATTCCATCGCATGGGCATTTGCCATGACTTGTAGCGAAAAAGTGCCATTCTGCCTTCAGTTCAAAATCGGATTCATGATGGCAAATGTTGGAAAAGTTTTTCCGGTTTTTATACTGTGCTGAACACCTATCGCTGAAATAGATAAGTTTCTTCACAGAAAGAAACCTTTCTTTTATAAAAGGGATTACGGCAGTCTGAAATGCAAATACACTCAATGTATCATGTCTAGTATGGTCACTAATAACACACATTGAAAGGATTTGAAACCTGTTTTCGTTATCCTTACCATAAGTACAAATGGGTGCAGTGTAGCTTGAGTAGTTTCCCAATAGAATCCTTGAATTGCATCCTGAACAGTAAACGAATAATTTTCTGAAAAATCGAGGAGTACAATGCACTCCTCCAGGGAAACAGTCAATTTCTTTTCCTCCAAAAATTTGGACAGCGATTTAGCAATGAAATAATGTTTTGTCAATCCAGATATACTCTCAACAAGTGAGTCAAGAAATTCTTCTGTTGACTGGACTTGTGTGATTAGAGTAGATCTGTCGGTCGAAATCCAACGCTTGTAAATAATTTCTTCTAAATTTTGGAAAACCTCAAATTTTTCTATTTGAGCACGAAATTGATCTTTTGGACACTTATCACATTCTACGAACAAACATTTTTCCTTTTCATTGTTACAAACATATAATTTCATTAGCTCTAGCAAAGAATGATGAGGTTTAATAGCGTGTAACATCAGTTTCATATTTTGATGTATGGTGCACACACACACACGGAATGTGTACCATTACTTCCAGCTAGTACACAATGTTTCGGTCTTAATTCAGCGAATTTACTGAAACCAATCTTTGCACTCCCATGCTGTTCCTTAAACTGCTGGTATCCTTCTTTTAAGTTACAAAGAATCGACCTTTTTTGTTTTGGGACTTTACCTTCATCTGTGTTTACATTAACATAGTCTTTTTTTTCCTGGACATAGCCGACTTATGTCATCAGACTCGTAAAAGTTTATAACTATTGCAATAATATTGTCATTAATTTTTTTGCCTTGTCTCTTAGCAGGTTTTCCTTGCTAAATACAATGTGGTAGAAAATTATGTTCTTATTTTTTCCAGACTCCAGCTCTTTGGAACAAGAGTTGGAATTTGAATTTTTTCTGCAGGGGATGTTGTTTCAGCAAACTTTGCTTTCAGCTGTTCTATTAAACAATAAGAAATCTTCCTTACTTTCAGTCGCATGTGTACTATTAATTTTATTGAGGTTTACTTTCAAAACAGTTTCCAAATTTATTTTAGCAGTTGAAACAAATTTCTGTAATTTTCTTCTGCCATAATGTTTTCTTTGAGTCATGCTGAGTTTACGAAACTTATCAACAGGCGAATTTCCCATGTTTGTAGGCTGTTATTGAGTTTCTCGTACTGTTTCTCTAAAGCTTCCGTTTTAAAATCAAAATCTGTTGTATCCTATTCTGTAATAAAATTTATAACACCAATTTCACATGTGAGACAGATCTTTTTACCTGGCGAGAGCAATCCAGCTGATTTCTTGGCAATATCTAGTGTTATTATTCGCAGGGACTTTTTCACGGCACGTTTGTGACTTTTAAAAGGATTACACCAAGTTCGTCGGAATAAGTAAGTATACTTCAGTAAATACACTTTCTCATGGTGAAGACAAATGTTTTCAAACTTCCTACCTAATTTCAAATACAACAATTCTCTGGCTTTACCTGTAAGTTCGGAAAGTTCTTTTAATCCGGTTTCTTTTACATAATGGATTTTATGGCAGTTTTCTTACACCATTTCTCCCACGTCACAGTTCGAAAGTTCAGGAATTTTAAAATCTCTTTTACTATCAAAATCAAACATAGTAATAATATTTCCTAAAAACTACAAAAAAATCCAAAAGACTTCTCTAACCGACTAATGATCATTTCAATGGATGGAACACTTATGGATTGCCACTTGAACATTCGCCGGTGTTCGAAAGCTTTCGGTTCAGCAAAAAATTATCAGTTTATAGCAACCCAAGCACATTTATAACCAAATTCATTTAATAATGTTTATTTATTCTATTGTCTGTCATTGAATGTAATAGCATCTCTTTCAATGAGGAAATGGATGGCTTAATGGCGTGTTTTCGCCTGTTTTGTTTCATCATGCGATAAAATAAAACTATAGTTTTCATCTAGTTAAAAATGCTCCTGGGACGAAAATAAGCAAATTACAATGATGAAAATTTCAGGACAGATAATATACATCTGGACACATAATACTGAAAATTTGTGAGTTTCTCGGAGTTGTCCTTCACAATAAAATTTGTATTTAAAAATACAGAAAAATCGCAGTTTTCAATTATTTTCCTTTTTTATTATTTTTTTTCTTTAATAAGGAATAGGACTACAATCACTAAATTATACCTACCTTTTATATAAAAGAAGGGCTTTGTTAAGAATTATTTTTGATATTGTCTTTCCATTTTTAGAGGTACTAGAGCAATTTGAAATTGGTATCATATTGGACAAATCTCTGTTTTCGCCGATCCTTCAGAACGAGAAGTGCCGGATATTAAACAAAATTCTGACATTTCCTGAAAGAACTTTTACTGAAGAATGTAACAATATAAAAATTTATAATTTGTGTCAATAACTTTTTGAAATATTGGGTCTCAAACAGGCTACTATTAGTGCTACAAAAATCTACATTTGTGTGACCTTGAATTTTAAAATTCAATAAAAAATAAAATATCCATTTCTGACATTTAATATTTGGCAGTTCCTCCTTACTATATGCGATCTATTTAGAAACTAATTTTCATTAAAATCGGTGATGTGTCAGCCACAGCCTATTTGCTCATTTTGCGTGGAATGACCCATTTATGTCTTTTACTACATTTTGAGACCATTTCATATGAAGGTTATTGATTATTTTATTATGTTACTGCAATCTCTATCAGTGCCATGCAGAGAATGCATTAAAGGTTAAATTATATAAAAAGTATTTAAGTCTTGGTTACTGCAATATTTTTATTATATTGCAATTTTATTAAAATAGTTTTCAATATTTATAATTCTATCTTGTATTCAGTGATTGTGCATTATTAGATTTAAAAAAAATCAAATAAAAAATGTATTTCATAATATTTATGGCTTTGAAGATCAAAATAATACAAAATTAGATTTTTTTTTGTTCGCAAGACTTGTGTGGTCCTCTTAAAAATCAAACAAATTTTTTCCATAAATAAACGCTTGATGTGAAGAAAAACTGATCATTTAACCAATTGCATTTTATCATTTACAATTCAATAGTGCTCAAATTCATAAGATGCCATTCTGTCAAATTAGCCCGCATGTGTTCACAGTAACCATAAAGTGATAAAACTAACCAATAAAACAAGATTTCGTCCAGAGTTCCTCAATCTGTAAGTGCAGTGATTCTCCAACAACCGTAAACAACATTTAGCTTGCTTGACCTTTATTTCTGAAAAGCTCTTTAATTTTGAACTCCAACTTTAAGTGTCGGCATTCGCAGGGTAACGTTGTGCAAGACTGGTGGTTATGAGGGCTCCGTGATTGCTGGTCACGAAACAACTTTCCTGAGATTTCTGGACACTAGTAATGACTTCTTCAATGAAGTGGAATGAATGCTGCAATCCAGCTTGTAACTGAAATACTTTATGCATTCAATTGTTTTTAATTTTTTAATAACTGTATTAAAATTGATATTTGAATTTATTCCTTAAAGTTTGGAATACTACGATTTTTAGAGACATTTTAATAGTTTTCTGAATTTTGAATTACATATTAAGACCCGAATGAAATCTGAAATTAATTTCATTTCTCGATTCGGGGTTTCATACCAGAAATCCACTATCTATTAAGAATTTAAGTTTAGAATGTGCTGTACTTACAGACTGAGAGATTACTAAAGGATTTTTACTTGATATTTGATACTACTGTTTACGTGTGCCACTAAGAAAATGAATAACAAACATGTTTTTATCTAGAAAAATAATAAATAAATTGTGATCAGTGGAGAAAACTAAAGTGCCTCATTTATTTATCCTTTTTATATATATAGTAGGCTTGGTGGTCAGAAGGTTAGTGTTCTGGCCTTTTCCTATCAATATCGAGACTTCTATCTGGTTCTAGGCATTGATGTTGATAGTAGTTCAAAATCTTATGTAGTCGCAAGTCCTGGTATTAATTAACGCATGTATTCCAAAAAAAAAAAGACTAAACGGTAACAAATAAAACATTTTCACATCAGAATAGAATTAGAATTATGCCTACAATTAAGTAGGCCATTAAAGTCTTGTAATGTCTACATGAATGGATTAAAACAGTTGTAAATAGAATTGATATCAATATATTTCTGTTAAGTTACAAGTGTTTTTAATTCAAAAATACAAAATTATTGAAGTACAATAAAACTAGTTAAATAACAGATTCATTTGCCTTTTATCCAATAGAACTTTGAGTGTTTAAAATTAATCCTCATAAAATGACCAATAATGTGGTTGCAAAAAAGCAATTTTCTAATTTACACGATAACACTTCCCCCCCCCAAAAAAAAAAAAAAAATTTAGAAAATGTGATCGGCAAAGTTTTAGCTCAGAAACAGAAAAAGTTGAGAAAAACGGGAATTTTTAGTAAAAAATAGTAGTTTTTACTCCTTAAAATCGAAACTATTTGTCCTAGAAACCTGGTTATTGCCCTATTTCATAGGAAATTTTATTGACTTCAAGTTTGATCTCACCTACTTTTTTTGCAAAAACTGATAGAAAGGTATTTAGCATTTTTCACGTAAGATTGTAGTGGATATCCTCAAAAGTGAATTTTCATGGAAAGCCCTAAATGCATAACAATATTCAATTACATCTGCTTTCCAGATTTTGCTTTTTGTATTTTTTATTTTGTATAGTAAAAAAGCTTCTGTTAGAGGCATTTTCAGAAGTAAATTCAACAACATTCAAATTTAAAATGAAGGAATTGGAGGTAAAGAAGAGAAAGAGAGGAGTAAAAATGACAAATAGTTTTCAAATGTATTTTATTAATTATATTGTTGAATTATACATCATTACATTATTATTTAACTACTAGCAAAATATCCGACCTTACTCGGTTTGAATTGGTTTACTCTAGATTGAAGAGATAATCAAAATATATAATGACTTACATTTTTTGTAGAATAAAAATTTATTTTAACACCTTTCGCCATCTTTATATTTTCTACAACTTACTTTGGACACAAATCCTATACATGCATATCCATTTCTGCAATACATTTCACATGCATCGCACAATTGCTGTATGACAAAGTTACAAAATGACGAAAGGCTATACTAAGGTTACTACTATAAAAGACGATTTATAGGAAGATTTGGAATTCCCTTTCTTAAGTTCTTTTCATGTTCAACTCAATTAATTAAAATTACGATTTACGGCGAGTGCTCTCGCACTCATAGTCAACAAAACAATATTTTTTTACTTGTGGCACTCTTGCCTCCGGTACTCTTGCACTCATAGTCAACAAAACAATATTTTTTTTTTACTTGTGGCACCTTGCCTCCGGTATGCGACATTGTGAAATTTTGCAATCTTCTCCTGTCATTATTACAACGAATTTTTTAATGTTGGAAAAAGTTCTAGTTCGGATTTTTAAACATTATTATTATTTCAATAACGGCATTATTCTTTCAATAACGGCATTATTCTTTCAATAACGGCATTATTCTTTCAATAACGGCATTATTCTTTAAATAGCGGCATTATTCTTTAAATAACAGCATTATTCTTTAAATAACGGCATTATTCTTTCAATAATGGCATAACTACGCTTAAAATTTACTGAAAATTTATACTGACTTACCTAACATTTTTAAGTCTAATACTTTGTGGTGCTGTTGCGTGTGATGAGAAGGAAACACATTTATTAAAATAATAAATATTTAAAACAGGAAACAGCAAAGTAAAACAAAATAAAAGATGTCGCAAAAAATTGTTCTAAAGATATTAATTTGTGATTCAATTTTATCTCTTGATCTCGCACAGTTGCCACAACTTACAACTAAAAGTGTACAAAATTTAGAAATGTGAAATTAATTCAGAGCGAAAGAACCAGAAAAAATATCACTGCTCGCGCTATCTTGTTCATTCTCGTTTCATTGAAAAATATCGTCTGTCCCAAATATTCGGAAATCGTTTTCATTGCGCAAAGAATAAAAATAAGACTCGAAATAAATGAAGTATCAGAGATGGAATTCCATAAAAAAAAAAATAATTTTTTGAAGAATAATTACTTTTTCAGCAGTACTGGTAAAGCAAAATCGAAGTAATCGTAATATTCAATAGACATTCCAATTTTACCAAAACTATCAAATTATGGTTGATTTAAGTATACTTACTCAGGTGTTTTAGCATGAAACTCAACTAAATATCTCTCTATATTAAAAAAAAGTTACCGCCGCCGCCGCCGCCGCCGCCGAAGAATTGAAATTTTTGTTGTTTAGCTCCATTCTTAGACGGTTTCCCGAGAAAGTACTGATCGGAAAAATATGAAATTAACATGCTTTGTTCTTCATCGTATTCCCTGGATAATTATTAAGATTTTTTTCCGATGCAGCTATTAGTTTAGGTTTTATTAAGTGTTAAAGTTGAAGAAGTGAAATTTCTTCCGCGAGTGAGCAAAACACATTCAAAATTTCAGTCTTTAGTCGTGAGTTTTTTTTTAAGAGTACCTCTCAACGTAAATTTTTGCAGCTCGTCGAGTTTTTTTTGAAATTTAAATGTGGTTCTTGATAATATTTTTTTCAAATTCGGGAAAAATCGGGACATTTTTGTTACTTTTTTTTAAAACTGCCGTATCTATATCTAATTACTATTAGTTTTTAATTTTTAAAATATAGCAGTATACCTCAGAATATACTCTTTCTTACGGTACTATTATTTTTGAAATCGGTTAATAATTAAATTGGATGCGATCAAAAGTTCGTCATACAAAATTCGGAATCTTTGGATATTTTCGCTACTTATTGTTAAAACCGTTTTGTCTACGGCAAAAGCCATTATTTTTTAAATTTGAAAACATCACTGAATACATTACATTACACTCTTTCTTATGGTACAATTATTTTTCAAATTGGTTAATAAATAAAATCGATGCAAATAAAAGTGGGTCATACAATTTTCGGAACTTTCAGATCGTAACTTCCGATACAAAACTAAAATGGTCATATCTGTATAGTATTACTGTTAATTTTTAATTTTAAAAATATTGCAGTATACCTCAGAATATACTCTTTCTTACGGTACAATTATTTTTAAAATTGGTTCATAAATAAATTCGATGCAATCAAAAGTTGGTGACACAAATTTCGTATTTTTCAGTTCGCATAGCTGCTTCCGAAAGCAGTAGTGGGTTACACTTTTGACTATCGGGTTTGCCAGATATCAAATTTATCGTAGCAACAATTGCCATAAAAACGATTTCTTTTTATTTGGCGAGGAAAAAGGCTCGCTTTTTCCCTCTGTTTTCAAGACAGTTTACCGACAAAGTACAGATCGTAAAGTTTGGATATTAACAATGTTTAGTTAAAATTGTACAGGGAACAAGATGCAGAAGATTTTTTACTGATGCGGCTATTAGTTTAGGGTGCATTAAGTGTTAAAGCAAAAAAAGTTAAATCACTTGCGAAAGAAGTATTGGTTTGAGAAAGCAAACCAAACGGATTGCGTAGCAATCCCCGGGGTCGGCGAGCGTAAGCGAGACGCAGCGAAGCCCTCGCTGTGACGTCATGAACCGGAAAGTGAAATCAGCATAATACGAATTATTCAGATAGTTTCACTCTGTGAAAGTAATGTTGGTTTGCGAAGCAAACCAAATGGTATCTGTGACAGGAGTGTTGGTTTGCGAAGCAAACCAAATGGGATTGCGCAGCAATCCCCGGGGGTTGGCGAGCGTAAGCGAGCAGGGGGCGGAGCCCCCTAGTAACAATAAAGAAATGTTAATATTGCATTCACTAAACTATTAGATAATGTAAAAAATAAAATACAATGCAATCAAATATCTGGAATACAATTCATGTGATGTCTACAGAAACACACAAACACAAAATCGAGCATAGAACAGACAGACGGACAGACAGACAAACACAAAACGAGAAAAAGGTGGATTCGGCCTCAGAAGGGTCCAAAACGGATAGAAAACTTGAAATGGGTCGAAAATATTGAATGTACAAACAAACACTCTATTCTTATTTATACAGGGTGGTCCCGAATTCATGGTACAAACTTTAATGGTAGGTACAGGACATTGTAACAATGATTTATTGTATAGGAATGTATAGTCGCAAGTGACGCGGTGAGGCGAAAACAGGGGAAATAACGGCCGAAAGGAAAAACAAAGATTTTATTGAAAGCGTTGTTGACAAGTGTCATGTTTACAGTAATTGTTCAAAATTGCGTCCACCAGTATCGATACATGCTTGACAGCGTCGGTGGAGCGATTGGCGTACACGTTCAAAGATGCCTGGTATTTCACGCACGCCTGCAGCAGCTACAGATAAGCGAGCGACGAGATCCTCATCTGAGTCAACTGGAGTCTCATAAACAAGATGCTTTAGATGTCCCCATAAAAAGTAATCGAGGCTCGATAAATCGAGAGATCGGGGTGGCCAAGGGACTGGTCCACCACGCCCAATCCATCGAGTACCAAACGTGGCATTCAGGTAATTCCGTACATCAATGCTGAAGTGTGCTGGCGCCCCATCGTGCTGAAACCACATGCGGTTACGAATGGCGATCGGAACATCATGCAGCAGTTGTGGTAACACTTCTTTCATAAAAATAAGATAGCTTCCGCCAGTGAGCCGCGTGGGTAGTAAGTATGGGCCAATCAAAAAGTCGTTCACAATACCAGCCCACACATTAATACTGAAACGTTGTTGAAACGCATGTCGACGCGTTGCATGTGGATTATCGGTTGCCCACACATGGGAATTGTGCGCATTAAAGACACCCTCGCGTGAAAATGTCGCTTCATCTGTAAATAGCACATAATCTACGAAATCCGGCTGCAACGCACATTGCTGCATCACCCACAGACAGAAGTTCACGCGGCGAGGATAATCTGCCGGATTCAATGCTTGTACTTTCTGAAAATGGAAGGGGTGTAAGCGATTTTCGTTTAACACTCTGCATACAGTCTGATGACTCACACCTACGTCACGCGCAACAGTTCTTGTGCTTGACTCGGGTCTATCAGCCACAATGTTCAAGATGCTTTCTTCCAGCCTTGGAGTGCGTACAGCTCTTACTCGACCAGCGCCATGTCTGTTGACGTCGAACGCACCTGTTTCACAAAGTTGACGATGTACCCGTTTAAAAATTCTATGATCCGGCATTCGTCGATCAGGATACTCCGCGCGATACATTCGTAACGCAGCTCTGCCGTTACCATTTGCACGACCGTACATGTAATGCATGTCTGCTTTTTCTGCATACGTAAAGTCACCCATCGTCTACGGCAGCACAATTGTGAATGGCGCTTTTCCCCACTGCGATGCATCATGTTCAACAGCGGCTAGACATCTACTGCCCTCTACCGGCAATGATACCAACCGATCACTCCATTTCTCTTTCCTTTTATTTCCCCTGTTTACGCCTCACCGCGTCACTTGCGACTATACATTCCTATACAATAAATCATTGTTACAATGTCCTGTACCTACCATTAAATTTGTACCATGAATTCGGGACCACCCTGTATAGATACAAATTAGGTGGTAATTGCAAAATAAGGTGGTAATGGTCTTAGATATTGTAGCTTTTGTAGTGTCTTGAAAAATGTGCCTACATTCAGATACAACTTGTAAAAGTACTTCCAGATATTTAGCATTTTTCAAGCATTAGGTCATGATCCAAAGAATGTAATTCTATGTAGAAGTGTCATACTCCACAGATAGCTATTTCGACAACAAGCAACTGATCTCATCAAAAATAGATTAAGAAATTACGATTTAGAGGAATATGTTGTGTTCTGGGATGGGAAATTGCTTCCAGATTTGTTGAGTAAAGAAAAAGTGCAGGGGATAGCAATTTTTGATAACTTGTGGCGATGAAGAGCAGTTGATAGGTGTTCCAATCATTGGAAAATAGTATGAGGATAATTCAGGCAAAAGCTGTATTATCAGCAGTTGAGCTGTGGGGGGCAGTTGGGAAAATCCAGGCAATGTGTTTTGATACCACAGAAGTAAATACTAGTCGCCTTAGGGGAACGTGCGTTTTGCTAGAGCAGTTATTAGAAAAATACCTTCTGAATTTAGCTTGTCGCCACCATGTTTTAGAAGTTGCTTTAAAAGCAGTTTTTAATTGCAAAATGAGCACATCCACTGGTCCTCCGCCAGATATTTTTCGAAAATTCCAGACTGAGTGGTTTAAGCTAGACAAGAAGAAATAGAAAACATGCATAGATGAAACATTAGAAATTAAATAATTAATCCAGACCAATTTTTAATTTTTCTTTTTGAACAATTATAAAACCGACAGCCCAGGGAGGATTATAAAGAATTCATCCAACTTTGCTTAATTCATTTAGGGCGTCTTCCTCAAAAAGACATTACTCGTAGAGTACCTGGTGCTATTCATTACGCCAGATGTATGGCAATTGCCATCAGAGTTCCCACGGGAGCTTAGAAAGTGCTTATTTTGACCTTCCATTTCTAAGAGCCCATAGAAGTACTTATTTTTCATCAATAGTCCTTAGAAGGTGCTTATTTTCCTTTGAAAACAAAATGCAGTTTTCAAATGACGATATTTTTATACAATATTTCTGACCCCGATTTCTGATTCTGATTTCTCTTTCCGCAATCCGTCTTTGCGTATAAACACGTGTGTACATGTTTGGAAGTCTTGAGAAACAAACGGTTTCACAGTATGATGCGATCTAGTCGATGCAGGTTGGAAATCGTTAAAAATGGATCGCGAGTCGCTGAATTATTTCTTCAGGACTTTTAATGACAGTTGTACGATCGAAAAACTCTTTTTTGACTCTTTTTTTTGTCTCGACTCTTTTTCGGTCTCCACTCTTTTTGGTTTCGACTCTTTATTGGTCTTGACTCTTTTTTGGTGGTCTCGACTCGTTTTTGGTCTCTGCTCTTTTCTGGTTTTTTTTTGGTCTCGACTCTTTATTTTTTGTCTTGACACTTTTTTTTTGTCTCGACTCTTTTTTTGTCTCGACTCTTTTTTTGGTCTCGACTCTTTTTTTGGTTCGACTCTTTTTTGGTTCGACTCTTTTGGTTTCGACTCTTTTTTTGGTCTTGACTTTTTTTGGTCTCGACTCTTTTTTGGTCTCTGCTCTTATGTGGTCTCGACTCTATTTCGTTCTCGACTCTTTTGTGGTCTCAACTCTTTTTTGGTCTCTGCCGTTTTCTGTTTTTTTTTGGTCTTGACTCTTTTTTTTTGTCTCGACTCTTTTTCGGTCTCGACTCTTTTTTGGTCTCGACTCTTTTTCGGTCTCGACTCTTTTGTGGTGTCAACTCATTTGTGTACTGGACTCTTTTTTGGTTTCGACTTTTTTTGTGGTGAGGACTTTTTATTTTGTCTCTACTCTTTTTTGGTCCTGACTCTTTTGTGGTCTCGACTCTTTTTTGGTGGTCTCGACTCTTTTGTGGTCTCGACTCTTTTGTGGTGTCAACTCTTTTGTGTTCTGGACTCTTTTTTGGTTTCGACTTTTTTTATGGTGAGGACTTTTTATTTTGTCTCTACTCTTTTGTGGTCTCAACTCTTTTTTGGTCCCGACTCTTTTTGGTTTCGACTCTTTATTGGTCTTGACTCTTTTTTGGTCTGGAATTTTTTTTATGGTGAGGACTCTTTTTTTTGTCTCGACTCTTTTTTGGTCTCTGCTCTTTTGTGGTTTTGACTCTTTTTCGGTCTCGACTCTTTTTTTGTCAACTCTTTTGTGGTTACGACTCTTTTTTGGTCTCGACTCTTTTTTTTTGGTCTCGACTCTTTTTTTGGTCTCGACTCTTTTTTTGGTCTCGACTCTTTTTGGTTTCGACTCTTTATTGGTCTTGACTCTTTTTTGGTCTGGAATTTTTTTTATGGTGAGGACTCTTTTTTTTGTCTCGACTCTTTTTTGGTCTTGACTCTTTTTTGGTCTGGAATTTTTTTTATGGTGAGGACTCTTTTTCGGTCTCGACTCTTTTGTGGTCTCGACTCTTTTTTTGTCAACTCTTTTGTGGTTACGACTCTTTTTTGGTCTCGACTCTTTTTTTTTGGTCTCGACTCTTTTTTTGGTCTCGACTCTTTTTTTGGTCTCGACTCTTTTTTTGGTCTTGACTTTTTTTGGTCTCGACTCTTTTTTGGTGGTCTCGACTCTTTTTTGGTGGTCTCGACTCTTTTTTGGTGGTCTCGACTCTTTTTTGGTCTCGACTCTTTTGTGGTCTCAAATCTTTTGTGGTCTCTACTCTTTTTTGGTCTCTGCTCTTTTGTGGTCTTGACTCTTTTTCGGTCTCGACTCTTTTTTTGTCTCGACTCTTTTTTTTGGTCTCGACTCTTTTTTTGGTCCCGACTCTTTTTGGTTTCGACTCTTTATTGGTCTTGACTCTTTTTTGGTCTGGCATTTTTTTTATGGTGAGGACTCTTTTTTTTGTCTCGACTCTTTTTTGGTCTCTGCTCTTTATTGGTCTTGACTCTTTTTTGGTCTGGAATTTTTTTTATGGTGAGGACTCTTTTTTTTGTCTCGACTCTTTTTTGGTCTCTGCTCTTTTGTGGTTTTGACTCTTTTTCGGTCTCGACTCTTTTTTTGTCAACTCTTTTGTGGTTACGACTCTTTTTTGGTCTCGACTCTTTTTTTGGTCTCGACTCTTTTTTTGGTCTTGACTTTTTTTGGTCTCGACTCTTTTTTGGTGGTCTCGACTCTTTTTTGGTCTCGACTCTTTTGTGGTCTCAAATCTTTTGTGGTCTCTACTCTTTTTTGGTCTCTGCTCTTTTGTGGTCTTGACTCTTTTTCGGTCTCGACTCTTTTTTTGTCTCGACTCTTTTTTTTGGTCTCGACTCTTTTTTTGGTCTTGACTCTTTTTTGGTTTCAATTATTTTTTGGTGTAACTCTTTTTTGGTTTCGACTTTTTTTTGGTCTTGACTCTTTTTTTTGGTCTTGATTCTTTTTTTTTGGTCTCGACTCTTTTTTGGCTCTGCCCTTTTCTGCTTTTTTTTTGTCTCGACTCTTTTTTGGTGGTCTCGATCTTTTTTGGTCTCTGCTCTTTTGTGGTCTCGACTCTTTTCCACAAAAAAAAGAGTCTCTATTCTTTTTTGGTCTCGACTCTTTTTTTTGGTCTCGACTCTTTTTTTTGGTCTCGCCTCTTTTTGTTTTCGACTTTTTTTTGGTCTTGACTCTTTTTTTTGGTAATGATTTTTTTTTTGGTCTCGACTCTTTTTTGGTCTCGACTCTTTTTCGGTCTCGACTCTTTTGTGGTGTCAACTCTTTTTTGGTCCCGACTCTTTTTGGTTTCGACTCTTTATTGGCCTTGACTCTTTTTTGGTCTGGAATTTTTTTTATGGTGAGGACTCTTTTTTTTGTCTCGACTCATTTTTGGTCTCTGCTCTTTTGTGGTCTCGTTGGAATCTTTATGGTCTTGACTCTTTTCCACAAAAAAAGAGTCTCTACTCTTTTTTGGTCTCGACTCTTTTTTTTTGTCTCGACTCTTTTTTGGTCTCTGCTCTTTTGTGATCTTGACTCTTTTTCGGTCTCGACTCTTTTTTGGTTTCAACTCGTTTTTGGTCCAACTCTTCTTTGGTTTCGATTTTTTTTGGTCTCTACACTTTTTTGGTCCTGACTCTTTTGTGGTCTCGACTCTTTTTTGGTTTCAATTCTTTTTTGGTGTCAACTCTTTTGTGTTCTGGACTCTTTTTTGGTTTCGACTCTTTTTATGGTGAGGACTTTTTATTTTGTCTCTACTCTTTTGTGGTACTGTCTCTTTTGTGGTCTCAATTCTTTTTTGGTCCCGACTCTTTTTGGTTTCGACTCTTTATTGGTCTTGACTCTTTTTTGGTCTAAAATTTTTTTTATGGTGAGGACTCTTTTTTTTGTCTCGACTCTCTTTTGGTCTCTGCTCTTTTGTGGTCTTGACTCTTTTTCGGTTTCGACTCTTTTGTGGTGTCAATTTTTTTGTGGTTACGACTCTTTTTTGGTCCCGACTCTTTTTGGTTTCGACTCTTTATTGGTCTCGACTCTTTTTTGGTTTCAACTCGTTTTTGGTCCAACTCTTTTTTAGTTGCGACTTTTTTTTGGTCTCGACTCTTTTTTTTTTGGTTTCGACTCTTTTATTTGGTCTCGACTCTTTTTTGGTCTCTGCTCTTTTGTGGTCTTGACTCTTTTTCGGTCTCGACTCTTTTGTGTCCTCGACTCTTTTTTGGTCTGGATTTTTTTTATGGTGAAGACTCTTTTTTTTTGTCTGGACTCTTTTTTGGTCTCTGCTCTTTTGTGGTCTTGACTCTTTTTCGGTCTCGACTCTTTTGTGGTGTCAACTCTTTTGTGGTTACGACTCTTTTTTGGTCCCGACTCTTTTTGGTTTCGACTCTTTATTGGTCTCGACTCTATTTTGGTTTCAACTCGTTTTTGGACCAACTCTTTTTTGGTTTCGACTTTTTTTTGGTCTCGACTCTTTTTTGGTGGTCTCGACTCTTTTTTGGTCTCGACTCTTTTTTGGTCTCGACTCTTTTGTGGTCTCAAATCTTTTGTGGTCTCAACTCTTTTTTGGTCTCTGCCCTTTTCTGCTTTATTTTTGTCTCGACTCTTTTTTGGTCCTGACTCTTTTGTGGTCTCGACTCTTTTTTTGATTCAACTCTTTTTTGCTTTCGACTTTTTTTTAGTCTTGACTCTTTTTTGGTCTCGAATCTTTTTTTATGGTCTCGACTCTTTTTTTGGTCTTGACTTTTTTTGGTCTCGACTGTATTTTGGTGGTCTCGACTCTTTTTTGGTCTCTGCTCTTATGTGGTCTCGACTATTTTTCGGTCTCGACTCTTTTGTGGTCTCAAATCTTTTGTGGTCTCAACTCTTTTTTGGTCTCTGCCCTTTTCTGCTTTTTTTTGGTCTCGACTCTTTTTTGGTGGTCTCGATCTTTTTTGGTCTCTGCTCTTTTATGGTCTCGACTCTTTTCCACAAAAAAAGAGTCTGTACTCTTTTTTGGTCTCGACTCTTTTTTGGTCTCTGCTCTTTTTTGGTTTCAATCTATTTTTGGTCCAACTCTTCTTTGGTTTCGATTTTTTTTGGTCTCTACACTTTTTTGGTCCTGACTCTTTTGTGTTGTCGACTCTTTTTTGGTTTGGTTTTTTTTTGGTCTCTATACTTTTTTGGTCCTGACTCTTTTGTGGTCTCGACTCTTTTTTGGTTTCAATTCTTTTTTGGTCCAACTCTTTTTTGGTTTCGACTTTTTTTTGGTCTCGACTCTTTTTTTTTGGTCTCGACTCTTTTTTGGTCTCGACTCGTTTTCGGTCTCGACTCTTTTGTGGTGTCAACTCTTTTGTGTTCTGGACTCTTTTTTGGTTTCGACTTTTTTTATGGTGAGGACTTTTTATTTTGTCTCTACTCTTTTGTGGTACTGTCTCTTTTGTGGTCTCAATTCTTTTTTGGTCCCGACTCTTTTTTGGTTCGACTCTTTATTGGTCTTGACTCTTTTTTGGTCTAAAATTTTTTTTATGGTGAGGTCTCTTTTTTTTGTCTCGACTCTTTTTTGGTCTCTGCTCTTTTGTGGTCTTGGCTCTTTTTCGGTTTCGACTCTTTTGTGGTGTCAATTTTTTTGTGGTTACGACTCTTTTTTGGTCCCGACTCTTTTTGGTTTCGACTCTTTATTGGTCTCGACTCTTTTTTGGTTTCAACTCGTTTTTGGTCCAACTCTTTTTTAGTTGCGACTTTTTTTTGGTCTCGACTCTTTTTTTTTGGTTTCGACTCTTTTTTTGGTCTCGACTCTTTTTTGGTCTCTGCTCTTTTGTGGTCTTGACTCTTTTTCGGTCTCGACTCTTTTGTGTCCTCGACTCTTTTTTGGTCTGGATTTTTTTTTATGGTGAAGACTCTTTTTTTTTGTCTCGACTCTTTTTTGGTCTCTGCTCTTTTGTGATCTTGACTCTTTTTCGGTCTCGACTCTTTTGTGGTGTCAACTCTTTTGTGTTCTGGTCTCTTTTTTGATTTCGACTTTTTTTATGGTGAGGACTTTTTATTTTGTCTATACTCTTTTGTGGTTCTATCTCTTTTGTGGTTTTCAACTCTTTTTTGGTCCCGACTCTTTTTGGTTTCGACTCTTTATTGGTCTTGACTCTTTTTTGGTGTGGAATTTTTTTTATGGTGAGGACTCTTTTTTTTTGTCTCGACTCTTTTTTGGTCTCTGCTCTTTTGTGGTCTTGACTCTTTTTCGGTCTCGACTCTTTTGTGGTGTCAACTCTTTTGTGGTTACGACTCTTTTTTGGTCCCGACACTTTTTGGTTTCGACTCTTTATTGGTCTCGACTCTATTTTGGTTTCAACTCGTTTTTGGACCAACTCTTTTTTGGTTTCGACTTTTTTTTGGTCTCGACTCTTTTTTGGTGGTCTCGACTCTTTTTTGGTCTCGACTCTTTTGTGGTCTCAAATCTTTTGTGGTCTCAACTCTTTTTTGGTCTCTGCCCTTTTCTGCTTTTTTTTGTCTCGACTCTTTTTGGTCCTGACTCTTTTGTGGTCTCGACTCTTTTTTTGATTCAACTCTTTTTTGCTTTCGACTTTTTTTTGGTCTTGACTCTTTTTTTGGTCTCGAATCTTTTTTTATGGTCTCGACTCTTTTTTTGGTCTTGACTTTTTTTGGTCTCGACTGTATTTTGGTGGTCTCGACTCTTTTTTGGTCTCTGCTCTTATGTGGTCTCGACTATTTTTCGGTCTCGACTCTTTTGTGGTCTCAAATCTTTTGTGGTCTCAACTCTTTTTTGGTCTCTGCCCTTTTCTGCTTTTTTTTGGTCTCGACTCTTTTTTGGTGGTCTCGATCTTTTTTGGTCTCTGCTCTTTTATGGTCTCGACTCTTTTCCACAAAAAAAGAGTCTGTACTCTTTTTTGGTCTCGACTCTTTTTTGGTCTCTGCTCTTTTTTGGTTTCAATCTATTTTTGGTCCAACTCTTCTTTGGTTTCGATTTTTTTTGGTCTCTACACTTTTTTGGTCCTGACTCTTTTGTGTTGTCGACTCTTTTTTGGTTTGGTTTTTTTTGGTCTCTATACTTTTTTGGTCCTGACTCTTTTGTGGTCTCGACTCTTTTTTGGTTTCAATTCTTTTTTGGTCCAACTCTTTTTTGGTTTCGACTTTTTTTTTGGTCTCGACTCTTTTTTTTTTGGTCTCGACTCTTTTTTGGTCTCGACTCGTTTTCGGTCTCGACTCTTTTGTGGTGTCAACTCTTTTGTGTTCTGGACTCTTTTTTGGTTTCGACTTTTTTTATGGTGAGGACTTTTTATTTTGTCTCTACTCTTTTGTGGTACTGTCTCTTTTGTGGTCTCAATTCTTTTTTGGTCCCGACTCTTTTTGGTTTCGACTCTTTATTGGTCTTGACTCTTTTTTGGTCTAAAATTTTTTTTATGGTGAGGTCTCTTTTTTTTGTCTCGACTCTTTTTTGGTCTCTGCTCTTTTGTGGTCTTGACTCTTTTTCGGTTTCGATTCTTTTGTGGTGTCAATTTTTTTGTGGTTACGACTCTTTTTTGGTCCCGACTCTTTTTGGTTTCGACTCTTTATTGGTCTCGACTCTTTTTTGGTTTCAACTCGTTTTTGGTCCAACTCTTTTTTAGTTGCGACTTTTTTTTGGTCTCGACTCTTTTTTTTTGGTTTCGACTCTTTTTTTGGTCTCGACTCTTTTTTTGGTCTCGACTCTTTTTTTGGTCTTGACTTTTTTTGGTCTCGACTCTTTTTTGGTGGTCTCGACTCTTTTTTGGTGGTCTCGACTCTTTTTTGGTCTCGACTCTTTTGTGGTCTCAAATCTTTTGTGGTCTCTACTCTTTTTTGGTCTCTGCTCTTTTGTGGTCTTGACTCTTTTTCGGTCTCGACTCTTTTTTTGTCTCGACTCTTTTTTTTGGTCTCGACTCTTTTTTTGGTCCCGACTCTTTTTGGTTTCGACTCTTTATTGGTCTTGACTCTTTTTTGGTCTGGCATTTTTTTTATGGTGAGGACTCTTTTTTTTGTCTCGACTCTTTTTTGGTCTCTGCTCTTTATTGGTCTTGACTCTTTTTTGGTCTGGAATTTTTTTTATGGTGAGGACTCTTTTTTTTGTCTCGACTCTTTTTTGGTCTCTGCTCTTTTGTGGTTTTGACTCTTTTTCGGTCTCGACTCTTTTTTTGTCAACTCTTTTGTGGTTACGACTCTTTTTTGGTCTCGACTCTTTTTTTGGTCTCGACTCTTTTTTTGGTCTTGACTTTTTTTGTTCTCGACTCTTTTTTGGTGGTCTCGACTCTTTTTTGGTCTCGACTCTTTTGTGGTCTCAAATCTTTTGTGGTCTCTACTCTTTTTTGGTCTCTGCTCTTTTGTGGTCTTGACTCTTTTTAGGTCTCGACTCTTTTTTTGTCTCGACTCTTTTTTTTGGTCTCGACTCTTTTTTTGGTCTTGACTCTTTTTTGGTTTCAATTATTTTTTGGTGTAACTCTTTTTTGGTTTCGACTTTTTTTTGGTCTTGACTCTTTTTTTTGGTCTTGATTCTTTTTTTTTTGGTCTCGACTCTTTTTTGGCTCTGCCCTTTTCTGCTTTTTTTTTGTCTCGACTCTTTTTTGGTGGTCTCGATCTTTTTTGGTCTCTGCTCTTTTGTGGTCTCGTTGGAATCTTTATGGTCTCGACTCTTTTCCACAAAAAAAGAGTCTCTACTCTTTTTTGGTCTCGACTCTTTTTTTTTGTCTCGACTCTTTTTTGGTCTCTGCTCTTTTGTGATCTTGACTCTTTTTCGGTCTCGACTCTTTTGTGGTGTCAACTCTTTTGTGGTTACGACTCTTTTTTGGGCCCGACTCTTTTTGGTTTCGACTCTTTATTGGTCTCGACTCTTTTTTGGTTTCAACTCGTTTTTGGTCCAACTCTTCTTTGGTTTCGATTTTTTTTGGTCTCTACACTTTTTTGGTCCTGACTCTTTTGTGGTCTCGACTCTTTTTTGGTTTCAATTCTTTTTTGGTGTCAACTCTTTTGTGTTCTGGACTCTTTTTTGGTTTCGACTCTTTTTATGGTGAGGACTTTTTATTTTGTCTCTACTCTTTTGTGGTACTGTCTCTTTTGTGGTCTCAATTCTTTTTTGGTCCCGACTCTTTTTGGTTTCGACTCTTTATTGGTCTTGACTCTTTTTTGGTCTAAAATTTTTTTTATGGTGAGGACTCTTTTTTTTGTCTCGACTCTCTTTTGGTCTCTGCTCTTTTGTGGTCTTGACTCTTTTTCGGTTTCGACTCTTTTGTGGTGTCAATTTTTTTGTGGTTACGACTCTTTTTTGGTCCCGACTCTTTTTGGTTTCGACTCTTTATTGGTCTCGACTCTTTTTTGGTTTCAACTCGTTTTTGGTCCAACTCTTTTTTAGTTGCGACTTTTTTTTGGTCTCGACTCTTTTTTTTTTGGTTTCGACTCTTTTATTTGGTTACGACTCTTTTTTGGTCTCTGCTCTTTTGTGGTCTTGACTCTTTTTCGGTCTCGACTCTTTTGTGTCCTCGACTCTTTTTTGGTCTGGATTTTTTTTATGGTGAAGACTCTTTTTTTTTGTCTGGACTCTTTTTTGGTCTCTGCTCTTTTGTGGTCTTGACTCTTTTTCGGTCTCGACTCTTTTGTGGTGTCAACTCTTTTGTGGTTACGACTCTTTTTTGGTCCCGACTCTTTTTGGTTTCGACTCTTTATTGGTCTCGACTCTATTTTGGTTTCAACTCGTTTTTGGACCAACTCTTTTTTGGTTTCGACTTTTTTTTGGTCTCGACTCTTTTTTGGTGGTCTCGACTCTTTTTTGGTCTCGACTCTTTTTTGGTCTCGACTCTTTTGTGGTCTCAAATCTTTTGTGGTCTCAACTCTTTTTTGGTCTCTGCCCTTTTCTGCTTTTTTTTGTCTCGACTCTTTTTTGGTCCTGACTCTTTTGTGGTCTCGACTCTTTTTTTGATTCAACTCTTTTTTGCTTTCGACTTTTTTTTAGTCTTGACTCTTTTTTGGTCTCGAATCTTTTTTTATGGTCTCGACTCTTTTTTTGGTCTTGACTTTTTTTGGTCTCGACTGTATTTTGGTGGTCTCGACTCTTTTTTGGTCTCTGCTCTTATGTGGTCTCGACTATTTTTCGGTCTCGACTCTTTTGTGGTCTCAAATCTTTTGTGGTCTCAACTCTTTTTTGGTCTCTGCCCTTTTCTGCTTTTTTTTGGTCTCGACTCTTTTTTGGTGGTCTCGATCTTTTTTGGTCTCTGCTCTTTTATGGTCTCGACTCTTTTCCACAAAAAAAGAGTCTGTACTCTTTTTTGGTCTCGACTCTTTTTTGGTCTCTGCTCTTTTTTGGTTTCAATCTATTTTTGGTCCAACTCTTCTTTGGTTTCGATTTTTTTTGGTCTCTACACTTTTTTGGTCCTGACTCTTTTGTGTTGTCGACTCTTTTTTGGTTTGGTTTTTTTTTGGTCTCTATACTTTTTTGGTCCTGACTCTTTTGTGGTCTCGACTCTTTTTTGGTTTCAATTCTTTTTTGGTCCAACTCTTTTTTGGTTTCGACTTTTTTTTGGTCTCGACTCTTTTTTTTTGGTCTCGACTCTTTTTTGGTCTCGACTCGTTTTCGGTCTCGACTCTTTTGTGGTGTCAACTCTTTTGTGTTCTGGACTCTTTTTTGGTTTCGACTTTTTTTATGGTGAGGACTTTTTATTTTGTCTCTACTCTTTTGTGGTACTGTCTCTTTTGTGGTCTCAATTCTTTTTTGGTCCCGACTCTTTTTTGGTTCGACTCTTTATTGGTCTTGACTCTTTTTTGGTCTAAAATTTTTTTTATGGTGAGGTCTCTTTTTTTTGTCTCGACTCTTTTTTGGTCTCTGCTCTTTTGTGGTCTTGGCTCTTTTTCGGTTTCGACTCTTTTGTGGTGTCAATTTTTTTGTGGTTACGACTCTTTTTTGGTCCCGACTCTTTTTGGTTTCGACTCTTTATTGGTCTCGACTCTTTTTTGGTTTCAACTCGTTTTTGGTCCAACTCTTTTTTAGTTGCGACTTTTTTTTGGTCTCGACTCTTTTTTTTTTGGTTTCGACTCTTTTTTTGGTCTCGACTCTTTTTTGGTCTCTGCTCTTTTGTGGTCTTGACTCTTTTTCGGTCTCGACTCTTTTGTGTCCTCGACTCTTTTTTGGTCTGGATTTTTTTTTATGGTGAAGACTCTTTTTTTTTGTCTCGACTCTTTTTTGGTCTCTGCTCTTTTGTGATCTTGACTCTTTTTCGGTCTCGACTCTTTTGTGGTGTCAACTCTTTTGTGTTCTGGTCTCTTTTTTGGTTTCGACTTTTTTTATGGTGAGGACTTTTTATTTTGTCTATACTCTTTTGTGGTTCTATCTCTTTTGTGGTTTTCAACTCTTTTTTGGTCCCGACTCTTTTTGGTTTCGACTCTTTATTGGTCTTGACTCTTTTTTGGTGTGGAATTTTTTTTATGGTGAGGACTCTTTTTTTTTGTCTCGACTCTTTTTTGGTCTCTGCTCTTTTGTGGTCTTGACTCTTTTTCGGTCTCGACTCTTTTGTGGTGTCAACTCTTTTGTGGTTACGACTCTTTTTTGGTCCCGACACTTTTTGGTTTCGACTCTTTATTGGTCTCGACTCTATTTTGGTTTCAACTCGTTTTTGGACCAACTCTTTTTTGGTTTCGACTTTTTTTTGGTCTCGACTCTTTTTTGGTGGTCTCGACTCTTTTTTGGTCTCGACTCTTTTGTGGTCTCAAATCTTTTGTGGTCTCAACTCTTTTTTGGTCTCTGCCCTTTTCTGCTTTTTTTTGTCTCGACTCTTTTTGGTCCTGACTCTTTTGTGGTCTCGACTCTTTTTTTGATTCAACTCTTTTTTGCTTTCGACTTTTTTTTGGTCTTGACTCTTTTTTTGGTCTCGAATCTTTTTTTATGGTCTCGACTCTTTTTTTGGTCTTGACTTTTTTTGGTCTCGACTGTATTTTGGTGGTCTCGACTCTTTTTTGGTCTCTGCTCTTATGTGGTCTCGACTATTTTTCGGTCTCGACTCTTTTGTGGTCTCAAATCTTTTGTGGTCTCAACTCTTTTTTGGTCTCTGCCCTTTTCTGCTTTTTTTTGGTCTCGACTCTTTTTTGGTGGTCTCGATCTTTTTTGGTCTCTGCTCTTTTATGGTCTCGACTCTTTTCCACAAAAAAAGAGTCTGTACTCTTTTTTGGTCTCGACTCTTTTTTGGTCTCTGCTCTTTTTTGGTTTCAACTCGTTTTTGGTCCAACTCTTTTTTAGTTGCGACTTTTTTTTGGTCTCGACTCTTTTTTTTTGGTTTCGACTCTTTTTTTGGTCTCGACTCTTTTTTGGTCTCTGCTCTTTTGTGGTCTTGACTCTTTTTCGGTCTCGACTCTTTTGTGTCCTCGACTCTTTTTTGGTCTGGATTTTTTTTATGGTGAAGACTCTTTTTTTTTGTCTCGACTCTTTTTTGGTCTCTGCTCTTTTGTGATCTTGACTCTTTTTCGGTCTCGACTCTTTTGTGGTGTCAACTCTTTTGTGTTCTGGTCTCTTTTTTGGTTTCGACTTTTTTTATGGTGAGGACTTTTTATTTTGTCTATACTCTTTTGTGGTTCTATCTCTTTTGTGGTTTTCAACTCTTTTTTGGTCCCGACTCTTTTTGGTTTCGACTCTTTATTGGTCTTGACTCTTTTTTGGTGTGGAATTTTTTTTATGGTGAGGACTCTTTTTTTTTGTCTCGACTCTTTTTTGGTCTCTGCTCTTTTGTGGTCTTGACTCTTTTTCGGTCTCGACTCTTTTGTGGTGTCAACTCTTTTGTGGTTACGACTCTTTTTTGGTCCCGACACTTTTTGGTTTCGACTCTTTATTGGTCTCGACTCTATTTTGGTTTCAACTCGTTTTTGGACCAACTCTTTTTTGGTTTCGACTTTTTTTTGGTCTCGACTCTTTTTTGGTGGTCTCGACTCTTTTTTGGTCTCGACTCTTTTGTGGTCTCAAATCTTTTGTGGTCTCAACTCTTTTTTGGTCTCTGCCCTTTTCTGCTTTTTTTTGTCTCGACTCTTTTTGGTCCTGACTCTTTTGTGGTCTCGACTCTTTTTTTGATTCAACTCTTTTTTGCTTTCGACTTTTTTTTGGTCTTGACTCTTTTTTTGGTCTCGAATCTTTTTTTATGGTCTCGACTCTTTTTTTGGTCTTGACTTTTTTTGGTCTCGACTGTATTTTGGTGGTCTCGACTCTTTTTTGGTCTCTGCTCTTATGTGGTCTCGACTATTTTTCGGTCTCGACTCTTTTGTGGTCTCAAATCTTTTGTGGTCTCAACTCTTTTTTGGTCTCTGCCCTTTTCTGCTTTTTTTTGGTCTCGACTCTTTTTTGGTCCTGACTCTTTTGTGTTGTCGACTCTTTTTTGGTTTGGTTTTTTTTTGGTCTCTATACTTTTTTGGTCCTGACTCTTTTGTGGTCTCGACTCTTTTTTGGTTTCAATTCTTTTTTGGTCCAACTCTTTTTTGGTTTCGACTTTTTTTTTGGTCTCGACTCTTTTTTTTTTGGTCTCGACTCTTTTTTGGTCTCGACTCGTTTTCGGTCTCGACTCTTTTGTGGTGTCAACTCTTTTGTGTTCTGGACTCTTTTTTGGTTTCGACTTTTTTTATGGTGAGGACTTTTTATTTTGTCTCTACTCTTTTGTGGTACTGTCTCTTTTGTGGTCTCAATTCTTTTTTGGTCCCGACTCTTTTTGGTTTCGACTCTTTATTGGTCTTGACTCTTTTTTGGTCTAAAATTTTTTTTATGGTGAGGTCTCTTTTTTTTGTCTCGACTCTTTTTTGGTCTCTGCTCTTTTGTGGTCTTGGCTCTTTTTCGGTTTCGACTCTTTTGTGGTGTCAATTTTTTTGTGGTTACGACTCTTTTTTGGTCCCGACTCTTTTTGGTTTCGACTCTTTATTGGTCTCGACTCTTTTTTGGTTTCAACTCGTTTTTGGTCCAACTCTTTTTTAGTTGCGACTTTTTTTTGGTCTCGACTCTTTTTTTTTTGGTTTCGACTCTTTTTTTGGTCTCGACTCTTTTTTGGTCTCTGCTCTTTTGTGGTCTTGACTCTTTTTCGGTCTCGACTCTTTTGTGTCCTCGACTCTTTTTTGGTCTGGATTTTTTTTTATGGTGAAGACTCTTTTTTTTTGTCTCGACTCTTTTTTGGTCTCTGCTCTTTTGTGATCTTGACTCTTTTTCGGTCTCGACTCTTTTGTGGTGTCAACTCTTTTGTGTTCTGGTCTCTTTTTTGGTTTCGACTTTTTTTATGGTGAGGACTTTTTATTTTGTCTATACTCTTTTGTGGTTCTATCTCTTTTGTGGTTTTCAACTCTTTTTTGGTCCCGACTCTTTTTGGTTTCGACTCTTTATTGGTCTTGACTCTTTTTTGGTGTGGAATTTTTTTTATGGTGAGGACTCTTTTTTTTTGTCTCGACTCTTTTTTGGTCTCTGCTCTTTTGTGGTCTTGACTCTTTTTCGGTCTCGACTCTTTTGTGGTGTCAACTCTTTTGTGGTTACGACTCTTTTTTGGTCCCGACACTTTTTGGTTTCGACTCTTTATTGGTCTCGACTCTATTTTGGTTTCAACTCGTTTTTGGACCAACTCTTTTTTGGTTTCGACTTTTTTTTGGTCTCGACTCTTTTTTGGTGGTCTCGACTCTTTTTTGGTCTCGACTCTTTTGTGGTCTCAAATCTTTTGTGGTCTCAACTCTTTTTTGGTCTCTGCCCTTTTCTGCTTTTTTTTGTCTCGACTCTTTTTGGTCCTGACTCTTTTGTGGTCTCGACTCTTTTTTTGATTCAACTCTTTTTTGCTTTCGACTTTTTTTTGGTCTTGACTCTTTTTTTGGTCTCGAATCTTTTTTTATGGTCTCGACTCTTTTTTTGGTCTTGACTTTTTTTGGTCTCGACTGTATTTTGGTGGTCTCGACTCTTTTTTGGTCTCTGCTCTTATGTGGTCTCGACTATTTTTCGGTCTCGACTCTTTTGTGGTCTCAAATCTTTTGTGGTCTCAACTCTTTTTTGGTCTCTGCCCTTTTCTGCTTTTTTTTGGTCTCGACTCTTTTTTGGTGGTCTCGATCTTTTTTGGTCTCTGCTCTTTTATGGTCTCGACTCTTTTCCACAAAAAAAGAGTCTGTACTCTTTTTTGGTCTCGACTCTTTTTTGGTCTCTGCTCTTTTTTGGTTTCAACTCGTTTTTGGTCCAACTCTTTTTTAGTTGCGACTTTTTTTTGGTCTCGACTCTTTTTTTTTGGTTTCGACTCTTTTTTTGGTCTCGACTCTTTTTTGGTCTCTGCTCTTTTGTGGTCTTGACTCTTTTTCGGTCTCGACTCTTTTGTGTCCTCGACTCTTTTTTGGTCTGGATTTTTTTTATGGTGAAGACTCTTTTTTTTTGTCTCGACTCTTTTTTGGTCTCTGCTCTTTTGTGATCTTGACTCTTTTTCGGTCTCGACTCTTTTGTGGTGTCAACTCTTTTGTGGTTACGACTCTTTTTTGGTCCCGACACTTTTTGGTTTCGACTCTTTATTGGTCTCGACTCTATTTTGGTTTCAACTCGTTTTTGGACCAACTCTTTTTTGGTTTCGACTTTTTTTTGGTCTCGACTCTTTTTTGGTGGTCTCGACTCTTTTTTGGTCTCGACTCTTTTGTGGTCTCAAATCTTTTGTGGTCTCAACTCTTTTTTGGTCTCTGCCCTTTTCTGCTTTTTTTTGTCTCGACTCTTTTTGGTCCTGACTCTTTTGTGGTCTCGACTCTTTTTTTGATTCAACTCTTTTTTGCTTTCGACTTTTTTTTGGTCTTGACTCTTTTTTTGGTCTCGAATCTTTTTTTATGGTCTCGACTCTTTTTTTGGTCTTGACTTTTTTTGGTCTCGACTGTATTTTTGTGGTCTCGACTCTTTTTTGGTCTCTGCTCTTATGTGGTCTCGACTATTTTTCGGTCTCGACTCTTTTGTGGTCTCAAATCTTTTGTGGTCTCAACTCTTTTTTGGTCTCTGCCCTTTTCTGCTTTTTTTTGGTCTCGACTCTTTTTTGGTCCTGACTCTTTTGTGTTGTCGACTCTTTTTTGGTTTGGTTTTTTTTTGGTCTCTATACTTTTTTGGTCCTGACTCTTTTGTGGTCTCGACTCTTTTTTGGTTTCAATTCTTTTTTGGTCCAACTCTTTTTTGGTTTCGACTTTTTTTTTGGTCTCGACTCTTTTTTTTTTGGTCTCGACTCTTTTTTGGTCTCGACTCGTTTTCGGTCTCGACTCTTTTGTGGTGTCAACTCTTTTGTGTTCTGGACTCTTTTTTGGTTTCGACTTTTTTTATGGTGAGGACTTTTTATTTTGTCTCTACTCTTTTGTGGTACTGTCTCTTTTGTGGTCTCAATTCTTTTTTGGTCCCGACTCTTTTTGGTTTCGACTCTTTATTGGTCTTGATTCTTTTTTGGTCTAAAATTTTTTTTATGGTGAGGTCTCTTTTTTTTGTCTCGACTCTTTTTTGGTCTCTGCTCTTTTGTGGTCTTGACTCTTTTTCGGTTTCGATTCTTTTGTGGTGTCAATTTTTTTGTGGTTACGACTCTTTTTTGGTCCCGACTCTTTTTGGTTTCGACTCTTTATTGGTCTCGACTCTTTTTTGGTTTCAACTCGTTTTTGGTCCAACTCTTTTTTAGTTGCGACTTTTTTTTGGTCTCGACTCTTTTTTTTTGGTTTCGACTCTTTTTTTTGGTCTCGACTCTTTTTTGGTCTCTGCTCTTTTGTGGTCTTGACTCTTTTTCGGTCTCGACTCTTTTGTGTCCTCGACTCTTTTTCGGTCTGGATTTTTTTTTATGGTGAAGACTCTTTTTTTTTGTCTCGACTCTTTTTTGGTCTCTGCTCTTTTTTGGTCTCGACTCTTTTGTGGTCTCAAATCTTTTGTGGTCTCAACTCTTTTTTGGTCTCTGCCCTTTTCTGCTTTTTTTTTGTCTCGACTCTTTTTTGGTCCTGACTCTTTTGTGGTCTCGACTCTTTTTTTATGGTCTCGACTCTTTTTTTGGTCTCGACTCTATTTTGGCGGTCTCGACTCTTTTTTGGTCTCTGCTCTTATGTGGTCTCGACTATTTTTCGGTCTCGACTCTTTTGTGGTCTCAAATCTTTTGTGGTCTCAACTCTTTTTTGGTCTCTGCCCTTTTCTGCTTTTTTTTGGTCTCGACTCTTTTTTGGTGGTCTCGATCTTTTTTGGTCTCTGCTCTTTTATGGTATCGACTCTTTTCCACAAAAAAAGAGTCTCTACTCTTTTTTGGTCTCGACTCTTTTTTTTTGTCTCGACTCTTTTTTGGTCTCTGCTCTTTTGTGATCTTGACTCTTTTTCGGTCTCGACTCTTTTGTGGTGTCAACTCTTTTGTGGTTACGACTCTTTTTTGGGCCCGACTCTTTTTGGTTTCGACTCTTTATTGGTCTCGACTCTTTTTTGGTTTCAACTTGTTTTTGGTCCAACTCTTCTTTGGTTTCGATTTTTTTTGGTCTCTACACTTTTTTGGTCCTGACTCTTTTGTGGTGTCGACTCTTTTTTGGTTTGTTTTTTTTAGTCTCTATACTTTTTTGGTCCTGACTCTTTTGTGGTCTCGACTCTTTTTTGGTTTCAATTCTTTTTTGGTCCAACTCTTTTTTGGTTTCGACTTTTATTTGGTCTCGACTCTTTTTTTTTTGGTCTCGACTCTTTTTTGGTCTCGACTCGTTTTCGGTCTCGACTCTTTTTTGGTGTCAACTCTTTTGTGTTCTGGACTCTTTTTTGGTTTCGACTTTTTTTATGGTGAGGAATTTTTATTTTGTCTCTTCTCTTTTGTGGTACTGTCTCTTTTGTGGTTTCGACTCTTTATTGGTCTTGACTCTTTTTTGGTCTAAAATTTTTTTTATGGTGAGGACTCTTAATTTTGTCTCGACTCTTTTTTGGTCTCTGCTCTTTTGTGGTCTTGACTCTTTTTCGGTTTCGACTCTTGTGGTGTCAATTTTTTTGTGGTTACGACTCTTTTTTGGTCCCGACTCTTTTTGGTTTCGACTCTTTATTGGTCTCGACTCTTTTTTGGTTTCAACTCGTTTTTGGTCCAACTCTTTTTTAGTTGCGACTTTTTTTTGGTCTCGACTCTTTTTTTGGTCTCGAATCTTTTTTTATGGTCTCGACTCTTTTTTTGGTCTTGACTTTTTTTGGTCTCGACTCTATTTTGGCGGTCTCGACTCTTTTTTGGTCTCTGCTCTTATGTGGTCTCGACTATTTTTCGGTCTCGACTCTTTTGTGGTCTCAAATCTTTTGTGGTCTCAACTCTTTTTTGGTCTCTGCCCTTTTCTGCTTTTTTTTGGTCTCGACTCTTTTTTGGTGGTCTCGATCTTTTTTGGTCTCTGCTCTTTTATGGTATCGACTCTTTTCCACAAAAAAAGAGTCTGTACTCTTTTTTGGTCTCGACTCTTTTTTTTTGTCTCGACTCTTTTTTGGTCTCTGCTCTTTTGTGATCTTGACTCTTTTTTTGTCTCGACTCTTTTGTGGTGTCAACTCTTTTGTGGTTACGACTCTTTTTTGGGCCCGACTCTTTTTGGTTTCGACTCTTTATTGGTCTCGACTCTTTTTTGGTTTCAACTCGTTTTTGGTCCAACTCTTCTTTGGTTTCGATTTTTTTTGGTCTCTACACTTTTTTGGTCCTGACTCTTTTGTGGTCTCGACTCTTTTTTGGTTTCAATTCTTTTTTGGTCCAACTCTTTTTTGGTTTCGACTTTTATTTGGTCTCGACTCTTTTTTTTTTGGTCTCGACTCTTTTTTGGTCTCGACTCGTTTTCGGTCTCGACTCTTTTTTGGTGATAACTCTTTTGTGTTCTGGACTCTTTTTTGGTTTCGACTTTTTTTATGGTGAGGAATTTTTATTTTGTCTCTTCTCTTTTGTGGTACTGTCTCTTTTGTGGTTTCGACTCTTTTTTGGTCTCTGCTCTTTTGTGGTCTTGACTCTTTTTCGGTTTCGACTCTTGTGGTGTCAATTTTTTTGTGGTTACGACTCTTTTTTGGTCCCGACTCTTTTTGGTTTCGACTCTTTATTGGTCTCGACTCTTTTTTGGTTTCAACTCGTTTTTGGTCCAACTCTTTTTTAGTTGCGACTTTTTTTTGGTCTCGACTCTTTTTTTGGTCTTGACTTTTTTTGGTCTCTACTTTTTTTTTGGTCTCGACTCTTTTTTTTGGTCTTGACTCTTTTGTGGTGTCAACTCTTTTGTGGTCACGACTCTTTTTGGTTTTGACTCTTTTTTGGTTTCAAATCGTTTTTGATCCAACTCTTTTTTGGTTTCGATTTTTTTTGGTCTCGACTTTTTTTTGTTCTTGCCTTTTTTTTTGTCTTGACTCTTTTTTGGTCTCGACTCTTTTTTTTGGTTTTGACTCTTTTTTTTTGGTCTTGAATCTTTTTCGGTCTCGACTCTTTTGTGGTCTCGACTCTTTTTTTTTTGTCTCTACTTTTTTTGGGTCTTGACTCTTTTTTTGATCGTGACTCTTTTATTGGTCTTGACTTTTTTTGGTCTCGACTCTTTTTCGGTATTGACTCTTTTTTATTGTGAGAACTCTTTTTTTTGTCACGACTCTTTTTTGGTCCCGACCCGTTTGTGGTCTCACCTCTTTAGTCTCTTTTTTGGTCTCGAATCTTTTTTGGTCCAACTCTTGTGGTTTTGACTCTTTTTTGGTATTGACTCTTTTTTGTCCTCGACTCTTTTTTGGTCTTGACTCTTTTTTTGGTCTTGACTCTTTTATTTTGGTCTCTGCTCTTTTGTGGTCTCGACTCTTTTGTGGCCTCGACTCTTTTTGGGTTTCAACTCTTTTTTGGTCCTACTCTTTTTTGGTTTCGACTTTTTTTTGGTCTTGACTCTCTTTTTGGTCACGACTCTTTTACTTTGGTCTCGGCTATTTTTTGGTCTCTGCTCTTTTTTTTTTGGTCTCGACTCTTTTTTTTGGTCTTGACTCTTTTGTGGTGTCAACTCTTTTGTGGTCACGACTCTTTTTGGTTTTGACTCTTTTTTGGTTTCAAATCGTTTTTGGTCCAACTCTTTTTTAGTTGCGACTTTTTTTTGGTCTCGACTCTTTTTTTTTTGGTTTCGACTCTTTTATTTGGTTACGACTCTTTTTTGGTCTCTGCTCTTTTGTGGTCTTGACTCTTTTTCGGTCTCGACTCTTTTGTGGTGTCAACTCTTTTGTGGTTACGACTCTTTTTTGGTCCCGACTCTTTTTGGTTTCGACTCTTTATTGGTCTCTGCTCTTTTGTGATCTTGACTCTTTTTCGGTCTCGACTCTTTTGTGGTGTCAACTCTTTTGTGGTTACGACTCTTTTTTGGTCCCGACTCTTTTTGGTTTCGACTCTTTATTGGTCTCGACTCTTTTTTGGTTTCAACTCGTTTTTGGTCCAACTCTTTTTTAGTTGCGACTTTTTTTTGGTCTCGACTCTTTTTTTTTTGGTTTCGACTCTTTTATTTGGTTACGACTCTTTTTTGGTCTCTGCTCTTTTGTGGTCTTGACTCTTTTTCGGTCTCGACTCTTTTGTGTCCTCGACTCTTTTTTGGTCTGGATTTTTTTTATGGTGAAGACTCTTTTTTTTTGTCTGGACTCTTTTTTGGTCTCTGCTCTTTTGTGGTCTTGACTCTTTTTCGGTCTCGACTCTTTTGTGGTGTCAACTCTTTTGTGGTTACGACTCTTTTTTGGTCCCGACTCTTTTTGGTTTCGACTCTTTATTGGTCTCGACTCTATTTTGGTTTCAACTCGTTTTTGGACCAACTCTTTTTTGGTTTCGACTTTTTTTTGGTCTCGACTCTTTTTTGGTGGTCTCGACTCTTTTTTGGTCTCGACTCTTTTTTGGTCTCGACTCTTTTGTGGTCTCAAATCTTTTGTGGTCTCAACTCTTTTTTGGTCTCTGCCCTTTTCTGCTTTTTTTTGTCTCGACTCTTTTTTGGTCCTGACTCTTTTGTGGTCTCGACTCTTTTTTTGATTCAACTCTTTTTTGCTTTCGACTTTTTTTTAGTCTTGACTCTTTTTTGGTCTCGAATCTTTTTTTATGGTCTCGACTCTTTTTTTGGTCTTGACTTTTTTTGGTCTCGACTGTATTTTGGTGGTCTCGACTCTTTTTTGGTCTCTGCTCTTATGTGGTCTCGACTATTTTTCGGTCTCGACTCTTTTGTGGTCTCAAATCTTTTGTGGTCTCAACTCTTTTTTGGTCTCTGCCCTTTTCTGCTTTTTTTTGGTCTCGACTCTTTTTTGGTGGTCTCGATCTTTTTTGGTCTCTGCTCTTTTATGGTCTCGACTCTTTTCCACAAAAAAAGAGTCTGTACTCTTTTTTGGTCTCGACTCTTTTTTGGTCTCTGCTCTTTTTTGGTTTCAATCTATTTTTGGTCCAACTCTTCTTTGGTTTCGATTTTTTTTGGTCTCTACACTTTTTTGGTCCTGACTCTTTTGTGTTGTCGACTCTTTTTTGGTTTGGTTTTTTTTTGGTCTCTATACTTTTTTGGTCCTGACTCTTTTGTGGTCTCGACTCTTTTTTGGTTTCAATTCTTTTTTGGTCCAACTCTTTTTTGGTTTCGACTTTTTTTTGGTCTCGACTCTTTTTTTTTGGTCTCGACTCTTTTTTGGTCTCGACTCGTTTTCGGTCTCGACTCTTTTGTGGTGTCAACTCTTTTGTGTTCTGGACTCTTTTTTGGTTTCGACTTTTTTTATGGTGAGGACTTTTTATTTTGTCTCTACTCTTTTGTGGTACTGTCTCTTTTGTGGTCTCAATTCTTTTTTGGTCCCGACTCTTTTTTGGTTCGACTCTTTATTGGTCTTGACTCTTTTTTGGTCTAAAATTTTTTTTATGGTGAGGTCTCTTTTTTTTGTCTCGACTCTTTTTTGGTCTCTGCTCTTTTGTGGTCTTGGCTCTTTTTCGGTTTCGACTCTTTTGTGGTGTCAATTTTTTTGTGGTTACGACTCTTTTTTGGTCCCGACTCTTTTTGGTTTCGACTCTTTATTGGTCTCGACTCTTTTTTGGTTTCAACTCGTTTTTGGTCCAACTCTTTTTTAGTTGCGACTTTTTTTTGGTCTCGACTCTTTTTTTTTTGGTTTCGACTCTTTTTTTGGTCTCGACTCTTTTTTGGTCTCTGCTCTTTTGTGGTCTTGACTCTTTTTCGGTCTCGACTCTTTTGTGTCCTCGACTCTTTTTTGGTCTGGATTTTTTTTTATGGTGAAGACTCTTTTTTTTTGTCTCGACTCTTTTTTGGTCTCTGCTCTTTTGTGATCTTGACTCTTTTTCGGTCTCGACTCTTTTGTGGTGTCAACTCTTTTGTGTTCTGGTCTCTTTTTTGGTTTCGACTTTTTTTATGGTGAGGACTTTTTATTTTGTCTATACTCTTTTGTGGTTCTATCTCTTTTGTGGTTTTCAACTCTTTTTTGGTCCCGACTCTTTTTGGTTTCGACTCTTTATTGGTCTTGACTCTTTTTTGGTGTGGAATTTTTTTTATGGTGAGGACTCTTTTTTTTTGTCTCGACTCTTTTTTGGTCTCTGCTCTTTTGTGGTCTTGACTCTTTTTCGGTCTCGACTCTTTTGTGGTGTCAACTCTTTTGTGGTTACGACTCTTTTTTGGTCCCGACACTTTTTGGTTTCGACTCTTTATTGGTCTCGACTCTATTTTGGTTTCAACTCGTTTTTGGACCAACTCTTTTTTGGTTTCGACTTTTTTTTGGTCTCGACTCTTTTTTGGTGGTCTCGACTCTTTTTTGGTCTCGACTCTTTTGTGGTCTCAAATCTTTTGTGGTCTCAACTCTTTTTTGGTCTCTGCCCTTTTCTGCTTTTTTTTGTCTCGACTCTTTTTGGTCCTGACTCTTTTGTGGTCTCGACTCTTTTTTTGATTCAACTCTTTTTTGCTTTCGACTTTTTTTTGGTCTTGACTCTTTTTTTGGTCTCGAATCTTTTTTTATGGTCTCGACTCTTTTTTTGGTCTTGACTTTTTTTGGTCTCGACTGTATTTTGGTGGTCTCGACTCTTTTTTGGTCTCTGCTCTTATGTGGTCTCGACTATTTTTCGGTCTCGACTCTTTTGTGGTCTCAAATCTTTTGTGGTCTCAACTCTTTTTTGGTCTCTGCCCTTTTCTGCTTTTTTTTGGTCTCGACTCTTTTTTGGTGGTCTCGATCTTTTTTGGTCTCTGCTCTTTTATGGTCTCGACTCTTTTCCACAAAAAAAGAGTCTGTACTCTTTTTTGGTCTCGACTCTTTTTTGGTCTCTGCTCTTTTTTGGTTTCAACTCGTTTTTGGTCCAACTCTTTTTTAGTTGCGACTTTTTTTTGGTCTCGACTCTTTTTTTTTGGTTTCGACTCTTTTTTTGGTCTCGACTCTTTTTTGGTCTCTGCTCTTTTGTGGTCTTGACTCTTTTTCGGTCTCGACTCTTTTGTGTCCTCGACTCTTTTTTGGTCTGGATTTTTTTTATGGTGAAGACTCTTTTTTTTTGTCTCGACTCTTTTTTGGTCTCTGCTCTTTTGTGATCTTGACTCTTTTTCGGTCTCGACTCTTTTGTGGTGTCAACTCTTTTGTGTTCTGGTCTCTTTTTTGGTTTCGACTTTTTTTATGGTGAGGACTTTTTATTTTGTCTATACTCTTTTGTGGTTCTATCTCTTTTGTGGTTTTCAACTCTTTTTTGGTCCCGACTCTTTTTGGTTTCGACTCTTTATTGGTCTTGACTCTTTTTTGGTGTGGAATTTTTTTTATGGTGAGGACTCTTTTTTTTTGTCTCGACTCTTTTTTGGTCTCTGCTCTTTTGTGGTCTTGACTCTTTTTCGGTCTCGACTCTTTTGTGGTGTCAACTCTTTTGTGGTTACGACTCTTTTTTGGTCCCGACACTTTTTGGTTTCGACTCTTTATTGGTCTCGACTCTATTTTGGTTTCAACTCGTTTTTGGACCAACTCTTTTTTGGTTTCGACTTTTTTTTGGTCTCGACTCTTTTTTGGTGGTCTCGACTCTTTTTTGGTCTCGACTCTTTTGTGGTCTCAAATCTTTTGTGGTCTCAACTCTTTTTTGGTCTCTGCCCTTTTCTGCTTTTTTTTGTCTCGACTCTTTTTGGTCCTGACTCTTTTGTGGTCTCGACTCTTTTTTTGATTCAACTCTTTTTTGCTTTCGACTTTTTTTTGGTCTTGACTCTTTTTTTGGTCTCGAATCTTTTTTTATGGTCTCGACTCTTTTTTTGGTCTTGACTTTTTTTGGTCTCGACTGTATTTTGGTGGTCTCGACTCTTTTTTGGTCTCTGCTCTTATGTGGTCTCGACTATTTTTCGGTCTCGACTCTTTTGTGGTCTCAAATCTTTTGTGGTCTCAACTCTTTTTTGGTCTCTGCCCTTTTCTGCTTTTTTTTGGTCTCGACTCTTTTTTGGTCCTGACTCTTTTGTGTTGTCGACTCTTTTTTGGTTTGGTTTTTTTTTGGTCTCTATACTTTTTTGGTCCTGACTCTTTTGTGGTCTCGACTCTTTTTTGGTTTCAATTCTTTTTTGGTCCAACTCTTTTTTGGTTTCGACTTTTTTTTTGGTCTCGACTCTTTTTTTTTTGGTCTCGACTCTTTTTTGGTCTCGACTCGTTTTCGGTCTCGACTCTTTTGTGGTGTCAACTCTTTTGTGTTCTGGACTCTTTTTTGGTTTCGACTTTTTTTATGGTGAGGACTTTTTATTTTGTCTCTACTCTTTTGTGGTACTGTCTCTTTTGTGGTCTCAATTCTTTTTTGGTCCCGACTCTTTTTGGTTTCGACTCTTTATTGGTCTTGACTCTTTTTTGGTCTAAAATTTTTTTTATGGTGAGGTCTCTTTTTTTTGTCTCGACTCTTTTTTGGTCTCTGCTCTTTTGTGGTCTTGGCTCTTTTTCGGTTTCGACTCTTTTGTGGTGTCAATTTTTTTGTGGTTACGACTCTTTTTTGGTCCCGACTCTTTTTGGTTTCGACTCTTTATTGGTCTCGACTCTTTTTTGGTTTCAACTCGTTTTTGGTCCAACTCTTTTTTAGTTGCGACTTTTTTTTGGTCTCGACTCTTTTTTTTTTGGTTTCGACTCTTTTTTTGGTCTCGACTCTTTTTTGGTCTCTGCTCTTTTGTGGTCTTGACTCTTTTTCGGTCTCGACTCTTTTGTGTCCTCGACTCTTTTTTGGTCTGGATTTTTTTTTATGGTGAAGACTCTTTTTTTTTGTCTCGACTCTTTTTTGGTCTCTGCTCTTTTGTGATCTTGACTCTTTTTCGGTCTCGACTCTTTTGTGGTGTCAACTCTTTTGTGTTCTGGTCTCTTTTTTGGTTTCGACTTTTTTTATGGTGAGGACTTTTTATTTTGTCTATACTCTTTTGTGGTTCTATCTCTTTTGTGGTTTTCAACTCTTTTTTGGTCCCGACTCTTTTTGGTTTCGACTCTTTATTGGTCTTGACTCTTTTTTGGTGTGGAATTTTTTTTATGGTGAGGACTCTTTTTTTTTGTCTCGACTCTTTTTTGGTCTCTGCTCTTTTGTGGTCTTGACTCTTTTTCGGTCTCGACTCTTTTGTGGTGTCAACTCTTTTGTGGTTACGACTCTTTTTTGGTCCCGACACTTTTTGGTTTCGACTCTTTATTGGTCTCGACTCTATTTTGGTTTCAACTCGTTTTTGGACCAACTCTTTTTTGGTTTCGACTTTTTTTTGGTCTCGACTCTTTTTTGGTGGTCTCGACTCTTTTTTGGTCTCGACTCTTTTGTGGTCTCAAATCTTTTGTGGTCTCAACTCTTTTTTGGTCTCTGCCCTTTTCTGCTTTTTTTTGTCTCGACTCTTTTTGGTCCTGACTCTTTTGTGGTCTCGACTCTTTTTTTGATTCAACTCTTTTTTGCTTTCGACTTTTTTTTGGTCTTGACTCTTTTTTTGGTCTCGAATCTTTTTTTATGGTCTCGACTCTTTTTTTGGTCTTGACTTTTTTTGGTCTCGACTGTATTTTGGTGGTCTCGACTCTTTTTTGGTCTCTGCTCTTATGTGGTCTCGACTATTTTTCGGTCTCGACTCTTTTGTGGTCTCAAATCTTTTGTGGTCTCAACTCTTTTTTGGTCTCTGCCCTTTTCTGCTTTTTTTTGGTCTCGACTCTTTTTTGGTGGTCTCGATCTTTTTTGGTCTCTGCTCTTTTATGGTCTCGACTCTTTTCCACAAAAAAAGAGTCTGTACTCTTTTTTGGTCTCGACTCTTTTTTGGTCTCTGCTCTTTTTTGGTTTCAACTCGTTTTTGGTCCAACTCTTTTTTAGTTGCGACTTTTTTTTGGTCTCGACTCTTTTTTTTTGGTTTCGACTCTTTTTTTGGTCTCGACTCTTTTTTGGTCTCTGCTCTTTTGTGGTCTTGACTCTTTTTCGGTCTCGACTCTTTTGTGTCCTCGACTCTTTTTTGGTCTGGATTTTTTTTATGGTGAAGACTCTTTTTTTTTGTCTCGACTCTTTTTTGGTCTCTGCTCTTTTGTGATCTTGACTCTTTTTCGGTCTCGACTCTTTTGTGGTGTCAACTCTTTTGTGGTTACGACTCTTTTTTGGTCCCGACACTTTTTGGTTTCGACTCTTTATTGGTCTCGACTCTATTTTGGTTTCAACTCGTTTTTGGACCAACTCTTTTTTGGTTTCGACTTTTTTTTGGTCTCGACTCTTTTTTGGTGGTCTCGACTCTTTTTTGGTCTCGACTCTTTTGTGGTCTCAAATCTTTTGTGGTCTCAACTCTTTTTTGGTCTCTGCCCTTTTCTGCTTTTTTTTGTCTCGACTCTTTTTGGTCCTGACTCTTTTGTGGTCTCGACTCTTTTTTTGATTCAACTCTTTTTTGCTTTCGACTTTTTTTTGGTCTTGACTCTTTTTTTGGTCTCGAATCTTTTTTTATGGTCTCGACTCTTTTTTTGGTCTTGACTTTTTTTGGTCTCGACTGTATTTTTGTGGTCTCGACTCTTTTTTGGTCTCTGCTCTTATGTGGTCTCGACTATTTTTCGGTCTCGACTCTTTTGTGGTCTCAAATCTTTTGTGGTCTCAACTCTTTTTTGGTCTCTGCCCTTTTCTGCTTTTTTTTGGTCTCGACTCTTTTTTGGTCCTGACTCTTTTGTGTTGTCGACTCTTTTTTGGTTTGGTTTTTTTTTGGTCTCTATACTTTTTTGGTCCTGACTCTTTTGTGGTCTCGACTCTTTTTTGGTTTCAATTCTTTTTTGGTCCAACTCTTTTTTGGTTTCGACTTTTTTTTTGGTCTCGACTCTTTTTTTTTTGGTCTCGACTCTTTTTTGGTCTCGACTCGTTTTCGGTCTCGACTCTTTTGTGGTGTCAACTCTTTTGTGTTCTGGACTCTTTTTTGGTTTCGACTTTTTTTATGGTGAGGACTTTTTATTTTGTCTCTACTCTTTTGTGGTACTGTCTCTTTTGTGGTCTCAATTCTTTTTTGGTCCCGACTCTTTTTGGTTTCGACTCTTTATTGGTCTTGATTCTTTTTTGGTCTAAAATTTTTTTTATGGTGAGGTCTCTTTTTTTTGTCTCGACTCTTTTTTGGTCTCTGCTCTTTTGTGGTCTTGACTCTTTTTCGGTTTCGATTCTTTTGTGGTGTCAATTTTTTTGTGGTTACGACTCTTTTTTGGTCCCGACTCTTTTTGGTTTCGACTCTTTATTGGTCTCGACTCTTTTTTGGTTTCAACTCGTTTTTGGTCCAACTCTTTTTTAGTTGCGACTTTTTTTTGGTCTCGACTCTTTTTTTTTGGTTTCGACTCTTTTTTTTGGTCTCGACTCTTTTTTGGTCTCTGCTCTTTTGTGGTCTTGACTCTTTTTCGGTCTCGACTCTTTTGTGTCCTCGACTCTTTTTCGGTCTGGATTTTTTTTTATGGTGAAGACTCTTTTTTTTTGTCTCGACTCTTTTTTGGTCTCTGCTCTTTTTTGGTCTCGACTCTTTTGTGGTCTCAAATCTTTTGTGGTCTCAACTCTTTTTTGGTCTCTGCCCTTTTCTGCTTTTTTTTTGTCTCGACTCTTTTTTGGTCCTGACTCTTTTGTGGTCTCGACTCTTTTTTTATGGTCTCGACTCTTTTTTTGGTCTCGACTCTATTTTGGCGGTCTCGACTCTTTTTTGGTCTCTGCTCTTATGTGGTCTCGACTATTTTTCGGTCTCGACTCTTTTGTGGTCTCAAATCTTTTGTGGTCTCAACTCTTTTTTGGTCTCTGCCCTTTTCTGCTTTTTTTTGGTCTCGACTCTTTTTTGGTGGTCTCGATCTTTTTTGGTCTCTGCTCTTTTATGGTATCGACTCTTTTCCACAAAAAAAGAGTCTCTACTCTTTTTTGGTCTCGACTCTTTTTTTTTGTCTCGACTCTTTTTTGGTCTCTGCTCTTTTGTGATCTTGACTCTTTTTCGGTCTCGACTCTTTTGTGGTGTCAACTCTTTTGTGGTTACGACTCTTTTTTGGGCCCGACTCTTTTTGGTTTCGACTCTTTATTGGTCTCGACTCTTTTTTGGTTTCAACTTGTTTTTGGTCCAACTCTTCTTTGGTTTCGATTTTTTTTGGTCTCTACACTTTTTTGGTCCTGACTCTTTTGTGGTGTCGACTCTTTTTTGGTTTGTTTTTTTTAGTCTCTATACTTTTTTGGTCCTGACTCTTTTGTGGTCTCGACTCTTTTTTGGTTTCAATTCTTTTTTGGTCCAACTCTTTTTTGGTTTCGACTTTTATTTGGTCTCGACTCTTTTTTTTTTGGTCTCGACTCTTTTTTGGTCTCGACTCGTTTTCGGTCTCGACTCTTTTTTGGTGTCAACTCTTTTGTGTTCTGGACTCTTTTTTGGTTTCGACTTTTTTTATGGTGAGGAATTTTTATTTTGTCTCTTCTCTTTTGTGGTACTGTCTCTTTTGTGGTTTCGACTCTTTATTGGTCTTGACTCTTTTTTGGTCTAAAATTTTTTTTATGGTGAGGACTCTTAATTTTGTCTCGACTCTTTTTTGGTCTCTGCTCTTTTGTGGTCTTGACTCTTTTTCGGTTTCGACTCTTGTGGTGTCAATTTTTTTGTGGTTACGACTCTTTTTTGGTCCCGACTCTTTTTGGTTTCGACTCTTTATTGGTCTCGACTCTTTTTTGGTTTCAACTCGTTTTTGGTCCAACTCTTTTTTAGTTGCGACTTTTTTTTGGTCTCGACTCTTTTTTTGGTCTCGAATCTTTTTTTATGGTCTCGACTCTTTTTTTGGTCTTGACTTTTTTTGGTCTCGACTCTATTTTGGCGGTCTCGACTCTTTTTTGGTCTCTGCTCTTATGTGGTCTCGACTATTTTTCGGTCTCGACTCTTTTGTGGTCTCAAATCTTTTGTGGTCTCAACTCTTTTTTGGTCTCTGCCCTTTTCTGCTTTTTTTTGGTCTCGACTCTTTTTTGGTGGTCTCGATCTTTTTTGGTCTCTGCTCTTTTATGGTATCGACTCTTTTCCACAAAAAAAGAGTCTGTACTCTTTTTTGGTCTCGACTCTTTTTTTTTGTCTCGACTCTTTTTTGGTCTCTGCTCTTTTGTGATCTTGACTCTTTTTTTGTCTCGACTCTTTTGTGGTGTCAACTCTTTTGTGGTTACGACTCTTTTTTGGGCCCGACTCTTTTTGGTTTCGACTCTTTATTGGTCTCGACTCTTTTTTGGTTTCAACTCGTTTTTGGTCCAACTCTTCTTTGGTTTCGATTTTTTTTGGTCTCTACACTTTTTTGGTCCTGACTCTTTTGTGGTCTCGACTCTTTTTTGGTTTCAATTCTTTTTTGGTCCAACTCTTTTTTGGTTTCGACTTTTATTTGGTCTCGACTCTTTTTTTTTTGGTCTCGACTCTTTTTTGGTCTCGACTCGTTTTCGGTCTCGACTCTTTTTTGGTGTCAACTCTTTTGTGGTTACGACTCTTTTTTGGTCCCGACACTTTTTGGTTTCGACTCTTTATTGGTCTCGACTCTATTTTGGTTTCAACTCGTTTTTGGACCAACTCTTTTTTGGTTTCGACTTTTTTTTGGTCTCGACTCTTTTTTGGTGGTCTCGACTCTTTTTTGGTCTCGACTCTTTTGTGGTCTCAAATCTTTTGTGGTCTCAACTCTTTTTTGGTCTCTGCCCTTTTCTGCTTTTTTTTGTCTCGACTCTTTTTGGTCCTGACTCTTTTGTGGTCTCGACTCTTTTTTTGATTCAACTCTTTTTTGCTTTCGACTTTTTTTTGGTCTTGACTCTTTTTTTGGTCTCGAATCTTTTTTTATGGTCTCGACTCTTTTTTTGGTCTTGACTTTTTTTGGTCTCGACTGTATTTTGGTGGTCTCGACTCTTTTTTGGTCTCTGCTCTTATGTGGTCTCGACTATTTTTCGGTCTCGACTCTTTTGTGGTCTCAAATCTTTTGTGGTCTCAACTCTTTTTTGGTCTCTGCCCTTTTCTGCTTTTTTTTGGTCTCGACTCTTTTTTGGTCCTGACTCTTTTGTGTTGTCGACTCTTTTTTGGTTTGGTTTTTTTTTGGTCTCTATACTTTTTTGGTCCTGACTCTTTTGTGGTCTCGACTCTTTTTTGGTTTCAATTCTTTTTTGGTCCAACTCTTTTTTGGTTTCGACTTTTTTTTTGGTCTCGACTCTTTTTTTTTTGGTCTCGACTCTTTTTTGGTCTCGACTCGTTTTCGGTCTCGACTCTTTTGTGGTGTCAACTCTTTTGTGTTCTGGACTCTTTTTTGGTTTCGACTTTTTTTATGGTGAGGACTTTTTATTTTGTCTCTACTCTTTTGTGGTACTGTCTCTTTTGTGGTCTCAATTCTTTTTTGGTCCCGACTCTTTTTGGTTTCGACTCTTTATTGGTCTTGATTCTTTTTTGGTCTAAAATTTTTTTTATGGTGAGGTCTCTTTTTTTTGTCTCGACTCTTTTTTGGTCTCTGCTCTTTTGTGGTCTTGACTCTTTTTCGGTTTCGATTCTTTTGTGGTGTCAATTTTTTTGTGGTTACGACTCTTTTTTGGTCCCGACTCTTTTTGGTTTCGACTCTTTATTGGTCTCGACTCTTTTTTGGTTTCAACTCGTTTTTGGTCCAACTCTTTTTTAGTTGCGACTTTTTTTTGGTCTCGACTCTTTTTTTTTGGTTTCGACTCTTTTTTTTGGTCTCGACTCTTTTTTGGTCTCTGCTCTTTTGTGGTCTTGACTCTTTTTCGGTCTCGACTCTTTTGTGTCCTCGACTCTTTTTCGGTCTGGATTTTTTTTTATGGTGAAGACTCTTTTTTTTTGTCTCGACTCTTTTTTGGTCTCTGCTCTTTTTTGGTCTCGACTCTTTTGTGGTCTCAAATCTTTTGTGGTCTCAACTCTTTTTTGGTCTCTGCCCTTTTCTGCTTTTTTTTTGTCTCGACTCTTTTTTGGTCCTGACTCTTTTGTGGTCTCGACTCTTTTTTTATGGTCTCGACTCTTTTTTTGGTCTCGACTCTATTTTGGCGGTCTCGACTCTTTTTTGGTCTCTGCTCTTATGTGGTCTCGACTATTTTTCGGTCTCGACTCTTTTGTGGTCTCAAATCTTTTGTGGTCTCAACTCTTTTTTGGTCTCTGCCCTTTTCTGCTTTTTTTTGGTCTCGACTCTTTTTTGGTGGTCTCGATCTTTTTTGGTCTCTGCTCTTTTATGGTATCGACTCTTTTCCACAAAAAAAGAGTCTCTACTCTTTTTTGGTCTCGACTCTTTTTTTTTGTCTCGACTCTTTTTTGGTCTCTGCTCTTTTGTGATCTTGACTCTTTTTCGGTCTCGACTCTTTTGTGGTGTCAACTCTTTTGTGGTTACGACTCTTTTTTGGGCCCGACTCTTTTTGGTTTCGACTCTTTATTGGTCTCGACTCTTTTTTGGTTTCAACTTGTTTTTGGTCCAACTCTTCTTTGGTTTCGATTTTTTTTGGTCTCTACACTTTTTTGGTCCTGACTCTTTTGTGGTGTCGACTCTTTTTTGGTTTGTTTTTTTTAGTCTCTATACTTTTTTGGTCCTGACTCTTTTGTGGTCTCGACTCTTTTTTGGTTTCAATTCTTTTTTGGTCCAACTCTTTTTTGGTTTCGACTTTTATTTGGTCTCGACTCTTTTTTTTTTGGTCTCGACTCTTTTTTGGTCTCGACTCGTTTTCGGTCTCGACTCTTTTTTGGTGTCAACTCTTTTGTGTTCTGGACTCTTTTTTGGTTTCGACTTTTTTTATGGTGAGGAATTTTTATTTTGTCTCTTCTCTTTTGTGGTACTGTCTCTTTTGTGGTTTCGACTCTTTATTGGTCTTGACTCTTTTTTGGTCTAAAATTTTTTTTATGGTGAGGACTCTTAATTTTGTCTCGACTCTTTTTTGGTCTCTGCTCTTTTGTGGTCTTGACTCTTTTTCGGTTTCGACTCTTGTGGTGTCAATTTTTTTGTGGTTACGACTCTTTTTTGGTCCCGACTCTTTTTGGTTTCGACTCTTTATTGGTCTCGACTCTTTTTTGGTTTCAACTCGTTTTTGGTCCAACTCTTTTTTAGTTGCGACTTTTTTTTGGTCTCGACTCTTTTTTTGGTCTCGAATCTTTTTTTATGGTCTCGACTCTTTTTTTGGTCTTGACTTTTTTTGGTCTCGACTCTATTTTGGCGGTCTCGACTCTTTTTTGGTCTCTGCTCTTATGTGGTCTCGACTATTTTTCGGTCTCGACTCTTTTGTGGTCTCAAATCTTTTGTGGTCTCAACTCTTTTTTGGTCTCTGCCCTTTTCTGCTTTTTTTTGGTCTCGACTCTTTTTTGGTGGTCTCGATCTTTTTTGGTCTCTGCTCTTTTATGGTATCGACTCTTTTCCACAAAAAAAGAGTCTGTACTCTTTTTTGGTCTCGACTCTTTTTTTTTGTCTCGACTCTTTTTTGGTCTCTGCTCTTTTGTGATCTTGACTCTTTTTTTGTCTCGACTCTTTTGTGGTGTCAACTCTTTTGTGGTTACGACTCTTTTTTGGGCCCGACTCTTTTTGGTTTCGACTCTTTATTGGTCTCGACTCTTTTTTGGTTTCAACTCGTTTTTGGTCCAACTCTTCTTTGGTTTCGATTTTTTTTGGTCTCTACACTTTTTTGGTCCTGACTCTTTTGTGGTCTCGACTCTTTTTTGGTTTCAATTCTTTTTTGGTCCAACTCTTTTTTGGTTTCGACTTTTATTTGGTCTCGACTCTTTTTTTTTTGGTCTCGACTCTTTTTTGGTCTCGACTCGTTTTCGGTCTCGACTCTTTTTTGGTGATAACTCTTTTGTGTTCTGGACTCTTTTTTGGTTTCGACTTTTTTTATGGTGAGGAATTTTTATTTTGTCTCTTCTCTTTTGTGGTACTGTCTCTTTTGTGGTTTCGACTCTTTTTTGGTCTCTGCTCTTTTGTGGTCTTGACTCTTTTTCGGTTTCGACTCTTGTGGTGTCAATTTTTTTGTGGTTACGACTCTTTTTTGGTCCCGACTCTTTTTGGTTTCGACTCTTTATTGGTCTCGACTCTTTTTTGGTTTCAACTCGTTTTTGGTCCAACTCTTTTTTAGTTGCGACTTTTTTTTGGTCTCGACTCTTTTTTTGGTCTTGACTTTTTTTGGTCTCTACTTTTTTTTTGGTCTCGACTCTTTTTTTTGGTCTTGACTCTTTTGTGGTGTCAACTCTTTTGTGGTCACGACTCTTTTTGGTTTTGACTCTTTTTTGGTTTCAAATCGTTTTTGATCCAACTCTTTTTTGGTTTCGATTTTTTTTGGTCTCGACTTTTTTTTGTTCTTGCCTTTTTTTTTGTCTTGACTCTTTTTTGGTCTCGACTCTTTTTTTTGGTTTTGACTCTTTTTTTTTGGTCTTGAATCTTTTTCGGTCTCGACTCTTTTGTGGTCTCGACTCTTTTTTTTTTGTCTCTACTTTTTTTGGGTCTTGACTCTTTTTTTGATCGTGACTCTTTTATTGGTCTTGACTTTTTTTGGTCTCGACTCTTTTTCGGTATTGACTCTTTTTTATTGTGAGAACTCTTTTTTTTGTCACGACTCTTTTTTGGTCCCGACCCGTTTGTGGTCTCACCTCTTTAGTCTCTTTTTTGGTCTCGAATCTTTTTTGGTCCAACTCTTGTGGTTTTGACTCTTTTTTGGTATTGACTCTTTTTTGTCCTCGACTCTTTTTTGGTCTTGACTCTTTTTTTGGTCTTGACTCTTTTATTTTGGTCTCTGCTCTTTTGTGGTCTCGACTCTTTTGTGGCCTCGACTCTTTTTGGGTTTCAACTCTTTTTTGGTCCTACTCTTTTTTGGTTTCGACTTTTTTTTGGTCTTGACTCTCTTTTTGGTCACGACTCTTTTACTTTGGTCTCGGCTATTTTTTGGTCTCTGCTCTTTTTTTTTTGGTCTCGACTCTTTTTTTTGGTCTTGACTCTTTTGTGGTGTCAACTCTTTTGTGGTCACGACTCTTTTTGGTTTTGACTCTTTTTTGGTTTCAAATCGTTTTTGATCCAACTCTTTTTTGGTTTCGATTTTTTTTGGTCTCGACTTTTTTTTGTTCTTGACTTTTTTTTTGTCTTGACTCTTTTTTGGTCTCGACTCTTTTTTTTGGTTTTGACTCTTTTTTTTTGGTCTTGAATCTTTTTCGGTCTCGACTCTTTTGTGGTCTCGACTCTTTTTTTTTGTCTCTACTTTTTTTTGGTCTTGACTCTTTTTTTGATCGTGACTCTTTTTTTGGTCTTGACTTTTTTTTGGTCTCGACTCTTTTTCGGTATTGACTCTTTATTATTGTGAGAACTCTTTTTTTTGTCACGACTCTTTTTTGGTCCCGACCCGTTTGTGGTCTCAACTCTTTAGTCTCTTTTTTGGTCTCGAATCTTTTTTGGTCCAAATCTTGTGGTTTTGACTCTTTTTTGGTATTGACTCTTTTTTGGTCTCGACTCATTTATTTTGGTCTCTGCTCTTTGCTGCTTTTTGTTTGGTCTCGACTCTTTTTTTTGGTCTTGACTCTTTGTTTTGTCTCGACTCTTTTTCGGACTCGACTCTTTTTTATGGTGATGTCTCTATTTTTTTCGACTTTTTTTGTCTCGACTCTTTTTGTTTGTTCTCGACTCTTTTTTTGGTCTTGACTCTTTTTTGATCTTGACTCTTTTTTGGTCTCGACTCTTTTTTGGTCTTGACTCTTTTTTTTTGGTCTTGACCTTTTTTTTTGGTCTTGACTCTTTTTTGGTCTCGACTCTTTTTTTTGGTTTTGACTCTTTTTTTTCGTCTTGAATCTTTTTCGGTCTCGACTCTTTTGTGGTCTCGACTCTTTTTTTTTGTCTCTACTTTTTTTTGGTCTTGACTCTTTTTTTGATCGTGACTCTTTTTTTGGTCTTGACTTTTTTTGGTCTCGACTCTTTTTCGGTTTTGACTCTTTTTTATTGTGAGAACTCTTTTTTTTGTCACGACTCTTTTTTGGTCCCGACCCGTTTGTGGTCTCAACTCTTTAGTCTCTTTTTTGGTCTCGAATCTTTTTTGGTCCAACTCTTGTGGTTTTGACTCTTTTTTGGTCTTGACTCTTTTTTGTCCTCGACTCTTTTTTGGTCTTGACTCTTTTTTTGGTCTTGACTCTTTTATTTTGGTCTCTGCTCTTTTGTGGTCTCGACTCTTTTGTGGCCTCGACTCTTTTTGGGTTTCAACTCTTTTTTGGTCCTACTCTTTTTTGGTTTCGACTTTTTTTTGGTCTTGATTCTCTTTTTGGTCACGACTCTTTTACTTTGGTCTCGGCTATTTTTTGGTCTCTGCTCTTTTTTTTTTTGGTCTCGACTCTTTTTCGGACTCGACTCTTTTGTGGTCTCGACTCTTTTTTATGGTGATGTCTCTATTTTTTTCGACTTTTTTTTGTCTCGACTCTTTTTGTTTGTTCTCGACTCTTTTTTTGGTCTTGACTCTTTTTTGGTCTTGACTCTTTTTTAGTCACGACTCTTTTTTGGTCTTGACTCTTTTTTTTGGTCTTGACTCTTTTTTTGGTCTTGCTCTTTTATTTTGGTCTCTGCTCTTTTCTGCTTTTTGTTTGGTCTCGACTCTTTTTTTTTGGTCTTGACTCTTTTTTTTGGTCTTGACTCTTTTTCGGTCTCGACTCTTTTGTGGTCTCGACTCTTTTTTATGGTGAGGACTCTTTTTTTTTCGACTTTTTTTTGTCTCGACTCTTTTGTGTCCTCGACTCTTTTTTTGGTGAGGACTCTTTTTTGGTCTCTGCTCTTTTCTTTTTTTTGGTCTCGACTCTTTTTTTTGGTCTTGATTTTTTTTGTCTCGACTCTTTTTCGGTCTCGCCTCTTTTGTGGTCTCGACTCTTTTTTTTTTGTCTCAACTTTTTTTTGGTCTTGACTCTTTTTTTGATCGTGATTTTTTTTGGTCGTGACTTTTTTTGGTCTCGACTCTTTTTCGGTATTGACTCTTTTTTTATTGTGAGAACTCTTTTTTTTGGTCTCGACTCTTTTTTGGTCTTGACTCTTTTTTGGTCTTGACTCTTTTTTGGTCTTGACTCTTTTTTGATCTTGACTCTTTTTTGGTCTCGACTCTTTTTTGGTCTTGACTCTTTTTTTTTGGTCTTGACCTTTTTTTTTGGTCTTGACTCTTTTTTGGTCTCGACTCTTTTTTTTGGTTTTGACTCTTTTTTTTCGTCTTGAATCTTTTTCGGTCTCGACTCTTTTGTGGTCTCGACTCTTTTTTTTTGTCTCTACTTTTTTTTGGTCTTGACTCTTTTTTTGATCGTGACTCTTTTTTTGGTCTTGACTTTTTTTGGTCTCGACTCTTTTTCGGTTTTGACTCTTTTTTATTGTGAGAACTCTTTTTTTTGTCACGACTCTTTTTTGGTCCCGACCCGTTTGTGGTCTCAACTCTTTAGTCTCTTTTTTGGTCTCGAATCTTTTTTGGTCCAACTCTTGTGGTTTTGACTCTTTTTTGGTCTTGACTCTTTTTTGTCCTCGACTCTTTTTTGGTCTTGACTCTTTTTTTGGTCTTGACTCTTTTATTTTGGTCTCTGCTCTTTTGTGGTCTCGACTCTTTTGTGGCCTCGACTCTTTTTGGGTTTCAACTCTTTTTTGGTCCTACTCTTTTTTGGTTTCGACTTTTTTTTGGTCTTGATTCTCTTTTTGGTCACGACTCTTTTTTTTGGTCTTGACTCTTTTGTGGTGTCAACTCTTTTGTGGTCACGACTCTTTTTGGTTTTGACTCTTTTTGGTTTCAAATCGTTTTTGATCCAACTCTTTTTTGGTTTCGATTTTTTTTGGTCTCGACTTTTTTTTGTTCTTGACTTTTTTTTTGTCTTGACTCTTTTTTGGTCTCGACTCTTTTTTTTGGTTTTGACTCTTTTTTTGTGGTCTTGAACCTTTTTCGGTCTCGACTCTTTTGTGGTCTCGACTCTTTTTTTTTTGTCTCTACTTTTTTTTGGTCTTGACTCTTTTTTTGATCGTGACTCTTTTTTTGGTCTTGACTTTTTTTTGGTCTCGACTCTTTTTCGGTATTGACTCTTTTTTATTGTGAGAACTCTTTTTTTTGTCACGACTCTTTTTTGGTCCCGACCCGTTTGTGGTCTCAACTCTTTAGTCTCTTTTTTGGTCTCGAATCTTTTTTGGTCCAAATCTTGTGGTTTTGACTCTTTTTTGGTATTGACTCTTTTTTGGTCTCGACTCTTTTTTTTTGGTTTTGACTCTTTTTTTGGTCTTGACTCATTTATTTTGGTCTCTGCTCTTTGCTGCTTTTTGTTTGGTCTCGACTCTTTTTTTTGGTCTTGACTCTTTGTTTTGTCTCGACTCTCTTTCGGACTCGACTCTTTTGTGGTCTCGACTCTTTTTTATGGTGATGTCTCTATTTTTTTCGACTTTTTTTTGTCTCGACTCTTTTTGTTTGTTCTCGACTCTTTTTTTGGTCTTGACTCTTTTTTGGTCTTGACTCTTTTATAGTCACGACTCTTTTTTGGTCTTGACTCTTTTTTTTGGTCTTGACTCTTTTTTTGGTCTTGCTCTTTTATTTTGGTCTCTGCTCTTTTCTGCTTTTTGTTTGGTCTCGACTCTTTTTTTTTGGTCTTGACTCTTTTTTTTGGTCTTGACTCTTTTTCGGTCTCGACTCTTTTGTGGTCTCGACTCTTTTTTATGGTGAGGACTCTTTTTTTTTCGACTTTTTTTTGTCTCGACTCTTTTGTGTCCTCGACTCTTTTTTTTGGTGAGGACTCTTTTTTGGTCTCTGCTCTTTTCTTTTTTTTGGTCTCGACTTTTTTTTTGGTCTTGATTTTTTTTTGTCTCGACTCTTTTTCGGTCTCGCCTCTTTTGTGGTCTCGACTCTTTTTTTTTGTCTCAACTTTTTTTTGGTCTTGACTCTTTTTTTGATCGTGATTTTTTTTGGTCGTGACTTTTTTTGGTCTCGACTCTTTTTCGGTATTGACTCTTTTTTTATTGTGAGAACTCTTTTTTTTGGTCTCGACTCTTTTTTGGCCTTGACTCTTTTTTGGTCTTGACTCTTTTTTGATCTTGACTCTTTTTTGGTCTCGACTCTTTTTTGGTCTTGACTCTTTTTTTTTGGTCTTGACCTTTTTTTTTTGGTCTTGACTCTTTTTTGGTCTCGACTCGTTTTTTTGGTTTTGACTCTTTTTTTTTCGTCTTGAATCTTTTTCGGTCTCGACTCTTTTGTGGTCTCGACTCTTTTTTTTTTGTCTCTACTTTTTTTGGTCTTGACTCTTTTTTTGATCGTGACTCTTTTTTTGGTCTTGACTTTTTTTTGGTCTCGACTCTTTTTCGGTTTTGACTCTTTTTTATTGTGAGAACTCTTTTTTTTGTCACGACTCTTTTTTGGTCCCGACCCGTTTGTGGTCTCAACTCTTTAGTCTCTTTTTTGGTCTCGAATCTTTTTTGGTCCAACTCTTGTGGTTTTGACTCTTTTTTGGTCTTGACTCTTTTTTGTCCTCGACTCTTTTTTGGTCTTGACTCTTTTATTTTGGTCTCTGCTCTTTTGTGGTCTCGACTCTTTTGTGGCCTCGACTCTTTTTGGGTTTCAACTCTTTTTTGGTCCTACTCTTTTTTGGTTTCGACTTTTTTTGGTCTTGATTCTCTTTTTGGTCACGACTCTTTTACTTTGGTCTCGGCTATTTTTTGGTCTCTGCTCTTTTTTTTTTGGTCTCGACTCTTTTTTTTGGTCTTGACTCTTTTGTGGTGTCAACTCTTTTGTGGTCACGACTCTTTTTGGTTTTGACTCTTTTTTGGTTTCAAATCGTTTTTGATCCAACTCTTTTTTGGTTTCGATTTTTTTTGGTCTCGACTTTTTTTTGTTCTTGACTTTTTTTTTGTCTTGACTCTTTTTTGGTCTCGACTCTTTTTTTTGGTTTTGACTCTTTTTTTTTTGTCTTGAATCTTTTTCGGTCTCGACTCTTTTGTGGTCTCGACTCTTTTTTTTTTGTCTCTACTTTTTTTTGGTCTTGACTCTTTTTTTGATCGTGACTCTTTTTTTGGTCTTGACTTTTTTTTGGTCTCGACTCTTTTTCGGTATTGACTCTTTATTATTGTGAGAACTCTTTTTTTTGTCACGACTCTTTTTTGGTCCCGACCCGTTTGTGGTCTCAACTCTTTAGTCTCTTTTTTGGTCTCGAATCTTTTTTGGTCCAAATCTTGTGGTTTTGACTCTTTTTTGGTATTAACTCTTTTTTGGTCTCGACTCATTTATTTTGGTCTCTGCTCTTTGCTGCTTTTTGTTTGGTCTCGACTCTTTTTTTTGGTCTTGACTCTTTGTTTTGTCTCGACTCTTTTTCGGACTCGACTCTTTTGTGGTCTCGACTCTTTTTTATGGTGATGTCTCTATTTTTTTCGACTTTTTTTTGTCTCGACTCTTTTTGTTTGTTCTCGACTCTTTTTTTGGTCTTGACTCTTTTTTGAACTTGACTCTTTTTTGGTCTCGACTCTTTTTTGGTCTTGACTCTTTTTTTTTGGTCTTGACCTTTTTTTTTGGTCTTGACTCTTTTTTGGTCTCGACTCTTTTTTTTGGTTTTGACTCTTTTTTTTCGTCTTGAATCTTTTTCGGTCTCGACTCTTTTGTGGTCTCGACTCTTTTTTTTTGTCTCTACTTTTTTTGGTCTTGACTCTTTTTTTGATCGTGACTCTTTTTTTGGTCTTGACTTTTTTTGGTCTCGACTCTTTTTCGGTTTTGACTCTTTTTTATTGTGAGAACTCTTTTTTTTGTCACGACTCTTTTTTGGTCCCGACCCGTTTGTGGTCTCAACTCTTTAGTCTCTTTTTTGGTCTCGAATCTTTTTTGGTCCAACTCTTGTGGTTTTGACTCTTTTTTGGCCTTGACTCTTTTTTGTCCTCGACTCTTTTTTGGTCTTGACTCTTTTTTTGGTCTTGACTCTTTTATTTTGGTCTCTGCTCTTTTGTGGTCTCGACTCTTTTGTGGCCTCGACTCTTTTTGGGTTTCAACTCTTTTTTGGTCCTACTCTTTTTTGGTTTCGACTTTTTTTTGGTCTTGATTCTCTTTTTGGTCACGACTCTTTTACTTTGGTCTCGGCTATTTTTTGGTCTCTGCTCTTTTTTTTTTTGGTCTCGACTCTTTTTCGGACTCGACTCTTTTGTGGTCTCGACTCTTTTTTATGGTGATGTCTCTATTTTTTTCGACTTTTTTTTGTCTCGACTCTTTTTGTTTGTTCTCGACTCTTTTTTTGGTCTTGACTCTTTTTTGGTCTTGACTCTTTTTTAGTCACGACTCTTTTTTGGTCTTGACTCTTTTTTTTGGTCTTGACTCTTTTTTTGGTCTTGCTCTTTTATTTTGGTCTCTGCTCTTTTCTGCTTTTTGTTTGGTCTCGACTCTTTTTTTTTGGTCTTGACTCTTTTTTTTGGTCTTGACTCTTTTTCGGTCTCGACTCTTTTGTGGTCTCGACTCTTTTTTATGGTGAGGACTCTTTTTTTTTCGACTTTTTTTTGTCTCGACTCTTTTGTGTCCTCGACTCTTTTTTTTGGTGAGGACTCTTTTTTGGTCTCTGCTCTTTTCTTTTTTTTGGTCTCGACTCTTTTTTTTGGTCTTGATTTTTTTTGTCTCGACTCTTTTTCGGTCTCGCCTCTTTTGTGGTCTCGACTCTTTTTTTTTTGTCTCAACTTTTTTTTGGTCTTGACTCTTTTTTTGATCGTGATTTTTTTTGGTCGTGACTTTTTTTGGTCTCGACTCTTTTTCGGTATTGACTCTTTTTTTATTGTGAGAACTCTTTTTTTTGGTCTCGACTCTTTTTTGGTCTTGACTCTTTTTTGGTCTTGACTCTTTTTTGGTCTTGACTCTTTTTTGATCTTGACTCTTTTTTGGTCTCGACTCTTTTTTGGTCTTGACTCTTTTTTTTTGGTCTTGACCTTTTTTTTTGGTCTTGACTCTTTTTTGGTCTCGACTCTTTTTTTTGGTTTTGACTCTTTTTTTTCGTCTTGAATCTTTTTCGGTCTCGACTCTTTTGTGGTCTCGACTCTTTTTTTTTGTCTCTACTTTTTTTTGGTCTTGACTCTTTTTTTGATCGTGACTCTTTTTTTGGTCTTGACTTTTTTTGGTCTCGACTCTTTTTCGGTTTTGACTCTTTTTTATTGTGAGAACTCTTTTTTTTGTCACGACTCTTTTTTGGTCCCGACCCGTTTGTGGTCTCAACTCTTTAGTCTCTTTTTTGGTCTCGAATCTTTTTTGGTCCAACTCTTGTGGTTTTGACTCTTTTTTGGTCTTGACTCTTTTTTGTCCTCGACTCTTTTTTGGTCTTGACTCTTTTTTTGGTCTTGACTCTTTTATTTTGGTCTCTGCTCTTTTGTGGTCTCGACTCTTTTGTGGCCTCGACTCTTTTTGGGTTTCAACTCTTTTTTGGTCCTACTCTTTTTTGGTTTCGACTTTTTTTTGGTCTTGATTCTCTTTTTGGTCACGACTCTTTTTTTTGGTCTTGACTCTTTTGTGGTGTCAACTCTTTTGTGGTCACGACTCTTTTTGGTTTTGACTCTTTTTTGGTTTCAAATCGTTTTTGATCCAACTCTTTTTTGGTTTCGATTTTTTTTGGTCTCGACTTTTTTTTGTTCTTGACTTTTTTTTTGTCTTGACTCTTTTTTGGTCTCGACTCTTTTTTTTGGTTTTGACTCTTTTTTTGTGGTCTTGAACCTTTTTCGGTCTCGACTCTTTTGTGGTCTCGACTCTTTTTTTTTTGTCTCTACTTTTTTTTGGTCTTGACTCTTTTTTTGATCGTGACTCTTTTTTTGGTCTTGACTTTTTTTTGGTCTCGACTCTTTTTCGGTATTGACTCTTTTTTATTGTGAGAACTCTTTTTTTTGTCACGACTCTTTTTTGGTCCCGACCCGTTTGTGGTCTCAACTCTTTAGTCTCTTTTTTGGTCTCGAATCTTTTTTGGTCCAAATCTTGTGGTTTTGACTCTTTTTTGGTATTGACTCTTTTTTGGTCTCGACTCTTTTTTTTTGGTTTTGACTCTTTTTTTGGTCTTGACTCATTTATTTTGGTCTCTGCTCTTTGCTGCTTTTTGTTTGGTCTCGACTCTTTTTTTTGGTCTTGACTCTTTGTTTTGTCTCGACTCTCTTTCGGACTCGACTCTTTTGTGGTCTCGACTCTTTTTTATGGTGATGTCTCTATTTTTTTCGACTTTTTTTTGTCTCGACTCTTTTTGTTTGTTCTCGACTCTTTTTTTGGTCTTGACTCTTTTTTGGTCTTGACTCTTTTTTAGTCACGACTCTTTTTTGGTCTTGACTCTTTTTTTTGGTCTTGACTCTTTTTTTGGTCTTGCTCTTTTATTTTGGTCTCTGCTCTTTTCTGCTTTTTGTTTGGTCTCGACTCTTTTTTTTTGGTCTTGACTCTTTTTTTTGGTCTTGACTCTTTTTCGGTCTCGCCTCTTTTGTGGTCTCGACTCTTTTTTTTTGTCTCAACTTTTTTTTGGTCTTGACTCTTTTTTTGATCGTGATTTTTTTTGGTCGTGACTTTTTTTGGTCTCGACTCTTTTTCGGTATTGACTCTTTTTTTATTGTGAGAACTCTTTTTTTTGGTCTCGACTCTTTTTTGGTCTTGACTCTTTTTTGGTCTTGACTCTTTTTTGATCTTGACTCTTTTTTGGTCTCGACTCTTTTTTGGTCTTGACTCTTTTTTTTTGGTCTTGACCTTTTTTTTTTGGTCTTGACTCTTTTTTGGTCTCGACTCGTTTTTTTGGTTTTGACTCTTTTTTTTTCGTCTTGAATCTTTTTCGGTCTCGACTCTTTTGTGGTCTCGACTCTTTTTTTTTTGTCTCTACTTTTTTTGGTCTTGACTCTTTTTTTGATCGTGACTCTTTTTTTGGTCTTGACTTTTTTTTGGTCTCGACTCTTTTTCGGTTTTGACTCTTTTTTATTGTGAGAACTCTTTTTTTTGTCACGACTCTTTTTTGGTCCCGACCCGTTTGTGGTCTCAACTCTTTAGTCTCTTTTTTGGTCTCGAATCTTTTTTGGTCCAACTCTTGTGGTTTTGACTCTTTTTTGGTCTTGACTCTTTTTTGTCCTCGACTCTTTTTTGGTCTTGACTCTTTTATTTTGGTCTCTGCTCTTTTGTGGTCTCGACTCTTTTGTGGCCTCGACTCTTTTTGGGTTTCAACTCTTTTTTGGTCCTACTCTTTTTTGGTTTCGACTTTTTTTGGTCTTGATTCTCTTTTTGGTCACGACTCTTTTACTTTGGTCTCGGCTATTTTTTGGTCTCTGCTCTTTTTTTTTTGGTCTCGACTCTTTTTTTTGGTCTTGACTCTTTTGTGGTGTCAACTCTTTTGTGGTCACGACTCTTTTTGGTTTTGACTCTTTTTTGGTTTCAAATCGTTTTTGATCCAACTCTTTTTTGGTTTCGATTTTTTTTGGTCTCGACTTTTTTTTGTTCTTGACTTTTTTTTTGTCTTGACTCTTTTTTGGTCTCGACTCTTTTTTTTGGTTTTGACTCTTTTTTTTTTGTCTTGAATCTTTTTCGGTCTCGACTCTTTTGTGGTCTCGACTCTTTTTTTTTGTCTCTACTTTTTTTTGGTCTTGACTCTTTTTTTGATCGTGACTCTTTTTTTGGTCTTGACTTTTTTTTGGTCTCGACTCTTTTTCGGTATTGACTCTTTATTATTGTGAGAACTCTTTTTTTTGTCACGACTCTTTTTTGGTCCCGACCCGTTTGTGGTCTCAACTCTTTAGTCTCTTTTTTGGTCTCGAATCTTTTTTGGTCCAAATCTTGTGGTTTTGACTCTTTTTTGGTATTAACTCTTTTTTGGTCTCGACTCATTTATTTTGGTCTCTGCTCTTTGCTGCTTTTTGTTTGGTCTCGACTCTTTTTTTTGGTCTTGACTCTTTGTTTTGTCTCGACTCTTTTTCGGACTCGACTCTTTTGTGGTCTCGACTCTTTTTTATGGTGATGTCTCTATTTTTTTCGACTTTTTTTTGTCTCGACTCTTTTTGTTTGTTCTCGACTCTTTTTTTGGTCTTGACTCTTTTTTGAACTTGACTCTTTTTTGGTCTCGACTCTTTTTTGGTCTTGACTCTTTTTTTTTGGTCTTGACCTTTTTTTTTGGTCTTGACTCTTTTTTGGTCTCGACTCTTTTTTTTGGTTTTGACTCTTTTTTTTCGTCTTGAATCTTTTTCGGTCTCGACTCTTTTGTGGTCTCGACTCTTTTTTTTTGTCTCTACTTTTTTTTGGTCTTGACTCTTTTTTTGATCGTGACTCTTTTTTTGGTCTTGACTTTTTTTGGTCTCGACTCTTTTTCGGTTTTGACTCTTTTTTATTGTGAGAACTCTTTTTTTTGTCACGACTCTTTTTTGGTCCCGACCCGTTTGTGGTCTCAACTCTTTAGTCTCTTTTTTGGTCTCGAATCTTTTTTGGTCCAACTCTTGTGGTTTTGACTCTTTTTTGGCCTTGACTCTTTTTTGTCCTCGACTCTTTTTTGGTCTTGACTCTTTTTTTGGTCTTGACTCTTTTATTTTGGTCTCTGCTCTTTATTGGTCTTGACTCTTTTTTGGTGGTCTCGACTCGTTTTTGGTCTCTGCTCTTTTCTGCTTTTTTTGTGGTCCTGTCTCTTTTGTGGTCTCAACTCTTTTTTGGTCCCGACTCTTTTTGGTTTTGACTCTTTATTGGTCTTGACTCTTTTTTTTGGTCCCGACTCTTTTTTTTTGGTCTCGACCCTTTTTTTGGTCTCGACCCTTTTTTTGGTCTCGACTCTTCTTTGGTTTCGACTTTATTTTGGTCTGGTTTTTTTTTCGGTCTCGATTCTTGTGGTCTTGACTCGTTTTTTTGGTCCTGACTCTTTTGTGGTCTTAAATCTTTTGTGGTCTAGACTCTTTTTTGGTTTCGACTCTTTTTGGTTTCGACTCTTTATTGGTCTTGACTCTTTTTTGGTGGTCTCGACTCGTTTTTGGTCTCTGCTCTTTTCTGCTTTTTTTTTGGTCTCGACTCTTCTTTGGTTTCGACTTTATTTTGGTCTGGTTTTTTTTTCGGTCTCGATTCTTGTGGTCTTGACTCGTTTTTTTGGTCCTGACTCTTTTGTGGTCTTAAATCTTTTGTGGTCTAGACTCTTTTTTGGTTTCGACTTTTTTTGGTCTGGTTTTTTTTTGGTATCGACTTTTTTTTTGGTTTCGACTTTTTTTGGTCTTGACTCTTTTTTTTTTGGTCTTTATTCTTTTTTTTGGTCTCGACTCTTTTTTGGTCTCTGCTCTTTTGTGGTATCGACTCTTTTCCACAAAAAAAAGAATCTCTACTCTTTTTTGGTCTCGACTCTTTTTTGGTCTCTGCTCTTTTGTGGTCTTGACTCTTTTTCGGTCTCGACTCTTTTGTGGTATCGACTCTTTTTTGGTTTCATCTCTTTTTTGGTCCAACTCTTTTTTGGTTAAGATTTTTTTTTGGTCTCGACTCTTTTTTTATGGTCTCGACTCTTTTTTTGGTCTTGACTTTTTTTGGTCTCGACTCTATTTTGGTGGTCTCGATTCTTTTTTGGTCTCTGCTCTTATAAGGTCTCGACTCTTTTTCGGTCTCGACTCTTTTGTGGTCTCAACTCTTTTTTGGTCTCTGCCCTTTTCTGCTTTTTTTTTTGTCTCGACTTTTTTTTGGTCCCGTCTCTTTTTGGTTTTGACTCTTTATTGGTCTCGACTCTTTTTTGGTTTCAACTCATTTTTGGTCCAACTCTTTTTTGGTTTCGATTTTTCTTTGGTCTCGACTCTTTTTTAGTCTTGACTCTTATGTGGTCTCAACTCTTTTTTGGTCCAACTCTTTTTTGGTTTCGACTTTTTTTGGTCTTGACTATTTTTTTTGTCTCGACTCTTTTATTTTGGTCTCGGCTCCTTTTTGGTCTCTGCTCTTTTCTGCTTTTTTTTGTCTTGACTCTTTTTTTTTGGTCTTGACTCTTTTTTTTTGTTCTTGACTCTCTTCTTTTTGGTCTCGACTCTTTTTTGATATCTGCTCTTTTATTTTTTTTAGGTCTCTACTCATTTTTGGTCCTGACTCTTTTGTGGTCTCGACTCTTCATTGGTCTTGACTCTTTTTTGGTTTCAACTCGTTTTTGGTCCAACTCTTATTTGTTTCGATTTTTTTTGGTCTCGACTTTTTTTTGGTCTTGACTCTTTTTTGGTCTCGACTCTTTTTTTTGGTCTCGACTCTTTTTTTTGGTCTCGACCCTTTTTTTGGTCTTAACTCTTTTTTGGTGGTCTCGACTCTTTTTTGGTGGTCTTGACACTTTTTTTGTCTCGACTCTTTTTCGGTCTCGACTCTTTTTGGTTTCGACTCTTTATTGGTCTTGACTCTTTTTTGGTGGTCTCGACTCGTTTTTGGTCTCTGCTCTTTTCTGCTTTTTTTTTGGTCTCGACTCTTTATTTTTTGTCTTGACTCTTTTTTTTTTGTCTCGACTCTTTTTTTGTCTCGACTCTTTTTTTTTGGTCTCGACTCTTTTTTTGGTCTCGACTCTTCTTTGGTTTCGACTTTATTTTGGTCTGGTTTTTTTTTCGTTCTCGATACTTGTGGTCTTGACTCGTTTTTTTGGTCCTGACTCTTTTGTGGTCTAGACTCTTTTTTGGTTTCGACTTTTTGTGGGCTAGTTTTTTTTTGGTCTCGACTCTTTTTTGGTTTCGACTTTTTTTGGTCTTGACTCTTTTTTTTGGTCTTTATTCTTTTTTTTGGTCTCGACTCTTTTTTGGCCTCTGCTCTTTTCTGCTTTTTTTTTGTCTTGATTTTTTTTTTGTCTCGACTCTTTTTTCGGTCTCGACTCTTTTTTTGGTCTCGACTCTTTTTTTTTTGTCTCGACTCTTTCTTGGTGTCAACTCTTTTGTGTTCTGGACTCTTTTTTGGTTTCGACTTTTTTTATGGTGAGGACTTTTTATTTTGTCTCTACTCTTTTGTGGTCCTGTCTCTTTTGTGGTCTCAACTCTTTTTTGGTCCCGACTCTTTTTGGTTTTGACTCTTTATTGGTCTTGACTCTTTTTTTTGGTCCCGACTCTTTTTTTTTGGTCTCGACCCTTTTTTTTGGTCTTAACTCTTTTTTGGTGGTCTCGACTCTTTTTTGGTGGTCTTGACTCTTTTTTTGTCTCGACTCTTTTTCGGTCACGACTCTTTTTGGTTTCGACTCTTTATTGGTCTTGACTGTTTTTTGGTGGTCTCGACTCGTTTTTGGTCTCTGCTCTTTTCTGCTTTTTTTTTGGTCTCGACTCTTTATTTTTTGTCTTGACTCTTTTTTTTTGTCTCGACTCTTTTTTTTGGTCTCGACTCTTCTTTGGTTTCGACTTTATTTTGGTCTGGTTTTTTTTTCGGTCTCGATTCTTGTGGTCTTGACTCGTTTTTTTGGTCCTGACTCTTTTGTGGTCTAGACTCTTTTTTGGTTTCGACTTTTTGTGGTCTGGTTTTTTTTTGGTCTCGACTCTTTTTTGGTTTCGACTTTTTTTGGTATTGACTCTTTTTTTGGTCTTTATTCTTTTTTTTGGTCTCGACTCTTTTTTGGCCTCTGCTCTTTTCTGCTTTTTTTTTGTCTTGATTTTTTTTGTCTCGACTCTTTTTCGGTCTCGACTCTTTTTTTGGTCTCGACTCTTTTTTTTTGTCTCGACTCTTTCTTGGTGTCAACTCTTTTGTGTTCTGGACTCTTTTTTGGTTTCGACTTTTTTTATGGTGAGGACTTTTTATTTTGTCTCTACTCTTTTGTGGTCCTGTCTCTTTTGTGGTCTCAACTCTTTTTTGGTCCCGACTCTTTTTGGTTTTGACTCTTTATTGGTCTTGACTCTTTTTTTTGGTCCCGACTCTTTTTTTTTGGTCTCGACCCTTTTTTTTGGTCTTAACTCTTTTTTGGTGGTCTCGACTCTTTTTTGGTGGTCTTGACTCTTTTTTTGTCTCGACTCTTTTTCGGTCACGACTCTTTTTGGTTTCGACTCTTTATTTCTTTATTGGTCTTGACTCTTTTTTGGTGGTCTCGACTCGTTTTTGGTCTCTGCTCTTTTCTGCTTTTTTTTTTGTCTCGACTCTTTTTTTGTCTCGACTCTTTTTTTTTGGTCTCGACTCTTTTTTTGGTCTCGACTCTTCTTTGGTTTCGACTTTATTTTGGTCTGGTTTTTTTTTCGTTCTCGATACTTGTGGTCTTGACTCGTTTTTTTGGTCCTGACTCTTTTGTGGTCTAGACTCTTTTTTGGTTTCGACTTTTTGTGGTCTGGTTTTTTTTGGTCTCGACTCTTTTTTGGTTTCGACTTTTTTTGGTCTTGACTCTTTTTTTTGGTCTTTATTCTTTTTTTTGGTCTCGACTCTTTTTTGGCCTCTGCTCTTTTCTGCTTTTTTTTTGTCTTGATTTTTTTTTTGTCTCGACTCTTTTTTCGGTCTCGACTCTTTTTTTGGTCTCGACTCTTTTTTTTTTGTCTCGACTCTTTCTTGGTGTCAACTCTTTTGTGTTCTGGACTCTTTTTTGGTTTCGACTTTTTTTTGGTCTTGACTCTCTTTTCGGTCACGACTCTTTTACTTTGGTCTCGGCTATTTTTTGGTCTCTGCTCTTTTCTGCTTTTTTTTGTCTCGACCCTTTGTTTTGGTCGTGACTCTTTTTTTTGGTGAAGACTCTTTTTTTTTGTCTCGACTCTTTTTTTTGGTCTCGACTCTTTTTTTAGGTCTTGACTCTTTTTTTTGGTCTTAACTCTTTTTTGCTCTCTGCTCTTTTTTTGGCCTCGACTCTTTTTTTTGGTCTTGACTCTTTTTTGGTCTTGACTCTTTTTTGGTCTTGACACTCTTTTGGGTCACGACTCTTTTACTTTGGTCTCGGCTCTTTTTTGGTCTCTGCTCTTTTCTGCTTTTTTTTGTCTCGACCCTTTGTTTTGGTCTTGACTCTTTTTTTTTGGTGAAGACTCTTTTTTTTGTCTTGACTCTTTTTTTAGGTCTTGACTCTTTTTTTTTGGTCTCAACTCTTTTTTGGTATTGACTCTTTTTGTCCTCGATTCTTTTTTGGCTTGACTCTTTTTTGGTCTTGACTCTTTTTTGGTCTTGACTCTTTTTTGATCTTGACTCTTTTTTGGTCTCGACTCTTTTTTGGTCTTGACTCTTTTTTTTTGGTCTTGACCTTTTTTTTTGGTCTTGACTCTTTTTTGGTCTCGACTCTTTTTTTTTGGTTTTGACTCTTTTTTTTTTGGTCTTGAATCTTTTTCGGTCTCGACTCTTTTGTGGTCTCGACTCTTTTTTTTTTGTCTCTACTTTTTTTTGGTCTTGACTCTTTTTTTGATTGTGACTCTTTTTTTGGTCTTGACTTTTTTTTGGTCTCGACTCTTTTTCGGTATTGACTCTTTTTTATTGTGAGAACTCTTTTTTTTGTCACGACTCTTTTTTGGTCCCGACCCGTTTGTGGTCTCAACTCTTTAGTCTCTTTTTTGGTCTCGAATCTTTTTTGGTCCAACTCTTGTGGTTTTGACTCTTTTTTGGTATTGACTCTTTTTTGTCCTCGACTCTTTTTTGGTCTTGACTCTTTTTTTGGTCTTGACTCTTTTATTTTGGTCTCTGCTCTTTTGTGGTCTCGACTCTTTTGTGGCCTCGACTCTTTTTGGGTTTCAACTCTTTTTTGGTCCTACTCTTTTTTGGTTTCGACTTTTTTTTGGTCTTGACTCTCTTTTCGGTCACGACTCTTTTACTTTGGTCTCGGCTATTTTTTGGTCTCTGCTCTTTTCTGCTTTTTTTTGTCTCGACCCTTTGTCTTGGTCGTGACTCTTTTTTTTGGTGAAGACTCTTTTTTTTTGTCTCGACTCTTTTTTTTGGTCTCGACTCTTTTTTTAGGTCTTGACTCTTTTTTTTGGTCTCAACTCTTTTTTGCTCTCTGCTCTTTTTTTGGCCTCGACTCTTTTTTTTGGTCTTGACTCTTTTTTGGTCTTGACTCTTTTTTGGTCTTGACTCTTTTTTGGTCTTGACACTCTTTTTGGTCACGACTCTTTTACTTTGGTCTCGGCTCTTTTTTGGTCTCTGCTCTTTTCTGCTTTTTTTTGTCTCGACCCTTTGTTTTGGTCTTGACTCTTTTTTTTGGTGAAGACTCTTTTTTTAGGTCTTGACTCTTTTTTTTGGTCTCAACTCTTTTTTGCTCTCTGCTCTTTTTTTGGCCTCGACTCTTTTTTTTGGTCTTGACTCTTTTTTGGTCTTGACTCTTTTTTGGTCTCGACTCTTTTTTTTTTGTCTCTACTTTTTTTTGGTCTTGACTCTTTTTTTGATTGTGACTCTTTTTTTGGTCTTGACTTTTTTTTGGTCTCGACTCTTTTTCGGTATTGACTCTTTTTTATTGTGAGAACTCTTTTTTTTGTCACGACTCTTTTTTGGTCCCGACCCGTTTGTGGTCTCAACTCTTTAGTCTCTTTTTTGGTCTCGAATCTTTTTTGGTCCAACTCTTGTGGTTTTGACTCTTTTTTGGTCTTGACTCTTTTTTTGGTCTTGACTCTTTTATTTTGGTCTCTGCTCTTTTGTGGTCTCGACTCTTTTGTGGCCTCGACTCTTTTTGGGTTTCAACTCTTTTTTGGTCCTACTCTTTTTTGGTTTCGACTTTTTTTTGGTCTTGACTCTCTTTTTGGTCACGACTCTTTTACTTTGGTCTCGGCTATTTTTTGGTCTCTGCTCTTTTTTTTTTGGTCTCGACTCTTTTTTTTGGTCTTGACTCTTTTGTGGTGTCAACTCTTTTGTGGTCACGACTCTTTTTGGTTTTGACTCTTTTTTGGTTTCAAATCGTTTTTGATCCAAATCTTTTTTGGTTTCGATTTTTTTTGGTCTCGACTTTTTTTGGTTCTTGACTTTTTATTTGTTCTTGACTTTTTTTTTGGTGTCGACTCTTTTTGTTTGTTCTCGACTCTTTTTTGGTCTGCTCTTTTGTGGTCTCGACTCTTTTCCACAAAATAAATAGTCTACGCTTTTTTGGTCTCTGCTCTTTTCTGCTTTTTTTTTGGTCACGACTCTTTTTCGGTCTCGACTCTTTTGTGGAGTCAACTCTTTTATGGTCCCGACTCTTTTTGGTTTTGACTCTTTTTTTGGTCTTGACTCATTTATTTTGGTCTCTGCTCTTTGCTGCTTTTTGTTTGGTCTCGACTCTTTTTTTTGGTCTTGACTCTTTGTTTTGTCTCGACTCTTTTTCGGACTCGACTCTTTTGTGGTCTCGACTCTTTTTTATGGTGATGTCTCTATTTTTTTCGACTTTTTTTTGTCTCGACTCTTTTTGTTTGTTCTCGACTCTTTTTTTGGTCTTGACTCTTTTTTGGTCTTGACTCTTTTTTAGTCTCGACTCTTTTTTGGTCTTGACTCTTTTTTTTGGTCTTGACTCTTTTTTTGGTCTTGCTCTTTTATTTTGGTCTCTGCTCTTTTCTGCTTTTTGTTTGGTCTCGACTCTTTTTTTTTGGTCTTGACTCTTTTTTTTGGTCTTGACTCTTTTTCGGTCTCGACTCTTTTGTGGTCTCGACTCTTTTTTATGGTGAGGACTCTTTTTTTTTCGACTTTTTTTTGTCTCGACTCTTTTGTGGCCTCTGCTCTTTTCTTTTTTTTGGTCTCGACTCTTTTTTTTGGTCTTGATTTTTTTTTTGTCTCGACTCTTTTTGGGTCTCGCCTCTTTTGTGGTCTCGACTCTTTTTTTTTGTCTCAACTTTTTTTTGGTCTTGACTCTTTTTTTGATCGTGATTTTTTTTTGGTCGTGACTTTTTTTGGTCTCGACTCTTTTTCGGTATTGACTCTTTTTTTAATGTGAGAACTCTTTTTTTTGTCTCGACTCTTTTTTGGTCTTGACTCTTTTTTGGTCTTGACTCTTTTTTGGTCTTGACTCTTTTTTGATCTTGACTCTTTTTTGGTCTCGACTCTTTTTTGGTCTTGACTCTTTTTTTTTTGGTCTTGACCTTTTTTTTTGGTCTTGACTCTTTTTTGGTCTCGACTCTTTTTTTTGGTTTTTACTCTTTTTTTTTGGTCTTGAATCTTTTTCGGTCTCGACTCTTTTGTGGTCTCGACTCTTTTTTTTTGTCTCAACTTTTTTTTGGTCTTGACTCTTTTTTTGATCGTGATTTTTTTTTGGTCGTGACTTTTTTTGGTCTCGACTCTTTTTCGGTATTGACTCTTTTTTTATTGTGAGAACTCTTTTTTTTGGTCTCGACTCTTTTTTGGTCTTGACTCTTTTTTGGTCTTGACTCTTTTTTGGTCTTGACTCTTTTTTGATCTTGACTCTTTTTTGGTCTCGACTCTTTTTTGGTCTTGACTCTTTTTTTTTTGGTCTTGACTTTTTTTTGGTCTCGACTCTTTTTCGGTTTTGACTCTTTTTTATTGTGAGAACTCTTTTTTTTGTCACGACTCTTTTTTGGTCCCGACCCGTTTGTGGTCTCAACTCTTTAGTCTCTTTTTTGGTCTCGAATCTTTTTTGGTCCCGACCCGTTTGTGGTCTCAACTCTTTAGTCTCTTTTTTGGTCTCGAATCTTTTTTGGTCCAACTCTTGTGGTTTTGACTCTTTTTTGGTCTTGACTCTTTTTTGTCCTCGACTCTTTTTTGTCCTTGACTCTTTTTTTGGTCTTGACTCTTTTATTTTGGTCTCTGCTCTTTTGTGGTCTCGACTCTTTTTGGGTTTCAACTCTTTTTTGGTCCTACTCTTTTTTGGTTTCGACTTTTTTTTGGTCTTGACTCTCTTTTTGGTCACGACTCTTTTACTTTGGTCTCGGCTATTTTTTGGTCTCTGCTCTTTTTTTTTTGGTCTCGACTCTTTTTTTTGGTCTTGACTCTTTTTTGGTCTTGACTCTTTTGTGGTCTCGACTCTTTTGTGGTCTCGATTCTTTTTTGGTTTCAACTCTTTTTTGGTCCTACTCTTTTTTGGTTTCGACTTTTTTTTGGTCTTGACTCTCTTTTCGGTCACGACTCTTTTACTTTGGTCTCGGCTATTTTTTGGTCTCTGCTCTTTTCTGCTTTTTTTTGTCTCGACCCTTTGTTTTGGTCGTGACTCTTTTTTTTGGTGAAGACTCTTTTTTTTTGTCTCGACTCTTTTTTTTGGTCTCGACTCTTTTTTTAGGTCTTGACTCTTTTTTTTGGTCTCAACTCTTTTTTGCTCTCTGCTCTTTTTTTGGCCTCGACTCTTTTTTTTGGTCTTGACTCTTTTTTGGTTTCGACTTTTTTTTGGTCTTGACTCTCTTTTCGGTCACGACTCTTTTACTTTGGTCTCGGCTATTTTTTGGTCTCTGCTCTTTTCTGCTTTTTTTTGTCTCGACCCTTTGTTTTGGTCTTGACTCTTTTTTTTGGTGAAGACTCTTTTTTTTGTCTCGACTCTTTTTTTAGGTCTTGACTCTTTTTTTTTGGTCTCAACTCTTTTTTGGTATTGACTCTTTTTGTCCTCGACTCTTTTTTGGACTTGACTCTTTTTTGGTCTTGACTCTTTTTTGGTCTTGACTCTTTTTTGATCTTGACTCTTTTTTGGTCTCGACTCTATTTTGGTCTTGACTCTTTTTTTTGGTCTTGACCTTTTTTTTTGGTCTTGACTCTTTTTTGGTCTCGACTCTTTTTTTTGGTTTTGACTCTTTTTTTTTGGTCTTGAATCTTTTTCGGTCTCGACTCTTTTGTGGTCTCGACTCTTTTTTATGGTGAGGACTCTTTTTTTTTCGACTTTTTTTTGTCTCGACTCTTTTGTGGTCTCGACTCTTTTTTTTTGGTAAGGACTCTTTTTTGGTCTCTGCTCTTTTCTTTTTTTTGGTCTCGACTCTTTTTTTTGGTCTTGATTTTTTTTGTCTCGACTCTTTTTCGGTCTCGCCTCTTTTGTGGTCTCGACTCTTTTTTTTTTGTCTCTACTTTTTTTTGGTCTTGACTCTTTTTTTGATCGTGATTTTTTTTGGTCGTGACTTTTTTTGGTCTCGACTCTTTTTCGGTATTGACTCTTTTTTTATTGTGAGAACTCTTTTTTTTTGTCACGGCTCTTTTTTGGTCCCGACCCGTTTGTGGTCTCAACTCCTTAGTCACTTTTTTTGGTCTCGAATCTTTTTTGGTCCAACTCTTGTGGTTTTGACTCTTTTTTGGTATTGACTCTTTTTTGTCCTCGACTCTTTTTTGGTCTTGACTCTTTTTTTGGTCGACTCTTTTATTTTGGTCTCGACTCTTTTGTGGTCTCGACTGTTTTGTGGTCTCGACTCTTTTTTGGTTTCAACTCTTTTTTGGTCCTACTCTTTTTTGGTTTCGACTTTTTTTTGGTCTTGACTCTCTTTTCGGTCACGACTCTTTTACTTTGGTCTCGGCTATTTTTTGGTCTCTGCTCTTTTCTGCTTTTTTTTGTCTCGACCCTTTGTTTTGGTCTTGACTCTTTTTTTTTGGTGAAGACTCTTTTTTTTGTCTCGACTCTTTTTTTTGGTCTCGACTCTTTTTTGAGGTCTTGACTCTTTTTTTTGGTCTCAACTCTTTTTTGCTCTCTGCTCTTTTTTTGGCCTCGACTCTTTTTTTTGGTCTTGACTCTTTTTTGGTCTTGACTCTTTTTTGGTCTTGACTCTTTTTTGGTCTTGACACTCTTTTTGGTCACGACTCTTTTACTTTGGTCTCGGCTCTTTTTTGGTCTCTGCTCTTTTCTGCTTTTTTTTTGTCTCGACCCTTTGTTTTGGTCTTGACTCTTTTTTTTGGTGAAGACTCTTTTTAATGTCTCGACTCTTTTTTAGGTCTTGACTCTTTTTTTTTGGTCTCAACTCTTTTTTGGTATTGACTCTTTTTGTCCTCGACTCTTTTTGGGTCTTGACTCTTTTTTGGTCTTGACTCTTTTTTGATCTTGACTCTTTTTTGGTCTCGACTCTTTTTTGGTCTTGACTCTTTTTTTTTGTCTTGACCTTTTTTTTGGTCGTGACTTTTTTTGGTCTCGACTCTTTTTTTTGGTCTTGACTCTTTTTTGGTCTTGACTCTTTTTTGGTCTTGACACTCTTTTGGGTCACGACTCTTTTACTTTGGTCTCGGCTCTTTTTTGGTCTCTGCTCTTTTCTGCTTTTTTTTGTCTCGACCCTTTGTTTTGGTCTTGACTCTTTTTTTTTGGTGAAGACTCTTTTTTTTGTCTTGACTCTTTTTTTAGGTCTTGACTCTTTTTTTTTGGTCTCAACTCTTTTTTGGTATTGACTCTTTTTGTCCTCGATTCTTTTTTGGCTTGACTCTTTTTTGGTCTTGACTCTTTTTTGGTCTTGACTCTTTTTTGATCTTGACTCTTTTTTGGTCTCGACTCTTTTTTGGTCTTGACTCTTTTTTTTTGGTCTTGACCTTTTTTTTTGGTCTTGACTCTTTTTTGGTCTCGACTCTTTTTTTTTGGTTTTGACTCTTTTTTTTTTGGTCTTGAATCTTTTTCGGTCTCGACTCTTTTGTGGTCTCGACTCTTTTTTTTTTGTCTCTACTTTTTTTTGGTCTTGACTCTTTTTTTGATTGTGACTCTTTTTTTGGTCTTGACTTTTTTTTGGTCTCGACTCTTTTTCGGTATTGACTCTTTTTTATTGTGAGAACTCTTTTTTTTGTCACGACTCTTTTTTGGTCCCGACCCGTTTGTGGTCTCAACTCTTTAGTCTCTTTTTTGGTCTCGAATCTTTTTTGGTCCAACTCTTGTGGTTTTGACTCTTTTTTGGTATTGACTCTTTTTTGTCCTCGACTCTTTTTTGGTCTTGACTCTTTTTTTGGTCTTGACTCTTTTATTTTGGTCTCTGCTCTTTTGTGGTCTCGACTCTTTTGTGGCCTCGACTCTTTTTGGGTTTCAACTCTTTTTTGGTCCTACTCTTTTTTGGTTTCGACTTTTTTTTGGTCTTGACTCTCTTTTCGGTCACGACTCTTTTACTTTGGTCTCGGCTATTTTTTGGTCTCTGCTCTTTTCTGCTTTTTTTTGTCTCGACCCTTTGTCTTGGTCGTGACTCTTTTTTTTGGTGAAGACTCTTTTTTTTTGTCTCGACTCTTTTTTTTGGTCTCGACTCTTTTTTTAGGTCTTGACTCTTTTTTTTGGTCTCAACTCTTTTTTGCTCTCTGCTCTTTTTTTGGCCTCGACTCTTTTTTTTGGTCTTGACTCTTTTTTGGTCTTGACTCTTTTTTGGTCTTGACTCTTTTTTGGTCTTGACACTCTTTTTGGTCACGACTCTTTTACTTTGGTCTCGGCTCTTTTTTGGTCTCTGCTCTTTTCTGCTTTTTTTTGTCTCGACCCTTTGTTTTGGTCTTGACTCTTTTTTTTGGTGAAGACTCTTTTTTTAGGTCTTGACTCTTTTTTTTGGTCTCAACTCTTTTTTGCTCTCTGCTCTTTTTTTGGCCTCGACTCTTTTTTTTGGTCTTGACTCTTTTTTGGTCTTGACTCTTTTTTGGTCTCGACTCTTTTTTTTTTGTCTCTACTTTTTTTTGGTCTTGACTCTTTTTTTGATTGTGACTCTTTTTTTGGTCTTGACTTTTTTTTGGTCTCGACTCTTTTTCGGTATTGACTCTTTTTTATTGTGAGAACTCTTTTTTTTGTCACGACTCTTTTTTGGTCCCGACCCGTTTGTGGTCTCAACTCTTTAGTCTCTTTTTTGGTCTCGAATCTTTTTTGGTCCAACTCTTGTGGTTTTGACTCTTTTTTGGTCTTGACTCTTTTTTTGGTCTTGACTCTTTTATTTTGGTCTCTGCTCTTTTGTGGTCTCGACTCTTTTGTGGCCTCGACTCTTTTTGGGTTTCAACTCTTTTTTGGTCCTACTCTTTTTTGGTTTCGACTTTTTTTTGGTCTTGACTCTCTTTTTGGTCACGACTCTTTTACTTTGGTCTCGGCTATTTTTTGGTCTCTGCTCTTTTTTTTTTGGTCTCGACTCTTTTTTTTGGTCTTGACTCTTTTGTGGTGTCAACTCTTTTGTGGTCACGACTCTTTTTGGTTTTGACTCTTTTTTGGTTTCAAATCGTTTTTGATCCAAATCTTTTTTGGTTTCGATTTTTTTTGGTCTCGACTTTTTTTGGTTCTTGACTTTTTATTTGTTCTTGACTTTTTTTTTGGTGTCGACTCTTTTTGTTTGTTCTCGACTCTTTTTTGGTCTGCTCTTTTGTGGTCTCGACTCTTTTCCACAAAATAAATAGTCTACGCTTTTTTGGTCTCTGCTCTTTTCTGCTTTTTTTTTGGTCACGACTCTTTTTCGGTCTCGACTCTTTTGTGGAGTCAACTCTTTTATGGTCCCGACTCTTTTTGGTTTTGACTCTTTTTTTGGTCTTGACTCATTTATTTTGGTCTCTGCTCTTTGCTGCTTTTTGTTTGGTCTCGACTCTTTTTTTTGGTCTTGACTCTTTGTTTTGTCTCGACTCTTTTTCGGACTCGACTCTTTTGTGGTCTCGACTCTTTTTTATGGTGATGTCTCTATTTTTTTCGACTTTTTTTTGTCTCGACTCTTTTTGTTTGTTCTCGACTCTTTTTTTGGTCTTGACTCTTTTTTGGTCTTGACTCTTTTTTAGTCTCGACTCTTTTTTGGTCTTGACTCTTTTTTTTGGTCTTGACTCTTTTTTTGGTCTTGCTCTTTTATTTTGGTCTCTGCTCTTTTCTGCTTTTTGTTTGGTCTCGACTCTTTTTTTTTGGTCTTGACTCTTTTTTTTGGTCTTGACTCTTTTTCGGTCTCGACTCTTTTGTGGTCTCGACTCTTTTTTATGGTGAGGACTCTTTTTTTTTCGACTTTTTTTTGTCTCGACTCTTTTGTGGCCTCTGCTCTTTTCTTTTTTTTGGTCTCGACTCTTTTTTTTGGTCTTGATTTTTTTTTTGTCTCGACTCTTTTTGGGTCTCGCCTCTTTTGTGGTCTCGACTCTTTTTTTTTGTCTCAACTTTTTTTTGGTCTTGACTCTTTTTTTGATCGTGATTTTTTTTTGGTCGTGACTTTTTTTGGTCTCGACTCTTTTTCGGTATTGACTCTTTTTTTAATGTGAGAACTCTTTTTTTTGTCTCGACTCTTTTTTGGTCTTGACTCTTTTTTGGTCTTGACTCTTTTTTGGTCTTGACTCTTTTTTGATCTTGACTCTTTTTTGGTCTCGACTCTTTTTTGGTCTTGACTCTTTTTTGGTCTCGACTCTTTTTTGGTCTTGACTCTTTTTTTTTTGGTCTTGACTTTTTTTTGGTCTCGACTCTTTTTCGGTTTTGACTCTTTTTTATTGTGAGAACTCTTTTTTTTGTCACGACTCTTTTTTGGTCCCGACCCGTTTGTGGTCTCAACTCTTTAGTCTCTTTTTTGGTCTCGAATCTTTTTTGGTCCCGACCCGTTTGTGGTCTCAACTCTTTAGTCTCTTTTTTGGTCTCGAATCTTTTTTGGTCCAACTCTTGTGGTTTTGACTCTTTTTTGGTCTTGACTCTTTTTTGTCCTCGACTCTTTTTTGTCCTTGACTCTTTTTTTGGTCTTGACTCTTTTATTTTGGTCTCTGCTCTTTTGTGGTCTCGACTCTTTTTGGGTTTCAACTCTTTTTTGGTCCTACTCTTTTTTGGTTTCGACTTTTTTTTGGTCTTGACTCTCTTTTTGGTCACGACTCTTTTACTTTGGTCTCGGCTATTTTTTGGTCTCTGCTCTTTTTTTTTTGGTCTCGACTCTTTTTTTTGGTCTTGACTCTTTTTTGGTCTTGACTCTTTTGTGGTCTCGACTCTTTTGTGGTCTCGATTCTTTTTTGGTTTCAACTCTTTTTTGGTCCTACTCTTTTTTGGTTTCGACTTTTTTTTGGTCTTGACTCTCTTTTCGGTCACGACTCTTTTACTTTGGTCTCGGCTATTTTTTGGTCTCTGCTCTTTTCTGCTTTTTTTTGTCTCGACCCTTTGTTTTGGTCGTGACTCTTTTTTTTGGTGAAGACTCTTTTTTTTTGTCTCGACTCTTTTTTTTGGTCTCGACTCTTTTTTTAGGTCTTGACTCTTTTTTTTGGTCTCAACTCTTTTTTGCTCTCTGCTCTTTTTTTGGCCTCGACTCTTTTTTTTGGTCTTGACTCTTTTTTGGTTTCGACTTTTTTTTGGTCTTGACTCTCTTTTCGGTCACGACTCTTTTACTTTGGTCTCGGCTATTTTTTGGTCTCTGCTCTTTTCTGCTTTTTTTTGTCTCGACCCTTTGTTTTGGTCTTGACTCTTTTTTTTGGTGAAGACTCTTTTTTTTGTCTCGACTCTTTTTTTAGGTCTTGACTCTTTTTTTTTGGTCTCAACTCTTTTTTGGTATTGACTCTTTTTGTCCTCGACTCTTTTTTGGACTTGACTCTTTTTTGGTCTTGACTCTTTTTTGGTCTTGACTCTTTTTTGATCTTGACTCTTTTTTGGTCTCGACTCTATTTTGGTCTTGACTCTTTTTTTTGGTCTTGACCTTTTTTTTTGGTCTTGACTCTTTTTTGGTCTCGACTCTTTTTTTTGGTTTTGACTCTTTTTTTTTGGTCTTGAATCTTTTTCGGTCTCGACTCTTTTGTGGTCTCGACTCTTTTTTATGGTGAGGACTCTTTTTTTTTCGACTTTTTTTTGACTCGACTCTTTTGTGGTCTCGACTCTTTTTTTTTGGTAAGGACTCTTTTTTGGTCTCTGCTCTTTTCTTTTTTTTGGTCTCGACTCTTTTTTTTGGTCTTGATTTTTTTTGTCTCGACTCTTTTTCGGTCTCGCCTCTTTTGTGGTCTCGACTCTTTTTTTTTTGTCTCTACTTTTTTTTGGTCTTGACTCTTTTTTTGATCGTGATTTTTTTTGGTCGTGACTTTTTTTGGTCTCGACTCTTTTTCGGTATTGACTCTTTTTTTATTGTGAGAACTCTTTTTTTTTGTCACGGCTCTTTTTTGGTCCCGACCCGTTTGTGGTCTCAACTCCTTAGTCACTTTTTTTGGTCTCGAATCTTTTTTGGTCCAACTCTTGTGGTTTTGACTCTTTTTTGGTATTGACTCTTTTTTGTCCTCGACTCTTTTTTGGTCTTGACTCTTTTTTTGGTCGACTCTTTTATTTTGGTCTCGACTCTTTTGTGGTCTCGACTGTTTTGTGGTCTCGACTCTTTTTTGGTTTCAACTCTTTTTTGGTCCTACTCTTTTTTGGTTTCGACTTTTTTTTGGTCTTGACTCTCTTTTCGGTCACGACTCTTTTACTTTGGTCTCGGCTATTTTTTGGTCTCTGCTCTTTTCTGCTTTTTTTTGTCTCGACCCTTTGTTTTGGTCTTGACTCTTTTTTTTTGGTGAAGACTCTTTTTTTTGTCTCGACTCTTTTTTTTGGTCTCGACTCTTTTTTGAGGTCTTGACTCTTTTTTTTGGTCTCAACTCTTTTTTGCTCTCTGCTCTTTTTTTGGCCTCGACTCTTTTTTTTGGTCTTGACTCTTTTTTGGTCTTGACTCTTTTTTGGTCTTGACTCTTTTTTGGTCTTGACACTCTTTTTGGTCACGACTCTTTTACTTTGGTCTCGGCTCTTTTTTGGTCTCTGCTCTTTTCTGCTTTTTTTTTGTCTCGACCCTTTGTTTTGGTCTTGACTCTTTTTTTTGGTGAAGACTCTTTTTAATGTCTCGACTCTTTTTTAGGTCTTGACTCTTTTTTTTTGGTCTCAACTCTTTTTTGGTATTGACTCTTTTTGTCCTCGACTCTTTTTGGGTCTTGACTCTTTTTTGGTCTTGACTCTTTTTTGATCTTGACTCTTTTTTGGTCTCGACTCTTTTTTGGTCTTGACTCTTTTTTTTTGTCTTGACCTTTTTTTTGGTCGTGACTTTTTTTGGTCTCGACTCTTTTTCGGTATTGACTCTTTTTTTATTGTGAGAACTCTTTTTTTTGGTCTCGACTCTTTTTTGGTCTTGACTCTTTTTTGGTCTTGACTCTTTTTTGGTCTTGACTCTTTTTTGATCTTGACTCTTTTTTGGTCTCGACTCTTTTTTGGTCTTGACTCTTTTTTTTTGGTCTTGACCTTTTTTTTTGGTCTTGACTTTTTTTTGGTCTCGACTCTTTTTCGGTTTTGACTCTTTTTTATTGTGAGAACTCTTTTTTTTGTCACGACTCTTTTTTGGTCCCGACCCGTTTGTGGTCTCAACTCTTTAGTCTCTTTTTTGGTCTCGAATCTTTTTTGGTCCCGACCCGTTTGTGGTCTCAACTCTTTAGTCTCTTTTTTGGTCTCGAATCTTTTTTGGTCCAACTCTTGTGGTTTTGACTCTTTTTTGTCCTCGACTCTTTTTTGTCCTTGACTCTTTTTTTGGTCTTGACTCTTTTATTTTGGTCTCTGCTCTTTTGTGGTCTCGACTCTTTTTGGGTTTCAACTCTTTTTTGGTCCTACTCTTTTTTGGTTTCGACTTTTTTTTGGTCTTGACTCTCTTTTCGGTCACGACTCTTTTACTTTGGTCTCGGCTATTTTTTGGTCTCTGCTCTTTTCTGCTTTTTTTTGTCTCGACCCTTTGTTTTGGTCGTGACTCTTTTTTTTGGTGAAGACTCTTTTTTTAGGTCTTGACTCTTTTTTTTGGTCTCAACTCTTTTTTGCTCTCTGCTCTTTTTTTGGCCTCGACTCTTTTTTTTGGTCTTGACTCTTTTTTGGTCTTGACTCTTTTTTGGTCTTGACACTCTTTTTGGTCACGACTCTTTTACTTTGGTCTCGGCTCTTTTTTGGTCTCTGCTCTTTTCTGCTTTTTTTTGTCTCGACCCTTTGTTTTGGTCTTGACTCTTTTTTTTTGGTGAAGACTCTTTTTTTTGTCTCGACTCTTTTTTTAGGTCTTGACTCTTTTTTTTTGGTCTCAACTCTTTTTTGGTATTGACTCTTTTTGTCCTCGACTCTTTTTTGGACTTGACTCTTTTTTGGTCTTGACTCTTTTTTGGTCTTGACTCTTTTTTGATCTTGACTCTTTTTTGGTCTCGACTCTATTTTGGTCCTACTCTTTTTTGGTTTCGACTTTTTTTTGGTCTTGACTCTCTTTTTGGTCACGACTCTTTTACTTTGGTCTCGGCTATTTTTTGGTCTCTGCTCTTTTTTTTTTGGTCTCGACTCTTTTTTTTGGTCTTGACTCTTTTTTGGTCTTGACTCTTTTGTGGTCTCGACTCTTTTGTGGTCTCGACTCTTTTTTGGTTTCAACTCTTTTTTGGTCCTACTCTTTTTTGGTTTCGACTTTTTTTTGGTCTTGACTCTCTTTTCGGTCACGACTCTTTTACTTTGGTCTCGGCTATTTTTTGGTCTCTGCTCTTTTCTGCTTTTTTTTGTCTCGACCCTTTGTTTTGGTCGTGACTCTTTTTTTTGGTGAAGACTCTTTTTTTAGGTCTTGACTCTTTTTTTTGGTCTCAACTCTTTTTTGCTCTCTGCTCTTTTTTTGGCCTCGACTCTTTTTTTTGGTCTTGACTCTTTTTTTGATCGTGACTCTTTTTTTGGTCTTGACTTTTTTTTGGTCTCGACTCTTTTTCGGTATTGACTCTTTATTATTGTGAGAACTCTTTTTTTTGTCACGACTCTTTTTTGGTCCCGACCCGTTTGTGGTCTCAACTCTTTAGTCTCTTTTTTGGTCTCGAATCTTTTTTGGTCCAAATCTTGTGGTTTTGACTCTTTTTTGGTATTAACTCTTTTTTGGTCTCGACTCATTTATTTTGGTCTCTGCTCTTTGCTGCTTTTTGTTTGGTCTCGACTCTTTTTTTTGGTCTTGACTCTTTGTTTTGTCTCGACTCTTTTTCGGACTCGACTCTTTTGTGGTCTCGACTCTTTTTTATGGTGATGTCTCTATTTTTTTCGACTTTTTTTTGTCTCGACTCTTTTTGTTTGTTCTCGACTCTTTTTTTGGTCTTGACTCTTTTTTGAACTTGACTCTTTTTTGGTCTCGACTCTTTTTTGGTCTTGACTCTTTTTTTTTGGTCTTGACCTTTTTTTTTGGTCTTGACTCTTTTTTGGTCTCGACTCTTTTTTTTGGTTTTGACTCTTTTTTTTCGTCTTGAATCTTTTTCGGTCTCGACTCTTTTGTGGTCTCGACTCTTTTTTTTTGTCTCTACTTTTTTTTGGTCTTGACTCTTTTTTTGATCGTGACTCTTTTTTTGGTCTTGACTTTTTTTGGTCTCGACTCTTTTTCGGTTTTGACTCTTTTTTATTGTGAGAACTCTTTTTTTTGTCACGACTCTTTTTTGGTCCCGACCCGTTTGTGGTCTCAACTCTTTAGTCTCTTTTTTGGTCTCGAATCTTTTTTGGTCCAACTCTTGTGGTTTTGACTCTTTTTTGGCCTTGACTCTTTTTTGTCCTCGACTCTTTTTTGGTCTTGACTCTTTTTTTGGTCTTGACTCTTTTATTTTGGTCTCTGCTCTTTATTGGTCTTGACTCTTTTTTGGTGGTCTCGACTCGTTTTTGGTCTCTGCTCTTTTCTGCTTTTTTTGTGGTCCTGTCTCTTTTGTGGTCTCAACTCTTTTTTGGTCCCGACTCTTTTTGGTTTTGACTCTTTATTGGTCTTGACTCTTTTTTTTGGTCCCGACTCTTTTTTTTTGGTCTCGACCCTTTTTTTGGTCTCGACCCTTTTTTTGGTCTCGACTCTTCTTTGGTTTCGACTTTATTTTGGTCTGGTTTTTTTTTCGGTCTCGATTCTTGTGGTCTTGACTCGTTTTTTTGGTCCTGACTCTTTTGTGGTCTTAAATCTTTTGTGGTCTAGACTCTTTTTTGGTTTCGACTCTTTTTGGTTTCGACTCTTTATTGGTCTTGACTCTTTTTTGGTGGTCTCGACTCGTTTTTGGTCTCTGCTCTTTTCTGCTTTTTTTTTGGTCTCGACTCTTCTTTGGTTTCGACTTTATTTTGGTCTGGTTTTTTTTTCGGTCTCGATTCTTGTGGTCTTGACTCGTTTTTTTGGTCCTGACTCTTTTGTGGTCTTAAATCTTTTGTGGTCTAGACTCTTTTTTGGTTTCGACTTTTTTTGGTCTGGTTTTTTTTTGGTATCGACTTTTTTTTTGGTTTCGACTTTTTTTGGTCTTGACTCTTTTTTTTTTGGTCTTTATTCTTTTTTTTGGTCTCGACTCTTTTTTGGTCTCTGCTCTTTTGTGGTATCGACTCTTTTCCACAAAAAAAAGAATCTCTACTCTTTTTTGGTCTCGACTCTTTTTTGGTCTCTGCTCTTTTGTGGTCTTGACTCTTTTTCGGTCTCGACTCTTTTGTGGTATCGACTCTTTTTTGGTTTCATCTCTTTTTTGGTCCAACTCTTTTTTGGTTAAGATTTTTTTTTGGTCTCGACTCTTTTTTTATGGTCTCGACTCTTTTTTTGGTCTTGACTTTTTTTGGTCTCGACTCTATTTTGGTGGTCTCGATTCTTTTTTGGTCTCTGCTCTTATAAGGTCTCGACTCTTTTTCGGTCTCGACTCTTTTGTGGTCTCAACTCTTTTTTGGTCTCTGCCCTTTTCTGCTTTTTTTTTTGTCTCGACTTTTTTTTGGTCCCGTCTCTTTTTGGTTTTGACTCTTTATTGGTCTCGACTCTTTTTTGGTTTCAACTCATTTTTGGTCCAACTCTTTTTTGGTTTCGATTTTTCTTTGGTCTCGACTCTTTTTTAGTCTTGACTCTTATGTGGTCTCAACTCTTTTTTGGTCCAACTCTTTTTTGGTTTCGACTTTTTTTGGTCTTGACTATTTTTTTTGTCTCGACTCTTTTATTTTGGTCTCGGCTCCTTTTTGGTCTCTGCTCTTTTCTGCTTTTTTTTGTCTTGACTCTTTTTTTTTGGTCTTGACTCTTTTTTTTTGTTCTTGACTCTCTTCTTTTTGGTCTCGACTCTTTTTTGATATCTGCTCTTTTATTTTTTTTAGGTCTCTACTCATTTTTGGTCCTGACTCTTTTGTGGTCTCGACTCTTCATTGGTCTTGACTCTTTTTTGGTTTCAACTCGTTTTTGGTCCAACTCTTATTTGTTTCGATTTTTTTTGGTCTCGACTTTTTTTTGGTCTTGACTCTTTTTTGGTCTCGACTCTTTTTTTTGGTCTCGACTCTTTTTTTTGGTCTCGACCCTTTTTTTGGTCTTAACTCTTTTTTGGTGGTCTCGACTCTTTTTTGGTGGTCTTGACACTTTTTTTGTCTCGACTCTTTTTCGGTCTCGACTCTTTTTGGTTTCGACTCTTTATTGGTCTTGACTCTTTTTTGGTGGTTTCGACTCGTTTTTGGTCTCTTCTCTTTTCTGCTTTTTTTTTGGTCTCGACTCTTTATTTTTTGTCTTGACTCTTTTTTTTTTGTCTCGACTCTTTTTTTGTCTCGACTCTTTTTTTTTGGTCTCGACTCTTTTTTTGGTCTCGACTCTTCTTTGGTTTCGACTTTATTTTGGTCTGGTTTTTTTTTCGTTCTCGATACTTGTGGTCTTGACTCGTTTTTTTGGTCCTGACTCTTTTGTGGTCTAGACTCTTTTTTGGTTTCGACTTTTTGTGGTCTAGTTTTTTTTTGGTCTCGACTCTTTTTTGGTTTCGACTTTTTTTGGTCTTGACTCTTTTTTTTGGTCTTTATTCTTTTTTTTGGTCTCGACTCTTTTTTGGCCTCTGCTCTTTTCTGCTTTTTTTTTGTCTTGATTTTTTTTTTGTCTCGACTCTTTTTTCGGTCTCGACTCTTTTTTTGGTCTCGACTCTTTTTTTTTTGTCTCGACTCTTTCTTGGTGTCAACTCTTTTGTGTTCTGGACTCTTTTTTGGTTTCGACTTTTTTTATGGTGAGGACTTTTTATTTTGTCTCTACTCTTTTGTGGTCCTGTCTCTTTTGTGGTCTCAACTCTTTTTTGGTCCCGACTCTTTTTGGTTTTGACTCTTTATTGGTCTTGACTCTTTTTTTTGGTCCCGACTCTTTTTTTTTGGTCTCGACCCTTTTTTTTGGTCTTAACTCTTTTTTGGTGGTCTCGACTCTTTTTTGGTGGTCTTGACTCTTTTTTTGTCTCGACTCTTTTTCGGTCACGACTCTTTTTGGTTTCGACTCTTTATTGGTCTTGACTGTTTTTTGGTGGTCTCGACTCGTTTTTGGTCTCTGCTCTTTTCTGCTTTTTTTTTGGTCTCGACTCTTTATTTTTTGTCTTGACTCTTTTTTTTTGTCTCGACTCTTTTTTTTGGTCTCGACTCTTCTTTGGTTTCGACTTTATTTTGGTCTGGTTTTTTTTTCGGTCTCGATTCTTGTGGTCTTGACTCGTTTTTTTGGTCCTGACTCTTTTGTGGTCTAGACTCTTTTTTGGTTTCGACTTTTTGTGGTCTGGTTTTTTTTTGGTCTCGACTCTTTTTTGGTTTCGACTTTTTTTGGTATTGACTCTTTTTTTGGTCTTTATTCTTTTTTTTGGTCTCGACTCTTTTTTGGCCTCTGCTCTTTTCTGCTTTTTTTTTGTCTTGATTTTTTTTGTCTCGACTCTTTTTCGGTCTCGACTCTTTTTTTGGTCTCGACTCTTTTTTTTTGTCTCGACTCTTTCTTGGTGTCAACTCTTTTGTGTTCTGGACTCTTTTTTGGTTTCGACTTTTTTTATGGTGAGGACTTTTTATTTTGTCTCTACTCTTTTGTGGTCCTGTCTCTTTTGTGGTCTCAACTCTTTTTTGGTCCCGACTCTTTTTGGTTTTGACTCTTTATTGGTCTTGACTCTTTTTTTTGGTCCCGACTCTTTTTTTTTGGTCTCGACCCTTTTTTTTGGTCTTAACTCTTTTTTGGTGGTCTCGACTCTTTTTTGGTGGTCTTGACTCTTTTTTTGTCTCGACTCTTTTTCGGTCACGACTCTTTTTGGTTTCGACTCTTTATTGGTCTTGACTCTTTTTTGGTGGTCTCGACTCGTTTTTGGTCTCTGCTCTTTTCTGCTTTTTTTTTGTCTCGACTCTTTTTTTGTCTCGACTCTTTTTTTTTTGGTCTCGACTCTTTTTTTGGTCTCGACTCTTCTTTGGTTTCGACTTTATTTTGGTCTGGTTTTTTTTTCGTTCTCGATACTTGTGGTCTTGACTCGTTTTTTTGGTCCTGACTCTTTTGTGGTCTAGACTCTTTTTTGGTTTCGACTTTTTGTGGTCTGGTTTTTTTTGGTCTCGACTCTTTTTTGGTTTCGACTTTTTTTGGTCTTGACTCTTTTTTTTGGTCTTTATTCTTTTTTTTGGTCTCGACTCTTTTTTGGCCTCTGCTCTTTTCTGCTTTTTTTTTGTCTTGATTTTTTTTTTGTCTCGACTCTTTTTTCGGTCTCGACTCTTTTTTTGGTCTCGACTCTTTTTTTTTTGTCTCGACTCTTTCTTGGTGTCAACTCTTTTGTGTTCTGGACTCTTTTTTGGTTTCGACTTTTTTTTGGTCTTGACTCTCTTTTCGGTCACGACTCTTTTACTTTGGTCTCGGCTATTTTTTGGTCTCTGCTCTTTTCTGCTTTTTTTTGTCTCGACCCTTTGTTTTGGTCGTGACTCTTTTTTTTGGTGAAGACTCTTTTTTTTTGTCTCGACTCTTTTTTTTGGTCTCGACTCTTTTTTTAGGTCTTGACTCTTTTTTTTGGTCTTAACTCTTTTTTGCTCTCTGCTCTTTTTTTGGCCTCGACTCTTTTTTTTGGTCTTGACTCTTTTTTGGTCTTGACTCTTTTTTGGTCTTGACACTCTTTTGGGTCACGACTCTTTTACTTTGGTCTCGGCTCTTTTTTGGTCTCTGCTCTTTTCTGCTTTTTTTTGTCTCGACCCTTTGTTTTGGTCTTGACTCTTTTTTTTTGGTGAAGACTCTTTTTTTTGTCTTGACTCTTTTTTTAGGTCTTGACTCTTTTTTTTTGGTCTCAACTCTTTTTTGGTATTGACTCTTTTTGTCCTCGATTCTTTTTTGGCTTGACTCTTTTTTGGTCTTGACTCTTTTTTGGTCTTGACTCTTTTTTGATCTTGACTCTTTTTTGGTCTCGACTCTTTTTTGGTCTTGACTCTTTTTTTTTGGTCTTGACCTTTTTTTTTGGTCTTGACTCTTTTTTGGTCTCGACTCTTTTTTTTTGGTTTTGACTCTTTTTTTTTTGGTCTTGAATCTTTTTCGGTCTCGACTCTTTTGTGGTCTCGACTCTTTTTTTTTTGTCTCTACTTTTTTTTGGTCTTGACTCTTTTTTTGATTGTGACTCTTTTTTTGGTCTTGACTTTTTTTTGGTCTCGACTCTTTTTCGGTATTGACTCTTTTTTATTGTGAGAACTCTTTTTTTTGTCACGACTCTTTTTTGGTCCCGACCCGTTTGTGGTCTCAACTCTTTAGTCTCTTTTTTGGTCTCGAATCTTTTTTGGTCCAACTCTTGTGGTTTTGACTCTTTTTTGGTATTGACTCTTTTTTGTCCTCGACTCTTTTTTGGTCTTGACTCTTTTTTTGGTCTTGACTCTTTTATTTTGGTCTCTGCTCTTTTGTGGTCTCGACTCTTTTGTGGCCTCGACTCTTTTTGGGTTTCAACTCTTTTTTGGTCCTACTCTTTTTTGGTTTCGACTTTTTTTTGGTCTTGACTCTCTTTTCGGTCACGACTCTTTTACTTTGGTCTCGGCTATTTTTTGGTCTCTGCTCTTTTCTGCTTTTTTTTGTCTCGACCCTTTGTCTTGGTCGTGACTCTTTTTTTTGGTGAAGACTCTTTTTTTTGTCTCGACTCTTTTTTTTGGTCTCGACTCTTTTTTTAGGTCTTGACTCTTTTTTTTGGTCTCAACTCTTTTTTGCTCTCTGCTCTTTTTTTGGCCTCGACTCTTTTTTTTGGTCTTGACTCTTTTTTGGTCTTGACTCTTTTTTGGTCTTGACTCTTTTTTGGTCTTGACACTCTTTTTGGTCACGACTCTTTTACTTTGGTCTCGGCTCTTTTTTGGTCTCTGCTCTTTTCTGCTTTTTTTTGTCTCGACCCTTTGTTTTGGTCTTGACTCTTTTTTTTGGTGAAGACTCTTTTTTTAGGTCTTGACTCTTTTTTTTGGTCTCAACTCTTTTTTGCTCTCTGCTCTTTTTTTGGCCTCGACTCTTTTTTTTGGTCTTGACTCTTTTTTGGTCTTGACTCTTTTTTGGTCTCGACTCTTTTTTTTTTGTCTCTACTTTTTTTTGGTCTTGACTCTTTTTTTGATTGTGACTCTTTTTTTGGTCTTGACTTTTTTTTGGTCTCGACTCTTTTTCGGTATTGACTCTTTTTTATTGTGAGAACTCTTTTTTTTGTCACGACTCTTTTTTGGTCCCGACCCGTTTGTGGTCTCAACTCTTTAGTCTCTTTTTTGGTCTCGAATCTTTTTTGGTCCAACTCTTGTGGTTTTGACTCTTTTTTGGTCTTGACTCTTTTTTTGGTCTTGACTCTTTTATTTTGGTCTCTGCTCTTTTGTGGTCTCGACTCTTTTGTGGCCTCGACTCTTTTTGGGTTTCAACTCTTTTTTGGTCCTACTCTTTTTTGGTTTCGACTTTTTTTTGGTCTTGACTCTCTTTTTGGTCACGACTCTTTTACTTTGGTCTCGGCTATTTTTTGGTCTCTGCTCTTTTTTTTTTGGTCTCGACTCTTTTTTTTGGTCTTGACTCTTTTGTGGTGTCAACTCTTTTGTGGTCACGACTCTTTTTGGTTTTGACTCTTTTTTGGTTTCAAATCGTTTTTGATCCAAATCTTTTTTGGTTTCGATTTTTTTTGGTCTCGACTTTTTTTGGTTCTTGACTTTTTATTTGTTCTTGACTTTTTTTTTGGTGTCGACTCTTTTTGTTTGTTCTCGACTCTTTTTTGGTCTGCTCTTTTGTGGTCTCGACTCTTTTCCACAAAATAAATAGTCTACGCTTTTTTGGTCTCTGCTCTTTTCTGCTTTTTTTTTGGTCACGACTCTTTTTCGGTCTCGACTCTTTTGTGGAGTCAACTCTTTTATGGTCCCGACTCTTTTTGGTTTTGACTCTTTTTTTGGTCTTGACTCATTTATTTTGGTCTCTGCTCTTTGCTGCTTTTTGTTTGGTCTCGACTCTTTTTTTTGGTCTTGACTCTTTGTTTTGTCTCGACTCTTTTTCGGACTCGACTCTTTTGTGGTCTCGACTCTTTTTTATGGTGATGTCTCTATTTTTTTCGACTTTTTTTTGTCTCGACTCTTTTTGTTTGTTCTCGACTCTTTTTTTGGTCTTGACTCTTTTTTGGTCTTGACTCTTTTTTAGTCTCGACTCTTTTTTGGTCTTGACTCTTTTTTTTGGTCTTGACTCTTTTTTTGGTCTTGCTCTTTTATTTTGGTCTCTGCTCTTTTCTGCTTTTTGTTTGGTCTCGACTCTTTTTTTTTGGTCTTGACTCTTTTTTTTGGTCTTGACTCTTTTTCGGTCTCGACTCTTTTGTGGTCTCGACTCTTTTTTATGGTGAGGACTCTTTTTTTTTCGACTTTTTTTTGTCTCGACTCTTTTGTGGCCTCTGCTCTTTTCTTTTTTTTGGTCTCGACTCTTTTTTTTGGTCTTGATTTTTTTTTTGTCTCGACTCTTTTTGGGTCTCGCCTCTTTTGTGGTCTCGACACTTTTTTTTTGTCTCAACTTTTTTTTGGTCTTGACTCTTTTTTTGATCGTGATTTTTTTTTGGTCGTGACTTTTTTTGGTCTCGACTCTTTTTCGGTATTGACTCTTTTTTTAATGTGAGAACTCTTTTTTTTGTCTCGACTCTTTTTTGGTCTTGACTCTTTTTTGGTCTTGACTCTTTTTTGGTCTTGACTCTTTTTTGATCTTGACTCTTTTTTGGTCTCGACTCTTTTTTGGTCTTGACTCTTTTTTTTTTGGTCTTGACCTTTTTTTTTGGTCTTGACTCTTTTTTGGTCTCGACTCTTTTTTTTGGTTTTTACTCTTTTTTTTTGGTCTTGAATCTTTTTCGGTCTCGACTCTTTTGTGGTCTCGACTCTTTTTTTTTGTCTCAACTTTTTTTTGGTCTTGACTCTTTTTTTGATCGTGATTTTTTTTTGGTCGTGACTTTTTTTGGTCTCGACTCTTTTTCGGTATTGACTCTTTTTTTATTGTGAGAACTCTTTTTTTTGGTCTCGACTCTTTTTTGGTCTTGACTCTTTTTTGGTCTTGACTCTTTTTTGGTCTTGACTCTTTTTTGATCTTGACTCTTTTTTGGTCTCGACTCTTTTTTGGTCTTGACTCTTTTTTTTTTGGTCTTGACTTTTTTTTGGTCTCGACTCTTTTTCGGTTTTGACTCTTTTTTATTGTGAGAACTCTTTTTTTTGTCACGACTCTTTTTTGGTCCCGACCCGTTTGTGGTCTCAACTCTTTAGTCTCTTTTTTGGTCTCGAATCTTTTTTGGTCCCGACCCGTTTGTGGTCTCAACTCTTTAGTCTCTTTTTTGGTCTCGAATCTTTTTTGGTCCAACTCTTGTGGTTTTGACTCTTTTTTGGTCTTGACTCTTTTTTGTCCTCGACTCTTTTTTGTCCTTGACTCTTTTTTTGGTCTTGACTCTTTTATTTTGGTCTCTGCTCTTTTGTGGTCTCGACTCTTTTTGGGTTTCAACTCTTTTTTGGTCCTACTCTTTTTTGGTTTCGACTTTTTTTTGGTCTTGACTCTCTTTTTGGTCACGACTCTTTTACTTTGGTCTCGGCTATTTTTTGGTCTCTGCTCTTTTTTTTTTGGTCTCGACTCTTTTTTTTGGTCTTGACTCTTTTTTGGTCTTGACTCTTTTGTGGTCTCGACTCTTTTGTGGTCTCGATTCTTTTTTGGTTTCAACTCTTTTTTGGTCCTACTCTTTTTTGGTTTCGACTTTTTTTTGGTCTTGACTCTCTTTTCGGTCACGACTCTTTTACTTTGGTCTCGGCTATTTTTTGGTCTCTGCTCTTTTCTGCTTTTTTTTGTCTCGACCCTTTGTTTTGGTCGTGACTCTTTTTTTTGGTGAAGACTCTTTTTTTTTGTCTCGACTCTTTTTTTTGGTCTCGACTCTTTTTTTAGGTCTTGACTCTTTTTTTTGGTCTCAACTCTTTTTTGCTCTCTGCTCTTTTTTTGGCCTCGACTCTTTTTTTTGGTCTTGACTCTTTTTTGGTTTCGACTTTTTTTTGGTCTTGACTCTCTTTTCGGTCACGACTCTTTTACTTTGGTCTCGGCTATTTTTTGGTCTCTGCTCTTTTCTGCTTTTTTTTGTCTCGACCCTTTGTTTTGGTCTTGACTCTTTTTTTTGGTGAAGACTCTTTTTTTTGTCTCGACTCTTTTTTTAGGTCTTGACTCTTTTTTTTTGGTCTCAACTCTTTTTTGGTATTGACTCTTTTTGTCCTCGACTCTTTTTTGGACTTGACTCTTTTTTGGTCTTGACTCTTTTTTGGTCTTGACTCTTTTTTGATCTTGACTCTTTTTTGGTCTCGACTCTATTTTGGTCTTGACTCTTTTTTTTGGTCTTGACCTTTTTTTTTGGTCTTGACTCTTTTTTGGTCTCGACTCTTTTTTTTGGTTTTGACTCTTTTTTTTTGGTCTTGAATCTTTTTCGGTCTCGACTCTTTTGTGGTCTCGACTCTTTTTTATGGTGAGGACTCTTTTTTTTTCGACTTTTTTTTGTCTCGACTCTTTTGTGGTCTCGACTCTTTTTTTTTGGTAAGGACTCTTTTTTGGTCTCTGCTCTTTTCTTTTTTTTGGTCTCGACTCTTTTTTTTGGTCTTGATTTTTTTTGTCTCGACTCTTTTTCGGTCTCGCCTCTTTTGTGGTCTCGACTCTTTTTTTTTTGTCTCTACTTTTTTTTGGTCTTGACTCTTTTTTTGATCGTGATTTTTTTTGGTCGTGACTTTTTTTGGTCTCGACTCTTTTTCGGTATTGACTCTTTTTTTATTGTGAGAACTCTTTTTTTTTGTCACGGCTCTTTTTTGGTCCCGACCCGTTTGTGGTCTCAACTCCTTAGTCACTTTTTTTGGTCTCGAATCTTTTTTGGTCCAACTCTTGTGGTTTTGACTCTTTTTTGGTATTGACTCTTTTTTGTCCTCGACTCTTTTTTGGTCTTGACTCTTTTTTTGGTCTTGACTCTTTTATTTTGGTCTCTGCTCTTTTGTGGTCTCGACTCTTTTGTGGCCTCGACTCTTTTTGGGTTTCAACTCTTTTTTGGTCCTACTCTTTTTTGGTTTCGACTTTTTTTTGGTCTTGACTCTCTTTTCGGTCACGACTCTTTTACTTTGGTCTCGGCTATTTTTTGGTCTCTGCTCTTTTCTGCTTTTTTTTGTCTCGACCCTTTGTCTTGGTCGTGACTCTTTTTTTTGGTGAAGACTCTTTTTTTTTGGTCTTGAATCTTTTTCGGTCTCGACTCTTTTGTGGTCTCGACTCTTTTTTTTTGTCTCAACTTTTTTTTGGTCTTGACTCTTTTTTTGATCGTGATTTTTTTTTGGTCGTGACTTTTTTTGGTCTCGACTCTTTTTCGGTATTGACTCTTTTTTTATTGTGAGAACTCTTTTTTTTGGTCTCGACTCTTTTTTGGTCTTGACTCTTTTTTGGTCTTGACTCTTTTTTGGTCTTGACTCTTTTTTGATCTTGACTCTTTTTTGGTCTCGACTCTTTTTTGGTCTTGACTCTTTTTTTTTTGGTCTTGACTTTTTTTTGGTCTCGACTCTTTTTCGGTTTTGACTCTTTTTTATTGTGAGAACTCTTTTTTTTGTCACGACTCTTTTTTGGTCCCGACCCGTTTGTGGTCTCAACTCTTTAGTCTCTTTTTTGGTCTCGAATCTTTTTTGGTCCCGACCCGTTTGTGGTCTCAACTCTTTAGTCTCTTTTTTGGTCTCGAATCTTTTTTGGTCCAACTCTTGTGGTTTTGACTCTTTTTTGGTCTTGACTCTTTTTTGTCCTCGACTCTTTTTTGTCCTTGACTCTTTTTTTGGTCTTGACTCTTTTATTTTGGTCTCTGCTCTTTTGTGGTCTCGACTCTTTTTGGGTTTCAACTCTTTTTTGGTCCTACTCTTTTTTGGTTTCGACTTTTTTTTGGTCTTGACTCTCTTTTTGGTCACGACTCTTTTACTTTGGTCTCGGCTATTTTTTGGTCTCTGCTCTTTTTTTTTTGGTCTCGACTCTTTTTTTTGGTCTTGACTCTTTTTTGGTCTTGACTCTTTTGTGGTCTCGACTCTTTTGTGGTCTCGATTCTTTTTTGGTTTCAACTCTTTTTTGGTCCTACTCTTTTTTGGTTTCGACTTTTTTTTGGTCTTGACTCTCTTTTCGGTCACGACTCTTTTACTTTGGTCTCGGCTATTTTTTGGTCTCTGCTCTTTTCTGCTTTTTTTTGTCTCGACCCTTTGTTTTGGTCGTGACTCTTTTTTTTGGTGAAGACTCTTTTTTTTTGTCTCGACTCTTTTTTTTGGTCTCGACTCTTTTTTTAGGTCTTGACTCTTTTTTTTGGTCTCAACTCTTTTTTGCTCTCTGCTCTTTTTTTGGCCTCGACTCTTTTTTTTGGTCTTGACTCTTTTTTGGTTTCGACTTTTTTTTGGTCTTGACTCTCTTTTCGGTCACGACTCTTTTACTTTGGTCTCGGCTATTTTTTGGTCTCTGCTCTTTTCTGCTTTTTTTTGTCTCGACCCTTTGTTTTGGTCTTGACTCTTTTTTTTGGTGAAGACTCTTTTTTTTGTCTCGACTCTTTTTTTAGGTCTTGACTCTTTTTTTTTGGTCTCAACTCTTTTTTGGTATTGACTCTTTTTGTCCTCGACTCTTTTTTGGACTTGACTCTTTTTTGGTCTTGACTCTTTTTTGGTCTTGACTCTTTTTTGATCTTGACTCTTTTTTGGTCTCGACTCTATTTTGGTCTTGACTCTTTTTTTTGGTCTTGACCTTTTTTTTTGGTCTTGACTCTTTTTTGGTCTCGACTCTTTTTTTTGGTTTTGACTCTTTTTTTTTGGTCTTGAATCTTTTTCGGTCTCGACTCTTTTGTGGTCTCGACTCTTTTTTATGGTGAGGACTCTTTTTTTTTCGACTTTTTTTTGACTCGACTCTTTTGTGGTCTCGACTCTTTTTTTTTGGTAAGGACTCTTTTTTGGTCTCTGCTCTTTTCTTTTTTTTGGTCTCGACTCTTTTTTTTGGTCTTGATTTTTTTTGTCTCGACTCTTTTTCGGTCTCGCCTCTTTTGTGGTCTCGACTCTTTTTTTTTTGTCTCTACTTTTTTTTGGTCTTGACTCTTTTTTTGATCGTGATTTTTTTTGGTCGTGACTTTTTTTGGTCTCGACTCTTTTTCGGTATTGACTCTTTTTTTATTGTGAGAACTCTTTTTTTTTGTCACGGCTCTTTTTTGGTCCCGACCCGTTTGTGGTCTCAACTCCTTAGTCACTTTTTTTGGTCTCGAATCTTTTTTGGTCCAACTCTTGTGGTTTTGACTCTTTTTTGGTATTGACTCTTTTTTGTCCTCGACTCTTTTTTGGTCTTGACTCTTTTTTTGGTCGACTCTTTTATTTTGGTCTCGACTCTTTTGTGGTCTCGACTGTTTTGTGGTCTCGACTCTTTTTTGGTTTCAACTCTTTTTTGGTCCTACTCTTTTTTGGTTTCGACTTTTTTTTGGTCTTGACTCTCTTTTCGGTCACGACTCTTTTACTTTGGTCTCGGCTATTTTTTGGTCTCTGCTCTTTTCTGCTTTTTTTTGTCTCGACCCTTTGTTTTGGTCTTGACTCTTTTTTTTTGGTGAAGACTCTTTTTTTTGTCTCGACTCTTTTTTTTGGTCTCGACTCTTTTTTGAGGTCTTGACTCTTTTTTTTGGTCTCAACTCTTTTTTGCTCTCTGCTCTTTTTTTGGCCTCGACTCTTTTTTTTGGTCTTGACTCTTTTTTGGTCTTGACTCTTTTTTGGTCTTGACTCTTTTTTGGTCTTGACACTCTTTTTGGTCACGACTCTTTTACTTTGGTCTCGGCTCTTTTTTGGTCTCTGCTCTTTTCTGCTTTTTTTTTGTCTCGACCCTTTGTTTTGGTCTTGACTCTTTTTTTTGGTGAAGACTCTTTTTAATGTCTCGACTCTTTTTTAGGTCTTGACTCTTTTTTTTTGGTCTCAACTCTTTTTTGGTATTGACTCTTTTTGTCCTCGACTCTTTTTGGGTCTTGACTCTTTTTTGGTCTTGACTCTTTTTTGATCTTGACTCTTTTTTGGTCTCGACTCTTTTTTGGTCTTGACTCTTTTTTTTTGTCTTGACCTTTTTTTTGGTCGTGACTTTTTTTGGTCTCGACTCTTTTTCGGTATTGACTCTTTTTTTATTGTGAGAACTCTTTTTTTTGGTCTCGACTCTTTTTTGGTCTTGACTCTTTTTTGGTCTTGACTCTTTTTTGGTCTTGACTCTTTTTTGATCTTGACTCTTTTTTGGTCTCGACTCTTTTTTGGTCTTGACTCTTTTTTTTTGGTCTTGACCTTTTTTTTTGGTCTTGACTTTTTTTTGGTCTCGACTCTTTTTCGGTTTTGACTCTTTTTTATTGTGAGAACTCTTTTTTTTGTCACGACTCTTTTTTGGTCCCGACCCGTTTGTGGTCTCAACTCTTTAGTCTCTTTTTTGGTCTCGAATCTTTTTTGGTCCCGACCCGTTTGTGGTCTCAACTCTTTAGTCTCTTTTTTGGTCTCGAATCTTTTTTGGTCCAACTCTTGTGGTTTTGACTCTTTTTTGTCCTCGACTCTTTTTTGTCCTTGACTCTTTTTTTGGTCTTGACTCTTTTATTTTGGTCTCTGCTCTTTTGTGGTCTCGACTCTTTTTGGGTTTCAACTCTTTTTTGGTCCTACTCTTTTTTGGTTTCGACTTTTTTTTGGTCTTGACTCTCTTTTCGGTCACGACTCTTTTACTTTGGTCTCGGCTATTTTTTGGTCTCTGCTCTTTTCTGCTTTTTTTTGTCTCGACCCTTTGTTTTGGTCGTGACTCTTTTTTTTGGTGAAGACTCTTTTTTTAGGTCTTGACTCTTTTTTTTGGTCTCAACTCTTTTTTGCTCTCTGCTCTTTTTTTGGCCTCGACTCTTTTTTTTGGTCTTGACTCTTTTTTGGTCTTGACTCTTTTTTGGTCTTGACACTCTTTTTGGTCACGACTCTTTTACTTTGGTCTCGGCTCTTTTTTGGTCTCTGCTCTTTTCTGCTTTTTTTTGTCTCGACCCTTTGTTTTGGTCTTGACTCTTTTTTTTTGGTGAAGACTCTTTTTTTTGTCTCGACTCTTTTTTTAGGTCTTGACTCTTTTTTTTTGGTCTCAACTCTTTTTTGGTATTGACTCTTTTTGTCCTCGACTCTTTTTTGGACTTGACTCTTTTTTGGTCTTGACTCTTTTTTGGTCTTGACTCTTTTTTGATCTTGACTCTTTTTTGGTCTCGACTCTATTTTGGTCCTACTCTTTTTTGGTTTCGACTTTTTTTTGGTCTTGACTCTCTTTTTGGTCACGACTCTTTTACTTTGGTCTCGGCTATTTTTTGGTCTCTGCTCTTTTTTTTTTGGTCTCGACTCTTTTTTTTGGTCTTGACTCTTTTTTGGTCTTGACTCTTTTGTGGTCTCGACTCTTTTGTGGTCTCGACTCTTTTTTGGTTTCAACTCTTTTTTGGTCCTACTCTTTTTTGGTTTCGACTTTTTTTTGGTCTTGACTCTCTTTTCGGTCACGACTCTTTTACTTTGGTCTCGGCTATTTTTTGGTCTCTGCTCTTTTCTGCTTTTTTTTGTCTCGACCCTTTGTTTTGGTCGTGACTCTTTTTTTTGGTGAAGACTCTTTTTTTAGGTCTTGACTCTTTTTTTTGGTCTCAACTCTTTTTTGCTCTCTGCTCTTTTTTTGGCCTCGACTCTTTTTTTTGGTCTTGACTCTTTTTTGGTTTCGACTTTTTTTTGGTCTTGACTCTCTTTTCGGTCACGACTCTTTTACTTTGGTCTCGGCTATTTTTTGGTCTCTGCTCTTTTCTGCTTTTTTTTGTCTCGACCCTTTGTTTTGGTCTTGACTCTTTTTTTTGGTGAAGACTCTTTTTTTTGTCTCGACTCTTTTTTTAGGTCTTGACTCTTTTTTTTTGGTCTCAACTCTTTTTTGGTATTGACTCTTTTTGTCCTCGACTCTTTTTTGGACTTGACTCTTTTTTGGTCTTGACTCTTTTTTGGTCTTGACTCTTTTTTGATCTTGACTCTTTTTTGGTCTCGACTCTATTTTGGTCTTGACTCTTTTTTTTGGTCTTGACCTTTTTTTTTGGTCTTGACTCTTTTTTGGTCTCGACTCTTTTTTTTGGTTTTGACTCTTTTTTTTTGGTCTTGAATCTTTTTCGGTCTCGACTCTTTTGTGGTCTCGACTCTTTTTTATGGTGAGGACTCTTTTTTTTTCGACTTTTTTTTGTCTCGACTCTTTTGTGGTCTCGACTCTTTTTTTTTGGTAAGGACTCTTTTTTGGTCTCTGCTCTTTTCTTTTTTTTGGTCTCGACTCTTTTTTTTGGTCTTGATTTTTTTTGTCTCGACTCTTTTTCGGTCTCGCCTCTTTTGTGGTCTCGACTCTTTTTTTTTTGTCTCTACTTTTTTTTGGTCTTGACTCTTTTTTTGATCGTGATTTTTTTTGGTCGTGACTTTTTTTGGTCTCGACTCTTTTTCGGTATTGACTCTTTTTTTATTGTGAGAACTCTTTTTTTTTGTCACGGCTCTTTTTTGGTCCCGACCCGTTTGTGGTCTCAACTCCTTAGTCACTTTTTTTGGTCTCGAATCTTTTTTGGTCCAACTCTTGTGGTTTTGACTCTTTTTTGGTATTGACTCTTTTTTGTCCTCGACTCTTTTTTGGTCTTGACTCTTTTTTTGGTCGACTCTTTTATTTTGGTCTCGACTCTTTTGTGGTCTCGACTGTTTTGTGGTCTCGACTCTTTTTTGGTTTCAACTCTTTTTTGGTCCTACTCTTTTTTGGTTTCGACTTTTTTTTGGTCTTGACTCTCTTTTCGGTCACGACTCTTTTACTTTGGTCTCGGCTATTTTTTGGTCTCTGCTCTTTTCTGCTTTTTTTTGTCTCGACCCTTTGTTTTGGTCTTGACTCTTTTTTTTTGGTGAAGACTCTTTTTTTTGTCTCGACTCTTTTTTTTGGTCTCGACTCTTTTTTGAGGTCTTGACTCTTTTTTTTGGTCTCAACTCTTTTTTGCTCTCTGCTCTTTTTTTGGCCTCGACTCTTTTTTTTGGTCTTGACTCTTTTTTGGTCTTGACTCTTTTTTGGTCTTGACTCTTTTTTGGTCTTGACACTCTTTTTGGTCACGACTCTTTTACTTTGGTCTCGGCTCTTTTTTGGTCTCTGCTCTTTTCTGCTTTTTTTTTGTCTCGACCCTTTGTTTTGGTCTTGACTCTTTTTTTTGGTGAAGACTCTTTTTAATGTCTCGACTCTTTTTTAGGTCTTGACTCTTTTTTTTTGGTCTCAACTCTTTTTTGGTATTGACTCTTTTTGTCCTCGACTCTTTTTGGGTCTTGACTCTTTTTTGGTCTTGACTCTTTTTTGATCTTGACTCTTTTTTGGTCTCGACTCTTTTTTGGTCTTGACTCTTTTTTTTTGTCTTGACCTTTTTTTTGGTCGTGACTTTTTTTGGTCTCGACTCTTTTTCGGTATTGACTCTTTTTTTATTGTGAGAACTCTTTTTTTTGGTCTCGACTCTTTTTTGGTCTTGACTCTTTTTTGGTCTTGACTCTTTTTTGGTCTTGACTCTTTTTTGATCTTGACTCTTTTTTGGTCTCGACTCTTTTTTGGTCTTGACTCTTTTTTTTTGGTCTTGACCTTTTTTTTTGGTCTTGACTTTTTTTTGGTCTCGACTCTTTTTCGGTTTTGACTCTTTTTTATTGTGAGAACTCTTTTTTTTGTCACGACTCTTTTTTGGTCCCGACCCGTTTGTGGTCTCAACTCTTTAGTCTCTTTTTTGGTCTCGAATCTTTTTTGGTCCCGACCCGTTTGTGGTCTCAACTCTTTAGTCTCTTTTTTGGTCTCGAATCTTTTTTGGTCCAACTCTTGTGGTTTTGACTCTTTTTTGTCCTCGACTCTTTTTTGTCCTTGACTCTTTTTTTGGTCTTGACTCTTTTATTTTGGTCTCTGCTCTTTTGTGGTCTCGACTCTTTTTGGGTTTCAACTCTTTTTTGGTCCTACTCTTTTTTGGTTTCGACTTTTTTTTGGTCTTGACTCTCTTTTCGGTCACGACTCTTTTACTTTGGTCTCGGCTATTTTTTGGTCTCTGCTCTTTTCTGCTTTTTTTTGTCTCGACCCTTTGTTTTGGTCGTGACTCTTTTTTTTGGTGAAGACTCTTTTTTTAGGTCTTGACTCTTTTTTTTGGTCTCAACTCTTTTTTGCTCTCTGCTCTTTTTTTGGCCTCGACTCTTTTTTTTGGTCTTGACTCTTTTTTGGTCTTGACTCTTTTTTGGTCTTGACACTCTTTTTGGTCACGACTCTTTTACTTTGGTCTCGGCTCTTTTTTGGTCTCTGCTCTTTTCTGCTTTTTTTTGTCTCGACCCTTTGTTTTGGTCTTGACTCTTTTTTTTTGGTGAAGACTCTTTTTTTTGTCTCGACTCTTTTTTTAGGTCTTGACTCTTTTTTTTTGGTCTCAACTCTTTTTTGGTATTGACTCTTTTTGTCCTCGACTCTTTTTTGGACTTGACTCTTTTTTGGTCTTGACTCTTTTTTGGTCTTGACTCTTTTTTGATCTTGACTCTTTTTTGGTCTCGACTCTATTTTGGTCCTACTCTTTTTTGGTTTCGACTTTTTTTTGGTCTTGACTCTCTTTTTGGTCACGACTCTTTTACTTTGGTCTCGGCTATTTTTTGGTCTCTGCTCTTTTTTTTTTGGTCTCGACTCTTTTTTTTGGTCTTGACTCTTTTTTGGTCTTGACTCTTTTGTGGTCTCGACTCTTTTGTGGTCTCGACTCTTTTTTGGTTTCAACTCTTTTTTGGTCCTACTCTTTTTTGGTTTCGACTTTTTTTTGGTCTTGACTCTCTTTTCGGTCACGACTCTTTTACTTTGGTCTCGGCTATTTTTTGGTCTCTGCTCTTTTCTGCTTTTTTTTGTCTCGACCCTTTGTTTTGGTCGTGACTCTTTTTTTTGGTGAAGACTCTTTTTTTAGGTCTTGACTCTTTTTTTTGGTCTCAACTCTTTTTTGCTCTCTGCTCTTTTTTTGGCCTCGACTCTTTTTTTTGGTCTTGACTCTTTTTTGGTCTTGACTCTTTTTTGGTCTTGACACTCTTTTTGGTCACGACTCTTTTACTTTGGTCTCGGCTCTTTTTTGGTCTCTGCTCTTTTCTGCTTTTTTTTGTCTCGACCCTTTGTTTTGGTCTTGACTCTTTTTTTTTGGTGAAGACTCTTTTTTTTGTCTCGACTCTTTTTTTAGGTCTTGACTCTTTTTTTTTGGTCTCAACTCTTTTTTGGTATTGACTCTTTTTGTCCTCGACTCTTTTTTGGACTTGACTCTTTTTTGGTCTTGACTCTTTTTTGGTCTTGACTCTTTTTTGATCTTGACTCTTTTTTGGTCTCGACTCTATTTTGGTCTTGACTCTTTTTTTTTGGTCTTGACCTTTTTTTTTGGTCTTGACTCTTTTTTGGTCTCGACTCTTTTTTTTGGTTTTGACTCTTTTTTTTTGGTCTTGAATCTTTTTCGGTCTCGACTCTTTTGTGGTCTCGACTCTTTTTTATGGTGAGGACTCTTTTTTTTTTCGACTTTTTTTTGTCTCGACTCTTTTGTGGTCTCGACTCTTTTTTTTTGGTAAGGACTCTTTTTTGGTCTCTGCTCTTTTCTTTTTTTTGGTCTCGACTCTTTTTTTTGGTCTTGATTTTTTTTGTCTCGACTCTTTTTCGGTCTCGACTCTTTTTTTTTTGTCTCTACTTTTTTTTGGTCTTGACTCTTTTTTTGATCGTGATTTTTTTTGGTCGTGACTTTTTTTGGTCTCGACTCTTTTTCGGTATTGACTCTTTTTTTATTGTGAGAACTCTTTTTTTTTGTCACGGCTCTTTTTTGGTCCCGACCCGTTTGTGGTCTCAACTCCTTAGTCTCTTTTTTTGGTCTCGAATCTTTTTTGGTCCAACTCTTGTGGTTTTGACTCTTTTTTGGTATTGACTCTTTTTTGTCCTCGACTCTTTTTAAGTTTTGACTCTTTTTTTGGTCGACTCTTTTATTTTGGTCTCGACTCTTTTGTGGTCTCGACTGTTTTGTGGTCTCGACTCTTTTTTGGTTTCAACTCTTTTTTGGTCCTACTCTTTTTTGGTTTCGACTTTTTTTTGGTCTTGACTCTCTTTTCGGTCACGACTCTTTTACTTTGGTCTCGGCTATTTTTTGGTCTCTGCTCTTTTCTGCTTTTTTTTGTCTCGACTCTTTTTTTTTGTCTCGACTCTTTTTTTTGGTCTCGACTCTTTTTTTAGGTCTTGACTCTTTTTTTTGGTCTCAACTCTTTTTTGCTCTCTGCTCTTTTCTGCTTTTTTTTTGTCTCGACCCTTTGTTTTGGTCTTGAATCTTTTTTTTGGTGAAGACTCTTTTTTTTGTCTCGACTCTTTTTTTTGGTCTCGACTCTTTTTTGAGGTCTTGACTCTTTTTTTTGGTCTCAACTCTTTTTTGCTCTCTGCTCTTTTTTTATCCTCGACTCTTTTTTTTGGTCTTGACTCTTTTTTGGTCTTGACTCTTTTTTGGTCTTGACTCTTTTTTGGTCTTGACACTCTTTTTGGTCACGACTCTTTTACTTTGGTCTCGGCTCTTTTTTGGTCTCTGCTCTTTTCTGCTTTTTTTTGTCTCGACCCTTTGTTTTGGTCTTGACTCTTTTTTTTTGGTGAAGACTCTTTTTTTTGTCTCGACTCTTTTTTTAGGTCTTGACTCTTTTTTTTTGGTCTCAACTATTTTTTGGTATTGACTCTTTTTGTCCTCGACTCTTTTTTGGACTTGACTCTTTTTTGGTCTTGACTCTTTTTTGGTCTTGACTCTTTTTTGATCTTGACTCTTTTTTGGTCTCGACTCTTTTTTGGTCTTGACTCTTTTTTTTTGTCTTGACCTTTTTTTTGGTCTTGACTCTTTTTTGGTCTCGACTCTTTTTTTTTGGTTTTGACTCTTTTTTGGTGGTCTTGACTCTTTTTTTGTCTCGACTCTTTTTCGGTCACGACTCTTTTTGGTTTCGACTCTTTATTGGTCTTGACTCTTTTTTGGTGGTCTCGACTCGTTTTTGGTCTCTGCTCTTTTCTGCTTTTTTTTTGGTCTCGACTCTTCTTTGGTTTCGACTTTATTTTGGTCTGGTTTTTTTTTCGGTCTCGATTCTTGTGGTCTTGACTCGTTTTTTTGGTCCTGACTCTTTTGTGGTCTTAAATCTTTTTTGGTCTAGACTCTTTTTTGGTTTCGACTTTTTTTGGTCTGGTTTTTTTTTGGTATCGACTTTTTTTTGGTTTCGACTTTTTTTGGTCTTGACTCTTTTTTTTTGGTCTTTATTCTTTTTTTTGGTCTCGACTCTTTTTTGGTCTCTGCTCTTTTCTGCTTTTTTTTGGTCTCGACTCTTTTTTTTTGGTCTCGACTCTTTTTTTGGTCTCGACTTTTTTTTGGTCTCTGCTCTTTTGTGGTCTCGACTCTTTTCCACAAAAAAAAGAATCTCTACTCTTTTTTGGTCTCGACTCTTTTTTGGTCTCTGCTCTTTTGTGGTCTTGACTCTTTTTCGGTCTCGACTCTTTTGTGGTATCGACTCTTTTTTGGTTTCATCTCTTTTTTGGTCCAACTCTTTTTTGGTTAAGATATTTTTTTGGTCTCGACTCTTTTTTTATGGTCTCGACTCTTTTTTTGGTCTTGACTTTTTTTGGTCTCGACTCTATTTTGGTGGTCTCGATTCGTTTTTGGTCTCTTCTCTTATAAGGTCTCGACTCTTTTTTGGTCTCGACTCTTTTGTGGTCTCAACTCTTTTTTGGTCTCTGCCCTTTTCTGCTTTTTTTTTTGTCTCGACTTTTTTTTGGTCCCGTCTCTTTTTGGTTTTGACTCTTTATTGGTCTCGACTCTTTTTTGGTTTCAACTCATTTTTGGTCCAACTCTTTTTTGGTTTCGATTTTTTTTTGGTCTCGACTCTTTTTTAGTCTTGACTCTTATGTGGTCTCAACTCTTTTTTGGTCCAACTCTTTTTTGGTTTCGACTTTTTTTGGTCTTGACTATTTTTTTTGTCTCGACTCTTTTATTTTGGTCTCGGCTCCTTTTTGGTCTCTGCTCTTTTCTGCTTTTTTTTTGTCTTGACTCTTTTTTTTTGGTCTTGACTCTTTTTTTTTGTTCTTGACTCTCTTTTTTTTTGGTCTCGACTCTTTTTTGATATCTGCTCTTTTATTTTTTTTAGGTCTCTACTCATTTTTGGTCCTGACTCTTTTGTGGCGTCTACTCTTTTGTGGTCTCGACTCTTCATTGGTCTTGACTCTTTTTTGGTTTCAACTCGTTTTTGGTCCAACTCTTATTTGTTTCGATTTTTTTTGGTCTCGACTTTTTTTTGGTCTTGACTCTTTTTTGGTCTCGACTCTTTTTTTTAGTCTCGACTCTTTTTTTTGGTCTCGACCCTTTTTTTGGTCTTAACTCTTTTTTGGTGGTCTCGACTCTTTTTTGGTGGTCTTGACTCTTTTTTTGTCTCGACTCTTTTTCGGTCTCGACTCTTTTTGGTTTCGACTCTTTATTGGTCTTGACTCTTTTTTGGTGGTCTCGACTCGTTTTTGGTCTCTGCTCTTTTCTGCTTTTTTTTTTGTCTCGACTCTTTTTTTGTCTCGACTCTTTTTTTTTGGTCTCGACTCTTTTTTTGGTCTCGACTCTTCTTTGGTTTCGACTTTATTTTGGTCTGGTTTTTTTTTCGTTCTCGATACTTGTGGTCTTGACTCGTTTTTTTGGTCCTGACTCTTTTGTGGTCTAGACTCTTTTTTGGTTTCGACTTTTTGTGGTCTGGTTTTTTTTGGTCTCGACTCTTTTTTGGTTTCGACTTTTTTTGGTCTTGACTCTTTTTTTTGGTCTTTATTCTTTTTTTTGGTCTCGACTCTTTTTTGGCCTCTGCTCTTTTCTGCTTTTTTTTGGTCTTGATTTTTTTTTTGTCTCGACTCTTTTTCGGTCTCGACTCTTTTTTTGGTCTCGACTCTTTTTTTTTTGTCTCGACTCTTTCTTGGTGTCAACTCTTTTGTGTTCTGAACTCTTTTGGTTTCGACTTTTTTTATGGTGAGGACTTTTTATTTTGTCTCTACTCTTTTGTGGTCCTGTCTCTTTTGTGGTCTCAACTCTTTTTTGGTCCCGACTCTTTTTGGTTTTGACTCTTTATTGGTCTTGACTCTTTTTTGTGGTCCCGACTCTTTTTTTTTTGGTCTCGACCCTTTTTTTTGGTCTCAACTCTTTTTTGGTGGTCTCGACTCTTTTTTGGTGGTCTTGACTCTTTTTTTGTCTCGACTCTTTTTCGGTCACGACTCTTTTTGGTTTCGACTCTTTATTGGTCTTGACTCTTTTTTGGTGGTCTCGACTCGTTTTTGGTCTCTGCTCTTTTCTGCTTTTTTTTTGGTCTCGACTCTTTATTTTTTGTCTTGACTCTTTTTTTTTGTCTCGACTCTTTTTTTTGGTCTCGACTCTTCTTTGGTTTCGACTTTATTTTGGTCTGGTTTTTTTTTCGGTCTCGATTCTTGTGGTCTTGACTCGTTTTTTTGGTCCTGACTCTTTTGTGGTCTAGACTCTTTTTTGGTTTCGACTTTTTGTGGTCTGGTTTTTTTTTGGTCTCGACTCTTTTTTGGTTTCGACTTTTTTTGGTATTGACTCTTTTTTTGGTCTTTATTCTTTTTTTTGGTCTCGACTCTTTTTTGGCCTCTGCTCTTTTCTGCTTTTTTTTTGTCTTGATTTTTTTTTTGTCTCGACTCTTTTTCGGTCTCGACTCTTTTTTTGGTCTCGACTCTTTTTTTTTGTCTCGACTCTTTCTTGGTGTCAACTCTTTTGTGTTCTGGACTCTTTTTTGGTTTCGACTTTTTTTATGGTGAGGACTTTTTATTTTGTCTCTACTCTTTTGTGGTCCTGTCTCTTTTGTGGTCTCAACTCTTTTTTGGTCCCGACTCTTTTTGGTTTTGACTCTTTATTGGTCTTGACTCTTTTTTTTGGTCCCGACTCTTTTTTTTGGTCTCGACCCTTTTTTTTGGTCTTAACTCTTTTTTGGTGGTCTCGACTCTTTTTTGGTGGTCTTGACTCTTTTTTTGTCTCGACTCTTTTTCGGTCACGACTCTTTTTGGTTTCGACACTTTATTGGTCTTGACTCTTTTTTGGTGGTCTCGACTCGTTTTTGGTCTCTGCTCTTTTCTGCTTTTTTTGTGGTCCTGTCTCTTTTGTGGTCTCAACTCTTTTTTGGTCCCGACTCTTTTTGGTTTTGACTCTTTATTGGTCTTGACTCTTTTTTTTGGTCCCGACTCTTTTTTTTTGGTCTCGACCCTTTTTTTGGTCTCGACTCTTCTTTGGTTTCGACTTTATTTTGGTCTGGTTTTTTTTTCGGTCTCGATTCTTGTGGTCTTGACTCGTTTTTTTGGTCCTGACTCTTTTGTGGTCTTAAATCTTTTGTGGTCTAGACTCTTTTTTGGTTTCGACTTTTTTTGGTCTGGTTTTTTTTTGGTATCGACTTTTTTTTGGTTTCGACTTTTTTTGGTCTTGACTCTTTTTTTTTGGTCTTTATTCTTTTTTTTGGTCTCGACTCTTTTTTGGTCTCTGCTCTTTTGTGGTCTTGACTCTTTTTCGGTCTCGACTCTTTTGTGGTATCGACTCTTTTTTGGTTTCATCTCTTTTTTGGTCCAACTCTTTTTTGGTTAAGATTTTTTTTTGGTCTCGACTCTTTTTTTATGGTCTCGACTCTTTTTTTGGTCTTGACTTTTTTTGGTCTCGACTCTATTTTGGTGGTCTCGATTCTTTTTTGGTCTCTGCTCTTATAAGGTCTCGACTCTTTTTCGGTCTCGACTCTTTTGTGGTCTCAACTCTTTTTTGGTCTCTGCCCTTTTCTGCTTTTTTTTTTGTCTCGACTTTTTTTTGGTCCCGTCTCTTTTTGGTTTTGACTCTTTATTGGTCTCGACTCTTTTTTGGTTTCAACTCATTTTTGGTCCAACTCTTTTTTGGTTTCGATTTTTTTTTGGTCTCGACTCTTTTTTAGTCTTGACTCTTATGTGGTCTCAACTCTTTTTTGGTCCAACTCTTTTTTGGTTTCGACTTTTTTTGGTCTTGACTATTTTTTTTGTCTCGACTCTTTTATTTTGGTCTCGGCTCCTTTTTGGTCTCTGCTCTTTTCTGCTTTTTTTTGTCTTGACTCTTTTTTTTTTTGGTCTTGACTCTTTTTTTTTGTTCTTGACTCTCTTCTTTTTGGTCTCGACTCTTTTTTGATATCTGCTCTTTTATTTTTTTTAGGTCTCTACTCATTTTTGGTCCTGACTCTTTTGTGGCGTCTACTCTTTTGTGGTCTCGACTCTTCATTGGTCTTGACTCTTTTTTGGTTTCAACTCGTTTTTGGTCCAACTCTTATTTGTTTCGATTTTTTTTGGTCTCGACTTTTTTTTGGTCTTGACTCTTTTTTGGTCTCGACTCTTTTTTTTGGTCTCGACTCTTTTTTTTGGTCTCGACCCTTTTTTTGGTCTTAACTCTTTTTTGGTGGTCTCGACTCTTTTTTGGTGGTCTTGACTCTTTTTTTGTCTCGACTCTTTTTCGGTCACGACTCTTTTTGGTTTCGACTCTTTATTGGTCTTGACTCTTTTTTGGTGGTCTCGACTCGTTTTTGGTCTCTGCTCTTTTCTGCTTTTTTTTTGGTCTCGACTCTTTATTTTTTGTCTTGACTCTTTTTTTTTGTCTCGACTCTTTTTTTTGGTCTCGACTCTTCTTTGGTTTCGACTTTTTGTGGTCTGGTTTTTTTTTGGTCTCGACTCTTTTTTGGTTTCGACTTTTTTTGGTATTGACTCTTTTTTTGGTCTTTATTCTTTTTTTTGGTCTCGACTCTTTTTTGGCCTCTGCTCTTTTCTGCTTTTTTTTTGTCTTGATTTTTTTTTTGTCTCGACTCTTTTTCGGTCTCGACTCTTTTTTTGGTCTCGACTCTTTTTTTTTGTCTCGACTCTTTCTTGGTGTCAACTCTTTTGTGTTCTGGACTCTTTTTTGGTTTCGACTTTTTTTATGGTGAGGACTTTTTATTTTGTCTCTACTCTTTTGTGGTCCTGTCTCTTTTGTGGTCTCAACTCTTTTTTGGTCCCGACTCTTTTTGGTTTTGACTCTTTATTGGTCTTGACTCTTTTTTTTGGTCCCGACTCTTTTTTTTTGGTCTCGACCCTTTTTTTTGGTCTTAACTCTTTTTTGGTGGTCTCGACTCTTTTTTGGTGGTCTTGACTCTTTTTTTGTCTCGACTCTTTTTCGGTCACGACTCTTTTTGGTTTCGACTCTTTATTGGTCTTGACTCTTTTTTGGTGGTCTCGACTCGTTTTTGGTCTCTGCTCTTTTCTGCTTTTTTTTTTGTCTCGACTCTTTTTTTGTCTCGACTCTTTTTTTTTGGTCTCGACTCTTCTTTGGTTTCGACTTTATTTTGGTCTGGTTTTTTTTTCGTTCTCGATACTTGTGGTCTTGACTCGTTTTTTTGGTCCTGACTCTTTTGTGGTCTAGACTCTTTTTTGGTTTCGACTTTTTGTGGTCTGGTTTTTTTTGGTCTCGACTCTTTTTTGGTTTCGACTTTTTTTGGTCTTGACTCTTTTTTTTGGTCTTTATTCTTTTTTTTGGTCTCGACTCTTTTTTGGCCTCTGCTCTTTTCTGCTTTTTTTTGGTCTTGATTTTTTTTTTGTCTCGACTCTTTTTCGGTCTCGACTCTTTTTTTGGTCTCGACTCTTTTTTTTTTGTCTCGACTCTTTCTTGGTGTCAACTCTTTTGTGTTCTGGACTCTTTTTTGTTTTCGACTTTTTTTATGGTGAGGACTTTTTATTTTGTCTCTACTCTTTTGTGGTCTTGTCTCTTTTGTGGTCTCAACTCTTTTTTGGTCCCGACTCTTTTTGGTTTCGACTCTTTATTGGTCTTGACTCTTTTTTGGTCTGGAATTTTTTTTATGGTGAGGACTCTTTTTTGGTCTGCTCTTTTGTGTTCTCGACTCTTTTCCACAAAAAAAAATAGTCTACGCTTTTTTGGTCTTGACTCTTTTTTTTTTTTGGTCTCGACTCTTTTTTGGTCTTTGCTCTTTTCTGCTTTTTTTTTTGGTCACGACTCTTTTTCGGTCTCGACTCTTTTGTGGTGTCAACTCTTTTGTGGTCCCGACTCTTTTTGGTTTTGACTCTTTATTGGTCTTGACACTTTTTTGGTTTCAACTCGTTTTTTATCCAACTCTTTTTTGGTTTCGATTTTTTTATGGTCTCGACTCTTTTTTGGTTTCGACTTTTTGTGGTCTGGTTTTTTTTTGGTCTCGACTCTTTTTTGGTTTCGACTTTTTTTGGTATTGACTCTTTTTTTGGTCTTTATTCTTTTTTTTGGTCTCGACTCTTTTTTGGCCTCTGCTCTTTTCTGCTTTTTTTTTGTCTTGATTTTTTTTTGTCTCGACTCTTTTTCGGTCTCGACTCTTTTTTTGGTCTCGACTCTTTTTTTTTGTCTCGACTCTTTCTTGGTGTCAACTCTTTTGTGTTCTGGACTCTTTTTTGGTTTCGACTTTTTTTATGGTGAGGACTTTTTATTTTGTCTCTACTCTTTTGTGGTCCTGTCTCTTTTGTGGTCTCAACTCTTTTTTGGTCCCGACTCTTTTTGGTTTTGACTCTTTATTGGTCTTGACTCTTTTTTTTGGTCCCGACTCTTTTTTTTTGGTCTCGACCCTTTTTTTTGGTCTTAACTCTTTTTTGGTGGTCTCGACTCTTTTTTGGTGGTCTTGACTCTTTTTTTGTCTCGACTCTTTTTCGGTCACGACTCTTTTTGGTTTCGACTCTTTATTGGTCTTGACTCTTTTTTGGTGGTCTCGACTCGTTTTTGGTCTCTGCTCTTTTCTGCTTTTTTTGTGGTCCTGTCTCTTTTGTGGTCTCAACTCTTTTTTGGCCCCGACTCTTTTTGGTTTTGACTCTTTATTGGTCTTGACTCTTTTTTTTGGTCCCGACTCTTTTTTTTTGGTCTCGACCCTTTTTTTGGTCTCGACTCTTCTTTGGTTTCGACTTTATTTTGGTCTGGTTTTTTTTTCGGTCTCGATTCTTGTGGTCTTGACTCGTTTTTTTGGTCCTGACTCTTTTGTGGTCTTAAATCTTTTGTGGTCTAGACTCTTTTTTGGTCCGGACTTTTTTTGTCTCGACTCTTTTTCGGTCTCGACTCTTTTTGGTTTCGACTCTTTATTGGTCTTGACTCTTTTTTGGTGGTCTCGACTCGTTTTTGGTCTCTGCTCTTTTCTGCTTTTTTTTTGGTCTCGACTCTTTATTTTTTGTCTCGACTCTTTTTTTTGGTCTCGACTCTTTTTTTGGTCTCGACTCTTTGGTTTCGACTTTATTTTGGTCTGGTTTTTTTTTCGGTCTCGATTCTTGTGGTCTTGACTCGTTTTTTTGGTCCTGACTCTTTTGTGGTCTAGACTCTTTTTTGGTTTCGACTTTTTGTGGTCTGGTTTTTTTTTGGTCTCGACTCTTTTTTGGTTTCGACTTTTTTTGGTCTTTATTCTTTTTTTTGGTCTCGACTCTTTTTTGGCCTCTGCTCTTTTCTGCTTTTTTTTTGTCTTGATTTTTTTTTGTCTCGACTCTTTTTCGGTCTCGACTCTTTTTTTGGTCTCGACTCTTTTTTTTTTGTCTCGACTCTTTCTTGGTGTCAACTCTTTTGTGTTCTGGACTCTTTTTTGGTTTCGACTTTTTTTATGGTGAGGACTTTTTATTTTGTCTCTACTCTTTTGTGGTCTTGTCTCTTTTGTGGTCTCAACTCTTTTTTGGTCCCGACTCTTTTTGGTTTCGACTCTTTATTGGTCTTGACTCTTTTTTGGTCTGGAATTTTTTTTATGGTGAGGACTCTTTTTTGGTCTGCTCTTTTGTGTTCTCGACTCTTTTCCACAAAAAAAAATAGTCTACGCTTTTTTGGTCTTGACTCTTTTTTTTTTTTGGTCTCGACTCTTTTTTGGTCTTTGCTCTTTTCTGCTTTTTTTTTTGGTCACGACTCTTTTTCGGTCTCGACTCTTTTGTGGTGTCAACTCTTTTGTGGTCCCGACTCTTTTTGGTTTTGACTCTTTATTGGTCTTGACACTTTTTTGGTTTCAACTCGTTTTTTATCCAACTCTTTTTTGGTTTCGATTTTTTTATGGTCTCGACTCTTTTTTGGTCTTGACTCTTATGTGGTCTCAACTCTTTTATTTTTTTATTTCTCTTACTCTTTTTTGGTTTCGACTTTTTTTTTGTCTTGACAATTTTTTTTGGTCTTGACTCTTTTATTTTGGTCTCGGCTCCTTTTTGGTCTCTGCTCTTTTCTTCTTTTTTTTGTCTTGACTCTTTTTTTTTGGTCTTGACTCTTTTTTTTGGTCTTGAATCTTTTTCGGTCTCGACTCTTTTGTGGTCTCGACTCTTTTTTTATGGTGAGGACACTTTTTTTTTGTCTCGACTCTTTTTTTTTGTCTTGATTTTTTTTGGTCTCGACTCTTTTTTGGTCTCTGCTCTTTTATTTTTTTTTGGTCTCTACTCTTTTTTGGTCCTGAATCTTTTGTGGCGTCAACTCTTTTGTGGTCTCGACTCTTTTTTGGTCCGGACTTTTTTGGTTTCGACTCTTTATTGGTCTTGACTCTTTTTTGGTCTTGACTCTTTTTTGGTCTCGACTCTTTTTTGTTCTCGACTCTTTTTTGGTTTCATCGTTTTTTGGTCCAACTCTTTTTTGGTTCAGATTTGTTTTTGGTCTCGACCCTTTTTTTTATCACAACTCTTTTTTTGGTCTTGACTCTTTTTTGGTCCTGACTCCAAAAATTTTGCTTATACATAAATTTTATGAGTTTTTCGCAAATTAATCCCTTGTTAATAACTACTTAAACTATTCATAACTTAATTTTAATTAATGTTTTACTTGTCTTATAACCATAGCCATCAGGGGAGGTTCAGTTGAGAAAAATTTTGCTAATATATATATATATATATATATATATATATATATATATATATATATATATATATATATATATATATATATATATATATATATATATATATATACAGGGTGGTCCCGAATTCATGGTACAAACTTTAATGGTAGGTACAGGACATTGTAACAATGATTTATTGTATAGGAATGTATAGTCGCAAGTGACGCGGTTAGGCGTAAACAGGGGAAATAAAAGGAAAGAGAAATGGAGTGATCGGTTGGTATCATTGCCGGTAGAGGGCAGTAGATGTCTAGCCGCTGTTGAACATGATGCATCGCAGTAGGGAAAAGCGCCATTCACAATTGTGCTGCCGTAGACGATGGGTGACTTTACGTATGCAGAAAAAGCAGACATGCATTACATGTACGGCCGTGCAAATGGTAACGGCAGAGCTGCGTTACGAATGTATCGCGCGGAGTATCCTGATCGACGAATGCCGGATCATAGAATTTTTCAACGGTTACATCGTCAACTTTGTGAAACAGGTGCGTTCGACGTCAACAGACATGGCGCTGGTCGAGTAAGAGTTGTACGCACTCCAAGGCTGGAAGAAAGCATCTTGAACATTGTGGCTGATAGACCCGAGTCAAGCACAAGAACTTTTGCTCGTGACGTAGGTGTGAGTCATCAGACTGTATGCAGAGTGTTAAACGAAAATCGCTTACACCCCTTCCATTTTCAGAAAGTACAAGCATTGAATCCGGCAGATTATCCTCGCCGCGTGAACTTCTGCCTGTGGGTGATGCAGCAATGTGCGTTGCAGCCGGATTTCGTAGATTATGTGCTATTTACAGATGAAGCGACATTTTCACGCGAGGGTGTCTTTAATGCGCACAATTCCCATGTGTGGGCAACCGATAATCCACATGCAACGCGTCGACATGCGTTTCAACAACGTTTCAGTATTAATGTGTGGGCTGGTATTGTGAACGACTTTTTGATTGGCCCATACTTACTACCCACGCGGCTCACTGGCGGAAGCTATCTTATTTTTCTGAAAGAAGTGTTACCACAACTGCTGCATGATGTTCCGATCGCCATTCGTAACCGCATGTGGTTTCAGCACGATGGGGCGCCAGCACACTTCAGCATTGATGTACGGAATTACCTGAATGTCACGTTTGGTACTCGATGGATTGGGCGTGGTGGACCAGTCCCTTGGCCACCCCGATCTCCCGATTTATCGAGCCTCGATTACTTTTTATGGGGACATCTAAAGCATCTTGTTTATGAGACTCCAGTTGACTCAGATGAGGATCTCGTCGCTCGCTTATCTGTAGCTGCTGCAGGTGTGCGTGAAATACCAGGCATCTTTGAACGTGTACGCCAATCGCTCCACCGACGCTGTCAAGCATGTATCGATACTGGTGGACGCAATTTTGAACAATTACTGTAAACATGACACTTGTCAACAACGCTTTCAATAAAATCTTTGTTTTTCCTTTCGGCCGTTATTTCCCCTGTTTTCGCCTCACCGCGTCACTTGCGACTATACATTCCTATACAATAAATCATTGTTACAATGTCCTGTACCTACCATTAAAGTTTGTACCATGAATTCGGGACCACCCTGTATATATATTATGAGTTTTTCACAAATTAATTCCTTGTTAATAACTACTCCAACTGTTTATAACTTAATTTTTATTAATGTTTTACTTGTGTAATAAACATAGCCGTCAGGGTGGGGGTTGGGGGTTCAATCCCTCCCCATTCAGTTGAGAAAATTTTTTCTAATATAAATATAATGAGTTTTTTACAAATTAATCCCTTTTTTAATATTACCCAAGCTATTCATAACTTAATTTTAAATAATGTTTTTCTTGTGGAATAAATCAATGTAATCGATGAAACAATGGTACAATAGTTCATAGGCGTAACCAGGGGGAGTTGGGGGTTCAACCCCCCATTCAGTTTGTCATAAAAGATAGTCAAATTTGTTAATGAAAAGCAATCGGAGTATTAAGCTTTGTGGCTTTTTAAACTAGATTGTATAAAAATTAAAAATATTTTTACACTCATAATATAAATGCCGTATATAAGCCGATCCATGTATAAGCCGAGGGTGCGTGTTTTCTTCAAAAATTTACCAAAAATTCAAAACCTTTATGTAAAGCGAAACAAAGAGTAAAAAAAAAATTTTGTGACGTTAAAACCATACGTCCTAAAGCCATGAGGGCGTAATGTCGCCAAGAAGGTAAAACTGGTGAAATATTTTCCCATCAAATCGTTGTAAAGTAAAACGCTAGCTGTAACCTGCTAATGATTTTCCAGTGTCCAGACGATCCAGCTCCTGATATCAGACCTCTGGCGGGGTGATTGAAAGGTGATGATGTACTGTACATTACGATTCAAAAGGGTGAGGGGATTCATTATGGCTCTTAAAGAAACTCGGGTAGGTTCTAAATGTGATTTAACTCTCCAACTGTTCGCCACGATTTAACTTGGCAGTAAAGATGTGCAATGATGAGCGTTCTGAGCTTTAAGCCGCATGTTTCACTGCAAGGTTGTCTACTCGCTCCCTTTCCAAAGGTGACCACTAATGATCTTAAATTAAACTCGGGTAGGGTCTAAATGACCACTAATGAAATTTCCCAGTTCCCCACACCTGATACCGGACCTCTGACTGGGTGATTGACAGATGATCAGTTCAACAACAGGGTGGTAACAGAACCGGGAAATCAGGGAATTCTCAGGGAACTTTTTGATTCTGGAAATATCAGGGAACTCTTAGGAAAAATTTCCAAATTTCACAAAAAATCAGGGAATTTTTAAAATTTTTATGAAAACGGTAACTATTGTCGTTTATGGTCTATTAAGAGATGCGCGATTACAGATACTTTTGAGAATCGAAAAAAATTTTTTCGCCGAAATTGTAATTCGAATAAAGATTACTCGCGTCATAATTTTCGAACACTTTCGCTGTTGGAGAGTCTCGTCGGCGTGAGGCCAGCTATACAACTTGTGGTATACAATTTTAAATTTGTGTAACTGATGATGTTTTTTTTTGTGCATCAAATTAATATTTTTTGCTTGCAATTACATTTTGGTAGAATTTTTTGGTAAAGCTTCAGTCTACGTTTATAGCGATGTAATGACCTTGGCGCTTTTTTGGCGCACTTCTAAATTCGCCAAAGAAGGAATTTTTCAAATGAACCAATGAAATCAATCGACAGTTCAACAAATTTTGAAAGAACTTTAAAGAATACTAGCCACTGCGTGGCCAGCACGGCGTTGCCCGTGACGGTTCTTTTCGTGGGGTCAGGTGCTAACTAATTAGGTGCTGCTCGCAAACCTCGGTGATTGCTACGAATACGGTTTGAGAAAAAAACGAAATGAGAATTTGTAGCTTATTGGATAACAGCCATCATGGCGTTGCCCGTGGTGTTGGTTTGCTTTGCAAACCAAATAAAAATGTGTAGTCTATTGGAATGAATTCCCTGCAAATTTCCATTTGGTTTGCGAACGCAAACCAAATTATGAATATTGTGAACTATGATTTGCATCGCAAATTGGATAACAGCCATAGCGGAATTGCCCGTGGTGTTTGTTGGTTTGCTGCGCAAACCAAATGGGAATTCGGCTTAACGTCACAATCTCTTGTGAAAATATAAATATTTAGTTGAAAAATGATTTATTAAAAGAAAATCAAACGTATAAGGTAAACGTATCTATCTGGTGTCAAATTTCAAATCAGTTGAAATTTTCAATCTATCTTCAACGATCCCGATTTTACAAAAAAGAAATAAACAATACCAGACAAAAAAAATTATCTCTAAACATCACATCCTTTTGCGAAAATTATGTAATTAAAAAGATATGTAATTTAAAAATTCTATTTATTTAAAAAAAAAAAAAAACTTTTTTTTAGGTATTGATAAAATGTGAAATTTTCCGCAGATTTCAAATCCGTTGAAATTTTTACTCTATCTTTAACGGTATAGTGGATAGAAAAAAGAACTGAATAACTCCAGTTAAAAGTCTTTGTTTTTTTTATCGTAAAATAATTCCTTCGCGAAAAATGATAACGGAGACGAAAAAAATAAATTTAGAATATGTGGTCTTCTAGGCTGATCAAATTCACTTTTTAATGTTCTAGATTGAATTTTAAAATTCACCACGACTAGAAATTGCAAAACCTTTGGACTACCTGTGATGTAAGTGCCATAGATTCGTCAGGACTTTGCGTGCAAGAAACAAACAGACAGATTGACAAACACTTCTGTTTATTATATTAGATATTCAAAATGAAAATTTAACCTTCTGATTACGACTATCGATATAACAAGCACGATTCTTATAACTTTCAATGCACAACTGCTGTAACGACCGTAATCTAAATTATTTCTTGGCGCGATTCTTATAACTTTTAAGGTACAACTGATGTACTGGCTGTAGTCTAAATTCTTCCTTGGCGCGATCATAGTACAACTGCTGTACCGGCCGTAGTCTAAGGTTCGGTACACACAAGTACTCATTTCGCGCGATTTGCTATACATATATTCTATCGAAGAAAACGTGTTTATTTCGCTAACTTAGTGTAAAAAAGTATATTTTGTAACACAAAATAGACGTTACTGGATCAACTATTAATAATTACTTCAGACCGGAGAAGCGTGTGCGGCGAGCTGCTGCGCCGTGGGGAACTACGGTACAAATTGCACGCACGGTGGACGTACATCGACGCAGCGGCGCCGGAGGCATGTGTGCACTACACCATTGGATCTAATGTATCTCAGACCGCACTTTCTTTGCGGCAGCGGCGCCGTACGTTTAAAAGCCGGATGTGTGCACCGGACCTAAAGATTTAACTTTTCGCTTGCCGAGGTTGCCATGGAAACCATAATAATCGTAATGTCGGTGGGTTGGCTTAACATGCCATAACTTGCTACTAGAAGTGCGCCAAAAAAAACCCGCCAAAATCGTTGCCACCGCTTTAAATGTAGACTGAAGCTGTACCAATTTTTTATGTATATTTGCATTTGATTTCTATGTATATTTGGATAATGTAGGGACAGGTGTAAAAAGTTCATAATCAAAATTGTTTTTTCAGTTTTTTCAATTGATATTGTTAGAGTTCTATTAAAGGTTCCAACCCTTAAAATAAAAATTAAAATATCTGATGAGAAAAAATACAAATTGTTTGTGGAGTAATCCTTTTACCCCATCTGACCCTAAATATTTAAAAATATTGTGTGGGAACTGTATATCGGTACTAATTACGAATCTCAACATTTCTTAAGGGATTTGTAAAATCAGGGAAATTTGCGCCCGGCTAACGGAAATGTACCATAGTTTTTTGCGAAATTAGCGGATCCGTATATAAGCCGACACCCCCACTTTAGCTTTAGAAAAAGTTCCAAACATACTCGGCTTATACACGGAAATATACGTAAATGCACGACAAAAGTGAAATTTTTATTCACTTGATTTTTTTTATTTTTATATTTAACTTAGAATATGTTTTTTGAAGAACCAACTAGGAAAATGTGTATATGTATTTATCACAGCAAAAACTAATTAATTTTATCCAAATGTTTACAGTTCATGAAGTTCTAGTGATTATTTTTCGATTCTTTCTAATTTTATGATAATCTAAAAATCTGAATGTATGTGCATTCTTACCATGGATGTTTTTTATTTCAATAATTGTAATATATGTTGTCACTGATTTACTGTATTTTGTTTCACAAATTTTAAAAACAGACGGTTCGGATTAAACAAACTAGGATGAAGGTTTTAGTGTAATTCAAGATTATCCTTAAATAACTTGTTGTTAAACCAAACAATGTGTTTCTTATGTATGATACTATAAAACAACATTGTTTAAAACGACTTTACTTGAAATAAAAGTGACTAACATTTGTTGGACTCAAAATTTGTAATTATTTTATCAATGTTCTGCGAAAAAAAATATCAATATATCGTGTGATTTTTTTACATAAAAATACGAAAATTTCCCTAAGAAGGTCTCCAGATGCTTCACCTTTTTATTGGTGTACAGTTCATACTTCTCGGGACTGAACTCCTCCCCCCTCAGTCATCAACCCTAGTCACGCCTATGCTTCTGTGATGTTTCTTCCAATACTGATGAATGATTTCATGTCTTAATCTCATCATAAATATTACAGTTGCATGTAGTTATCCACAAGTATATAATTAATACACTTATTAAAAAATTGTGAGCACTCATAGACGAAAGAATCAGAATCGATAGAATTTTTACCGAAGTACTATAAGCAAATCAAGTTTAAATCTGAGAAATTACGAAAAAATCGACGTTTTAATTACTAATTTAAATGTATTGTAAATTTTAAAATTCACCATAAAAACATCTGGTAAATATTGTATAAACTAGGGTAAAATATTGTAAAAACAACATTCTTTTTGCAAGTGATTTCTCTTTTATTTTAACACTCAATGTATCAATAAAAATCTTCTCCATCTTGTTCCCTCTACAATTTTAAATAGACCATGTTAATCTCTTAATTTTCTGATCTCTACTTTTACGGGAAGCCGTCTCAAAAAGCAAGCCTTTTTCCTCGCCAAATTAAAAAAAAAAACGTTGCTGTGATAAATTTGATATCTGGAAAATATATAAGTTAGTCAGAAAATGTTACCTTCATTTCCGTGAAGATAAATGTATGATCAGAATGAATGTTATCGCTCCGCGATCTAAAAATTACGAAATTTGTATGAGCTACACATATGACAGTTTTAGTTTTGTGTATCGGAACTTACGATCTTAAATTCCCGAAATTTTTATATAAACAACTTATAATCGCATCAAAAATTTATTTAATAACAAATTTACAAAATAATAGTACTATACGAAAGAGTACATTCTAAGGTTTGCAGTGATGCTTTGAAATTTAAAAATAATAGTATAAGCTATAGATATGACAGTTAATAAAAATTGACGGAAATTTACCAATATTCCAAAATTTGTATGACCAACTTTTGATCGCATCGAATTTATTTATTAACCCATTTCGAAAATAATTGTACCGTAAGAAAGAGTATATTCTAAGGTTTTGTGCGATGTTTTTTAATTAAAAACTAATAGTAATAAGCTATAGATATGACAGTTCACCAAAAAAATAACGAAAATGTACCGGTTTTTCCCGAATTTTAAAAACATATTACCAGGAACCAAATTGAAATTTCTTAAATAGCTCGACGAACTGCAAAAATTCACGTTTAGAAGCACTCTAAAAAATCACGACTGAAGACTGAAAATTTGTACGTCTTTTGCTCACTCGCGTTTGAAATTTCGCTTTTTCACTTAGACACTTAATAAATACTAAACTAATAGCCTCATCGGGAAAAAATCTTCTTTTTCGTGTTCCCTGTTCAATTTTGAACAAACCATGTTAAATTCATAATTTTCTGATCCGTACTTTCTCAGTAAACTGTCTAAGAATCGATGCAACGGCGGCTGCGGCAACGTTTTTTTAAAATAAAAAGCGATAATTTTTTTTTTTGATTTTTTAAAATCAAGTGTTAATTAATGAATATGCATCAATACAATGAATTGATTTTTAATAATTAATAGATAATAACCATATTAATATAATCAATTTTTAATAATTAATAGATAATAACCATATAAATATAATTAATTTTTAATAATTAATAGATAATAACCATATTAATATAATTAATTTTTAATAATTAATAGATATTAACCATATTAATGTGGATCGGTGTCTAGGGGGTATGAATTTATGCTTAAAATGACAACGAACTTCTTAAAAAACAACAAAACATTTTTTCACAATTATATAGTTTATGGGGGAAATTACTACAACAGATATTTACATAAAGCGTTATTGTCTTACATCCGTTTCTCTCTCTCCTTTTGGCGCCCTTTCACAACAAGCGACGCAGTCGAAAAACGCGTCTTCCTAACACGGACGTTAAAGGCGATCTCCCCCTATTCTAGAAGGAACATTCTTATCGCAAGAGCGCGCCAAAAGAGAAGTTTTAATACAGGACTAGAGCGCCATCTATCGCTAGATATTGCAACTGGTTAACTAAATCCTATATTAATATAATTAATTATAAATAATTAATAGATGTTAAAAAAATGAAAAAATTACTTTAATCTTCCCCTTTTTACTGGGGTATAATCCAAACTTTTTGGGAGGACCCCCCCCCCCCCATTGAACAACCCTAGTTACGCCTATGCATTTACCTACCTGTTATAGGTACGCATTTCCAGAATGTCATGTCCAATAGATTGATAAGTAGGTATTTAAATTAACGTTGCACTGGAGCAACACAATGGGCTATTGCCAACGGTCCAGGATCAGAACCGAAGAGAAAGGTTCAATAGAAAGACGGATAACCGGTTTGGTTTTTTATAAGGAATCGCGTTCTATGATTACTCTGAAGTCGATTATGACCACCCTGTATGGGTGTAACTGGGAAAAATATCAATCGAATGCATACTTACCAATAAATGGAATGCAGTCTTTTTTGCAATTGGCATAATACTCCCTCAGATTCTGAAAGTTATTATCAGTGGAGCACAGGTGTTCCAGCTTTTCCAACATGAGCAAGTGTTTCTGAGACACATTCTGAAAGAACCTACCTTCCACGTCTCATCCAGTCGGAGGATCGGGGCGCTGTTGAGGGCAGCCAGAATGGCAAACTCCGAGTGCAGATTATTCTGTTTGTGAAGTTCTTTGGCGATTTTAATGAAATGCTCTAGGGTTTCGGCCCTTTTCTTGGCAATCAAATGTTTCAGAATTTCCTCTGCTGTCCAGTAAGTGGTCTGTAAGAAACATTTCAAAACATTTTTAAAAAAAAGATAGCTAAAAAATAATAAAAGGAAAAATATGTGTATGCACACAGTTGTTATTAAATGCTTTTTTATGTACGGATATTTTTAAAGTTCAATGTTTATATCATTTTAGTTGTTACTTACATAACTGAATTCATCCATGTATTCAGTAATTCCAATAGACCTGAACATGTGGAATGGTAGATGCAAAATCTCCTCGAAGAAAGTTTTTTTTTGTTGAAAGAAAAATAATGAAATATTTTGCATAACCTGAATTCACGTATCTAAGTATAACATCTAACTTTATACTTGGTCAAAAATATTACAGTATTAAATATTAAAAATATTTTGTTAAAAAAATCCAATTCAAGAAACATAAATTTATGAGTTCTAATTGCTATTTAAGAAAACCTATCTTGAGTTTTATTCTCTTGAACGCCTCCACATCCATCCGCGTTAGCTGTTCCTGTTAAAAACAATCCAACTCTCCTTGGCAAATAATTAATTCAATATCATCGAATATAGAAGAAAAGGTAAGAGTGGACACATTTAATTTCCTTTTCCTTGTTTTGAAAGAAATGAATTGAGTTACGTTACTATTCACGAGGCTAATTCATAATAAATACAAATACAATAAAAAATATCTGAGAAAATGCGAGATGCAAATCATTACTTAATTCAAAATATTAACATAGTTAAAGTATACTTACAAGGTTCTGGACAACCGCTTCCAAAGACGAGGAGCCATCCTTTTCTCTACTTTAATCGAAAAGAATGGAATAGAAATACAAAGTCTAGATGATAGTTGACTTCTTGAGATACTAAGTAGTTTTTCAAATAGAGTTTGAAGCAAAAAACTTCGATAAATCAGGTAATTTCAGAGCGCTTAGAAAAGTAGTCCAACATGCACCAAAGCAAGAAATTGAATGAGGTAAAAACGCGTGAAATAATAAAACTTTGAAGAAAAGGCATTGTTGTACATTGTTGATTTCCTTACAATGCACGATGGCGTATGTAGCACTCTGTTTGGGTTGTGATTGTTTTAATTTTAACATTGTTTTAAAGTATTGTTTTGGAAATTCATCGTACATATCTTTCGAATTTATAAGAATATATGAATAGTTATATATGTATTTATACTATACATTTAGTATGTTTTACATGAAAATGACTAATTTTATTAATGTAATACTTACGTAACGAAATGGAATTCATTTCAACTAATAGACGTTTTTTAACGGCTAATTAGTGGCATTTACACTTGCAGATAATGTTTCAAACTACACTAGTGTCCAAAATTATATTTACGTGCATTTAGAATCACGGATTTGTCATAAACTGTGAACTATACTTCAAGAATTTGTCTGGAATGAGACCTGGCATCATAATACATAAATACAAAAGAAAAAATTTAAGAACACTGCATATGATATAAAAATGTTTCATGAAACCATACTAATGGCAATAATATACTGGTGTAAAAAACTAAAAGAATTTCCAGACTTGGTCAACTATCTCTAGAACTACTGTACCGATTTTAATGAAATTTGATATGTACATACATTGATACAATACAAAACAAATAACCATTCAGTAATTGTAATACACACACATGATCGTGCGTAACACTCGTTGGAGTCGGAAGGTATGAAACAGCAGTTGCAGAATAAACAAAAAAATGGGATAATAGGAGGTATGGTCCCCTCTTACAGATATACAGGTCTCGCAGCGTGATTTCATACTTGAAATAAGACAGTTTATCATTTCCTGTGGCAATTGGTCCCACGCGTTCAGAACCTCTGTTTTCATTCCCTGGATGGTTCTCGGAGGGGGGGGGGGGTTGCGAGTTGCAATTGCCCTCCCCAGAGCGTCCCAGACTTGCTCTATAGGGTTAAGGTCTGGATACATGGCAGGCCAATCCATCCGGCGAATATCTTCACTCTCTAGAAGTTCGTCGACCAGAAGAGCTCTATGTGGCCTCTCGTTATCATCCATAAAAATGAACTCGGGGCCAACTGCACCCCTGAAAAGGCGAACATAGGGCTCCTAGACCTCATCCCTATACCTCACACCAGTCACACTGAATCTTTCAAAGACATTGGAGAGGTGTGCGGCCATCCAACATGATGCCTGTCCAGACCATTATACCTCCTCCGCCAGCAGTTAGCAGTATTAAACATCTTCCTTAAATCACAGCCACAAACAAACTCTTTTCCAGATTGTCCTCACATTGACGTGTGGAAGTTGGGAGAGTGTGGTGCCTCGTCATTTGACCGTGGAGGTTCTCCCCCCTTCCCCCCTAGACCATATAACACTCTAAACCTAACGGTGAGTGGGTCTGGGGTGGGTCTAGAAGAAGAAGAAGCATGGATTCTTAGTTAGTCTTATTCTTAGTTAATAAAAGCTTACTCAAAGCCAGTTATGATTCCCTATTTTTATTACAAATTTTATTAACTAAAGTATTCTTCAAATCTGATTACTTGTACCATGGAGCAGCTGCTAAAACCAGAACGGTTTGACGTAGATCCTGCAAGCGTTGATGCCGAAGCGAAATGGCGGCATTGGAACAGAACGTTCTCCAATTTCATTCTTACAGTAAAGGACTTGAAAGAAGAAAATAAACTGCCCCTGTTGTGCAATACGTTTCAGCAAATGTCTACATGTATATAAACGACTGCGCCTGCTACAATGATGCGATATTGGTTTTGGATGCTCTCTATGTAACGAAGAGAAATTAAATCTTCGCTCGACATTGTTTAGCGTCGAGATCCCAACAAGCTGGAGAAAACATAAATGAGTACTTGCAAGTTCTAAAACAGCTCTGTAAAGATTGTAATTTTCAAGCTGTAAATGCTGAACAAAATAAAAACGAATATGTAAGGGACGCCTTCATTCGTGGATTACGAAATTCTCTCATTCGTGAAAGACTGTTGGAAAACTCAACTATCACTCTTCAAAACGCTTTTGATCAAGCTAGAACTGGCAGAACTGAACTCGTACCTCAGCCAAAGTTCAACAACTGGAGCAACCCTGGAACCACTAAATGATGATGATCCAATGGTAGCAGCAGCCCCTAGTCGCTCGAGCAGGTGCTATTTTTGTGGAAATAACTATCACCCTCGGAGTACTTGTCCAGCTAGGGACTCAATATGCAGGAGTTGTGGCAAGAAGGGACATTTTCAGAAGTCTTGCAAATCAAAATCCCAACATCCCAGTGCCTCTACTTATCTCCTGGCCTCTGCTTCTATCTTTCCTCATTGCCTTCAAAAATCAGTTACTGAAGTAATTGTAAATGGAGTGAAGCTAAATGCTTTGATTGACACTGGCAGTTCATTAAGCTTCATCAATGCATTGCTTGTGAAGAAGTGTGGTATTCATGTAGTGCCATACTATGGTAGAATAACTATGGCCAATTCATCACTAACCACAGATGTTTCTGGCTACTGTGCTGTCTCAGTGGAGTTACAGGATCATAAATATGAAAAGATTGAGGCATTGGTAATGAAAAATTTATGTGCAGATTTTCTTATTGGTCATAACTTGTTAAGTGATCATTCATTGGTTGAAATCAACTTTAAAGGTGACAGGCCCCCCCCCCTTACGTATATGTTCCCTTGCAGTGGCCTCAGTGAACCCTGTATCACTATTCTCTAACTTAATGCCAGACTGTAAACCTATTACAACTAAGTCAAGGCGACAAACAAGTGAGGACAGACAGTTTATTTCTGCTGAGATTGCCAAGCTCTTAAGTGAAGGGGTGATAGAACCCAGCCAGTCTCCATGGCGTGCCCAAGCATTTGTGGTTAAGGGGGATAATCACAAGGATAGGATGGTCATTGACTATTCGCAAACTATAAATAAGTTTACCCTACTGGATGCCTATCCTCTCCCTAAAATTGAAGAGTTGATTTCACAAGTGGCTAAATTTGAGATATTTAGCACAATTGATCTTAGGAGTGCATACCATCAGGTGCCGATCATGGACTCTGAAAAACACTACACTGCCTTCGAAGCAGATGGGAAACTTTACCAATTCTTACGTGTTCCTTTTGGTGTTACTAATGGAGTGGCAAGTTTTCAAAGGACAATCGATCAAATAATTGCAGATGAAGGGCTAGAGGGTGTTTACCCTTATCTTGGCGATGTAACCATTTGTGGTAAAACACAGTCTGAGCATGATAATAACTTAGAAAAATTCTTGGCTGCAGTTAAGAAATATAATCTAACTCTGAACGACAACAAATGTCTTTACTCCGTCAGGTCCATCAAATTATTAGGATACACTATTGGCAACAAGGTTATTAGACCAGATCCAGATAGACTTGCTCCGTTGATTGATATGCCTGAACCTAAAGATGCTTCCTCATTACAACGAGCATTGGGAATGTTTGCACATTATTGTCGGTGGATCCCCAGCTTCTCTGAAAAGTTACGTCCCCTTTTGGCAAAGGGACCTTTTCCACTTCCAAAAGAAGCTGTTGAGGCATTCAACTTATTAAAAGCTGATATTGCCAATGCCTCATTAGCAGCTATTGAAGACAACATCCCATTCAGAGTGGAAACTGATGCTTCCGAGTATGCAATAGGTGCTACTCTCAGCCAGGCCGAGCGTCCAATTGCATTCCTTTCTAGGACCCTTAGTCCATCGGAAAGGAAACATGCGTCTATTGAGAAAGAGGCCTATGCCATTGTGGAGTCCTTACGGAATTGGCGGCATTACCTGGTGGGCAGACATTTCGAGGTCTTCACTGACCAAAGATCGGTTGCCTTCATGTTCAACCAGCATCATAGTAGCAAAATTAAGAATGAGAAGATAATGCGTTGGAGATTGGAGTTAGCGTCTTTTAAGTTCGATATCATTTACCTCCCTGGAAATAAAAATGCAACAGCTGATGCTCTTTCCTGGGTGAATGCTGCTACTCACCCCCAAATTAATTTAAGGGAATTGCACGATTCCTTGTGCCACCCTGGTATCACCAGGATGTATCATTGGGTTAGAACAAAGAATTTGCCTTTTTCTCTTGAGGACATAAGAAAAGTAACCAACTCTTGCAAATGCTGTAGTGAAGTAAAGCCTCGATTTTGCCAAAAAAAGGGCAAATTAATAAAGGCGACTTCTCTCTTTGAAAGGTTGAACACGGATTTTAAAGGCCCTTTACCTTCTACATCAAAAAACCGTTATCTACTTACTGTGGTTGATGAGTTTTCTAGGTTTCCTTTTGCCTTTCCATGCTCCAATGTTTCTGCAGACACAGTCATTTTTCACTTACGTAACCTATTCTCGGTATTTAGAACTCCTGCCTTCATTCACACCGACAGAGGAGCATCTTTCATGTCCAGGGAGCTCAAAACCTTTTTAACTTCTCTTGGTATCGCCACTAGCCGAACTACCGCTTATAACCCACAGGGCAATGGACAAGTAGAGAGATACAATGGCATCATATGGAAGACCATACAACTGGCGGTTAAATCTCAGGAAATTGTGATTGAGCGTTGGGAAGAGGTGCTCCAGCAAGCTTTACATTCTATCCGATCTTTGTTGTGTACTGCCACAAACCTCACTCCTCATGAGCGAATCTTCGTTCATCCCCGGCGATCTTACCATGGTCGGTCTCTGCCTACTTGGCTCTCTAATCCTGGCCCTGTGCTACTTAGGAATCATGTACGGGGAAGCAAGTACGAGCCCATTGTACAGGAAGTGCAGCTCTTGGAAGCAAATCCTGAGTATGCCCATGTGAAATTTCCAGACGGGCGAGAAACAAGTGTTTCTCTTAGACACTTGGCCCCTAGAGGAGATGACTCGCTGAGGGACAACCCACTGCAATTCCCCTCATTTCATCATAGTGAACCGGCTGCAATACAAGGAACTAAAACGGCTACTACTCCAGAAGGTCCTCCAATAGCTCCAGGTCCACCGGAGTTATGTGAAGAGACCCCTGAAAGTGGGACAGTGCAGAAGATAGACTGCGGAGATCCCCTACACCCTGGTCGGCAGAGACGGCAACCTGCATATCTGGCTGACTACATTACAAATTAAGAAGATGATGTGACTGATTTAATTTTATGTTGAGAGGGGGTGAATGTGATATATTGCTATATGTGGCAACAGCAATATTTATCTTGCATGTTGGCAACAACCTTTGTTATTTACTACTACTTCTCTTGATACTGTGACAAGCATGGATTCTTAGTTAGTCTTATTCTTAGTTAATAAAAGCTTACTCAAAGCCAGTTATGATTCCCTATTTTTATTACAAGGGGCATGAACAGAAAAACATTGTTTATTTACAACATCCGTGCAAAATGCTTCTTTAAAGCAATGTTTACAATTACCAAGTTTGTCCCATGACAGTAGAATCATCCTGTATATTCTTAATGCTTGTAATGATAAGAACTTAACTTCTGGAAAAGAAATCCAAGCCTGCATTATCGAGCAACTGACATGAAATATAGTAGATGAGGCGAGGATTAATAAGACCAGGAATTATTGCAGAATTTGAGTTATTGTTGAATTTTTGTTGCAGAGTCCGGTCAGAATTCAATTCCGGAGTGGCTATGGAGACGACCTACGGTGTTTACAATGCACGAATGTAACCGTCTTATTAAAATTTAAAAACAGGATCATAGGAACAGTCGTGCCGCGATAACTCGGTTGGGACTAGCAACTTGAAGGTTGCGAGTTCAAATCCAACCAAAGACCGTCTGGTCCAAAAGGGGAGAGTGGGGTGGCAGCTCATGCGTGACCTCGTCTTCTGACCGTGGTTCCAAATTATCTGGTGTTGTCCTCGGTTCTGTCCCATGGGGGTTTGATCCCGAACTATCACCAATCACCCAGTGTAATTAACATAACAATTAACAACGTTAATTAAAAACCTATCTACCAACCCGGGAATTTTTCCTTAATTTTATCAAAATTTTGTTCGAATTGTTATTTAATAAGTTACGATGTTCTGGGTGCAAAGCGCGCTCCTTACCACATCTTTTTTTTCTTTTCTAGCTACGGAAGAACCTCCCTACAATGCCCCAAATGACAACAAACACTTTATAAATAATACATGTTCCAGGTCAATGACAAACTGTATTTAACTTCAAAAGTTACCGACATTGTAAATTCTGAAAGTATGTCCTGGTTTGAAATAAAATAAGTGAATTAATTTTGATGTTTTATTATAAATACTAGCCATTGGGTGGCTAGCCCGCCTTTGCCCTTCCCGTGGTGCTCAAACCAACACCACCGGTAAAGATATATTCATTAAAAAAATTATTTGTTTTGTAAAGAAAATCATATTTTTAGTTATCGTTCTAAAGTGAAATTTTCCGCAGAGTTAAAATCCGGTGAAGATATATTAATTAAAAAAATTATTTATTTAAAGAAAATCATATTTTTAGGTATTACTCTAAAGTGAACTTTTCCACAGATTTAAAATCCGGTGTAGATATATTAATTAAAAAAATTATTTATTTAAAGAAAATCATATTTTTAGGTATTACTCTAAAGTGAACTTTTCCACAGATTTAAAATCCGGTGTAGATATATTCATTAAAAAAATTATTTATTTAAAGAAAATCATATTTTTAGGTATCACTCTAAAGTGAACTTTTCCGCAGATTTAAAATCGGGTGAAGATATATTCATTTACAAAATTATTTATTTAAAGAAAATCATATTTTTAGGTATCACTCCTAAGTAAAATTTTCCGCAGATTTCAAATCCGTTGAAATTTTTAATCTATCTTTAGCGATTCCTATTTTACGAAAAAAAGCTTAACAATCCCAGTCAATAGGTTTTTTTATTTCTTGCTCTCATTCCCGGAAGCGTATTTAGAAACCCTGGCGCTTCCAGCACAAAACGGAAATACGTCGTTTACGTAGCTGCGCAGACGCGTCCGCGCACTCAAACACAGCGAGCCGAAACACGACTCTCGCTCGTATTGAGAGCTGTGTAATGGCCGTTTTATCTAAAAATTAATAATTGTTGGGTTTACATTTCTTTTTGCAAATGAAAAATGTATTAAATAAAGCCATAATGAACAACTGTGTGTGTAGCATAACTCCATATAAACAAACACGTGTATCTGAAATTTGAAGAGAGAAGTTGGATTACACAGTACACACGTACACACAACTTTTTTCATAAATCTTACTTCTTGTTTACTTGGGCATTAAAAAGTATGAATAAATTATTCGTTTCTCTTTTTCACACATAAAAAAACCATTTTCAGTTGGAATAAACTTAAAGATGAGTGTGAAAAAGTTCATGGTGAGCTCTGTCGACAAAGTACCTTCAGAGCCAAAATGTTTAAAATCACTTATTTCTTTTCACTTTTGGCAGTAAAAAGTTAGTATTATTTATTGCTTTCACTTTTTCACCAAGAAAAACATTAATAGTTCTAATTTACTAAAAGATAAATGAAAAGTCCACAGTGAAATCCTTCGAAAAAGCTGCACACACATTTTCACACATCTTTTTTTTTAAATGCTTACTTCTTTTTAATTTTGACATTAAGAAGTTCGAATTAATTATTACTTTCACTTTTTCACCAAGAAAAACCATTAGTAATTCAAATTTACTAAAAGAAGAGTGGGAAAAGTTCACGGTGAAACCCTTTCACAAAACTGCATACACATTTTCACACACAGCTTCTTTAAAAATGCTTACTTATTTTTACTTTTGGGATGGAAAAGTTTGTTTTTATTAATAGTTTCACCTTTTTACAAAGAAAAAACATTAACACTTGAATTTCACTAAAGGATGAGTGTCAAAATGTTCACGGTGAGCTGGGTCAACAAAGTACTTTCAGAGGCAATTAAAAAAAAAAGCTTCATACATGTTTTTTTTAGCAATTATAAATTCGCATCTGTGTTTACATTGAATTATGTACCAAGAAATAAGTTTAATTGTAGGAAATAACCAAAACTTTCATGAAAAAACTACGCAGTGAACTGCTTTGACAAAGTTTATAAATGTTTTTATCCATAGTATTTTTGCATCAGTAAGTCTCTTTTATTGTGTACTTTGTTTTACATACCTTGGAAATAGTTTATTAAATAGAATTAACACAAATGTTCATGTAAACATGTCAGAATGAGTTGTCTTCATGATGTTAACACAGCATGTTAGAAAGACACACAAAACATTCAAAAAGTGCCAATTTCTTGATTTCTTTTGCTTGGACAGATTGCAAATGATAAATGCTTTCTGTTTTTCACAAACAAAACGGTTAGAAAGTTGGAATTATGTAAAAAGTACATGAAACAAGTTCACAGTGAAATGCATCAACAAAGCTGAACACACACATCCAGATCTAGAATTTTTATTAAATGCTTTTTCCAAAATATATTTGCATCAATAAGTTGAATTTATTATGTTCTTTCTTTTGTAAATAGTTTGTTACATAGAATTAGTATAAAGTTTCAAGGAAACATGTCAAAAGCAGTTGCCTTCATAATTTTAACATCCAATTTAAAATATACACAAAACCTCTAAAAACGACTACTTTCCTCATTCCTTTAATATTTATACGTTGCAATTATCCAATAGTTTGACCAAGAAAAACATTTAAAACTTTGAATTATTTAAAAAGTGCATGATAACAAGTTCTAGGTGAAATGCTTCGACAAAGATGCACAGACACTTTCACACCTAGAAGTTTTATTTGTTTTTGAACACAATTTTTTTTGCATGAATAACTTGGTTTTATTGTGTTCTTTGTCTTCGAAAGAGATTATTACATAGAATTAAATGAAAGTTTCATGTAAACATGTCAAAATCACCTGCCTTGACAATGGTAACAGAGCATATTATAATCAAACACAACCTCTAAAAAGTGATAATTTCTTGATTCCTTTTGCATTGACAAGTTGGAAATCATAAATGCTTTCACTTTTTCACCCAGAAAACATTTTAAAAAGTTAGAATTAATTAAAAAGTACATGAAACAAGTACTCAGTGCAAATGCATTGACTAAGGTGAATAGACACTTATGATACCCATCATTTTTTTTTTCCAAAATATTTTGGTTTTAATAACTTTTTTTTATTGTGTTCTTTCTTTTGTATAACTTGGAAGGAGTTTATTACAAAGAATTAAATGAAAGTTACATGAAAGCATGTCAAAATCACCTGCCTGAATAATGTTGACATGGCAGTGTAAGTAAACACAAAACTCTAAAAAATGGTAATTCCTTTATCATGTGTGCATGCACATGTTGTAGTTGAAAACTATATTGTATTTTTCACCAAGAAAAGATTCTATTAGTTAAAATTAAATAAAAAGTACATGAGACCAGTTTACGGTGAAATGATTCGTCAAAGGCGTGGCGGCGTATGCCGGCGCGAGGGTCAGCTTGCGCGGGCGCGTCTGCGCATCTATGTATATGACGTATTTCCGTTTGTGCTGGAAGCGCCAGGGTTTCTAAATACGCTTCCCGGAAATGGGACAGGAAATGTAATCTGTTTTTTTTTTTTTTAACGCGAACGGCACGAAATTCAATTTATTTATTTTTGGAAAAGGACAGTTACCGTGACGTCACAATCTCGTGCGAAAATATAAGATATATTCAATTTAAAAGTTATTTATATAAACAAAATCCCAATTTTAGGTATGGATCTAATGTGAAAATTTCCGGAGATTTCAAATCCGTTGAAATTTTTACTCTATCTTCAACGGTCTAGGACATGTATGGGCAACCTTTGGAAAGTTGCGGGCTAAACTTTAGGATATTAATGAAGTCGTGGGCCGTAGATAATAGGTAGTTGTGAAAAAGTAATAATGATAGGGTTAATTTTATTTTATATATTTATAAAGTAGAATGGTAAAGTTATATGAACAGAATAATATCGCATTGATTAAGTATTTACTTACAATCATCAGAAATTAATGAAAAGTTTGAGCTTGAACTTGAGAAACAAGATAATCAATGTTGGGATCAATCCCACTAATACACAGGCGCAGAGTGTTTTCCAAATTGTCATCTGTAAGCTTGGTTTGATATTTCGAATGATTAGTTTTCTCTCTCTCTCATCTTGGAAAAGAACTGTTCACACTTATAAGTGCTTCCAAATGCGCAAATCAATTTTCTTCCAAATGCTTTAGCTGTGGGTACTTTTCTTCGGCAAGGTATGTTCTGTGAAAATCTCTTAACTCTACGTCTTCAAATTTTGACTTCAAATGTATGTCTTCCTGAAGCTTGATCAACTTCATTTGCAGGTGTGTGGGAGCCTTCTCTGTGTCACTTTTCATCGGAGTAGCAAAAAGGTTAAAGCAATATACATGTTTTCAAAGTCGGAAAATCTATTAAAAAATTGCTCTGACAGTGATTTTAGTTCTTCAGCATATTGAGTATAATCAATAATTTCGTGACTGGATAGTGTTGAAAAATGATAACAGCTTTCAGATCGCATTTGTGTTTCCCACAAGCGAATTTTGTTTTGGAACGTTTTCAGATGGCTGTGCAATTCGTTTACCAACTGACCTTGTTTTTGAAGCTTCAAATTAAACTCTTTTAAGTGACCCGTGATGTCAACAAGAAATGCTAAATCACATAACCATTTCTGATCAATGACTTCAGGCAATGATTTTCCTCTGATTTCCATACTTCAGGCAATGATTTTCCCTGATTTCCATAAAATCGGCTATTTCCTGTCTAAGATCGTAAATTTTTTTAGCATCTTACCTTTGCTTTACCACCTTACTTTGCAAAAATATGTCACATCACCATGTTCTGAAGAAAGGTCATCCAAAAATGCTTTGAACTGGCGATGGTTAAGCACGCGGGATCGAATAATATTGATTGTCTTTATTACCACATCCATAACGTTCAAAAATCGTATGAACTTACAACACAAGTTTTGTTGGTGGATAATGCAATGTAGAATTATTAAATCGTCTTTTTTTCTCATTCAAGTCAATTGCTTTTTCTTTCAAAATTCCGATGAAATCTTTTCATGTAGGTGTACAATCTGCGCAAACCTCAATTAATTTGCACCACTGCAAACCATACTGTTCAATATAACTTTTAACCTCATGAAAAAAATATCTTCTCCAGTAGTGGTCCCTTTTAGAGGCCAGAAATCCGAGTATTGTTGATTTGTATCAGTGTTTTTTAACAATCACATCCGCTAGTAAGGAATGTAATCAAGAAGTGCAAGGCCGTTTCTCGGATACAATCAATAACGAAATTTATACAGTAGAACTCCAATTATCCGAACTCCGACTATCCGAATCGCTGATTATCCGAATCGCTTTCAGAATTTCAGAAAAAAAATTAAGACGGAAACGTATTGCGATTCGCAAAATAATGATTCTGGGTTTCAAATTCTAAATGATGATGAACTTATTGAAAGTTTGAGAGAAGAAAGTGTCGTTGAAGAAGATGACCTTAGTGTCGAAGTTGAAGCAGACACTATTGAAGCATTTGCCGGCTCAGAAACTGCGTTGAAGTGGATGGAGCGAAAGCCCGAGTGTGACAACATGCAACTTCTCATTATCAAGCGGATGCGCGACTTGGTTGCCCGAAAACGGATGAAGACAGTCAAACAGCTTACTTTGACCGAGATGTTTAGCAAGCAATGATTTTCATTTACAGTACGGTACGTACATACTGTACTTATGTATAGCACTTGTAAGTACGCTTAACATGTAAAAGTATTGCCTTTTCAATTAATTAATTAAAAGCTCTTTTTGTTTAAAAATAGTTTTTTCTCCCATTTTCAACATACATACAGCAATTAATTAAAATACATACTAGACCCTTTTTTCGGTAACAATCCAATTATCCGATTTTTTGATTATCCGAATGGGGTCCGGTCCCAATTGATTCGGATAATTGGAGTTCTACTGTAATTATTATTCCCGATTATCCGTGGAATTGAGTGGCGTGATGTGTCGCCGATAACTTGTCTGACGACTTTGAAAATTCGTTTTTTTTTTTTTTTAAATAGTTCAAGAAAACAGGATCAGCCATGTCATATATCCAATACTAATTTTATTAGTAATAATAACTATATAAGGTAGTACCTACTTTTACATTTTTATATTCAGGTGTGCCGCAAAAAAGATTGAGAAACACTGACCCACGTAGTTCAGGCTTTTGTCTCCTCCCCTCTCACTCTCTTGTTGGCGAGAACCGAGAATATTTACTTTTTTTTTCGAGGGCGATTTTAAAATGTTCCGCGGGCCGGATCAAAAGCCGAAGCGGGCCACATTGGCAGGCGGGCCGAGGATTGCCCATACATCGTCTAGGAGATAGAAATAGAACTAATTGACTCCAGTTGAGAGATTGTTTGTTTTTATCGTCTGGTTGGAAAAATTATTCCTCCGATCAAAATCAAAACGGAAATAAGCAAGAAATTAAGAATATGAGATATCTTCTGTGCAGTAGCATTCAATAATGGTTAAATTTCAATGAATTCATTTTAAAATCTTCTAGATTGAATATTAAAATTCGTTGTGACCCAAAAATTGCAGAAAATTCAGACTACCTGTGTTCCAAATCTCATTACTGTGTCATAGATCGTCAGGATTTTGCGACAAACAGACAGACAAACACTTCCTTTTATAAAAGTAGAGATGGAATACATATTTAGTCGATAGCTGTGTTTTACGTCTGTTTTTGATTTAACTGCAGTTTTCAAATTCGGACAAATGCAGAACAATGGAAATTGCCTGGAGTTGTGTTGCAGAAGACTGAATATAATTCTGCATCTCTCTGGGTACCAAAACTTTGAACGTGTTTTTGGCGAAGCGGAAATTTTGCAGATGGATGTCTTTAGCATGGTGATAGCGATATTTTCACTGGAACGCAGTGAAAGCGAACGAGTGTTTTGGATTCCAGGATATTAAGAGTGATGGGAAGTCTAAGTAGATTAGTTTTGACAGAGAACGGAGCGTCGCACACCAGCGATCTTGGCACACAAACTATCTTATTCATCTTCAACTGAGACTAAACGGTTAGGTGAGAGGTCGTTTCAAATTGATCATTTCGGATGGCTGGAGAGCGAATCTCAATTCATCTCGGCTAACTCGAGCTGTTTTCAGTCATTAAAATTGACGCAGCACAGCTTGTGCTTCATGCTAACAAAGAGAGCGGATGCTATTTTGCGGTGAAATTGATGTAGATGACGGTTTAGAGTGACACTACGTTCGCCACGTTGTATCTCTTAAGTGTTATTTGCCCATTCGCGCGTTTGAGGGAGGACTACATTCATGAAGTACTTAAGTACTTTACTCCGTGTATTCATTTAGTTTGGTTTATCGTTCTACTGTCATATGGGCCGACCCACCGGTCTGGCGGTTGAGGTGTTAGTCTCTAGATCGGAAGGTTCCTGGCTCGAATCCGGGTCAGTGCATGGATGTTTGTAAGCGTATGGTGTAGAGGTGGTTGGTGCACCTTAAATCTGTCGTGGCCGAAAGTACTCACGATGGGTTGGTGAGGAAGTTTAGAAAGCGGGGTGCCAGCTCAGGTGTTGCCTCGTCATCTGACTGCTGTTCAAAATTACGTTGTGTTGTCCTCGGATCTTTCACTTCGGTGATTGATCCCGGACCTTCGTCAATAATCCCGTCTGCCTTGATATAGAATTTCGTCGGCTTTCGTTTCAATTCCTTTATTACCAAGATGACGTGTAAATATTGGAAGTCAAAGCCTTAACAATTTCTTCTCCGACAGAAAAAAAGATTTATTTTGTTCGCCAATGCTAAAGCAACTTCAGAGGACACACACACATCTGTCATCAAATCTTCAAAACATACTTTAGCTATTTTGTATTCTGGTTCCTTCTCTATTCTTAGTCATTTATTGCTTTCGTGACTCAGACCCACGAACGACATTCATTTACCCTTCTGTGTTATTCCTGATGTTGTGTGTTTATAGTATCTATTAAGATAATATCATCTATTACGTAACAGGGTACTTTCAAAGACTGCAAAATGGTATTTCTGATGGACTTGCTATAAATAGCAACTCATCTTCTATTGTTCAATAAATTTCTTTACTTTCCCTGGCTGATGAAAGTCACATGACTAGAAGCCACTCCCCCTTCCCTACTCTCGCAAAACATCGGAACTCGGAGCTCCTCGCGTCATTCAGACGCAGGACTCCGAACCGCATGGGATGCAGCAGCTGTCTTTCTTGGATCCAGCTCATTCTACCTTCCTTTGATACCCCCTCCTGAAGAAACTACCTGTCTTTCGATTCTTTCCTACTTTCGATGTGGAGATGAGCGGCGTGCCGCCGCGGGAGCTCCCTAAGTGATTGTCCAGTCCAGTATTGTTCAATACATTCACGCTCACTATCACTTTCTGTGCTTCTTTTGCTAATTTTCTTTTGCACTGTGATGGATATCTCTCTCAAGAATGTAAAAAAACAGAAAAACTTTAAAAGTCAAAATGTTGAAAAAGAACAAACAGATCACAAGTACGTACGTTGTATCACAAAAAAGTATCAATTGAAAACTCAAAAAATTGAGACGAACTGATGAGTGAGAAGGTTGTATGAATTGAACTGAGAGGCACTCGGGTGTTGGAAATTCACTACCCTACAATAATGGACCGGACGCCAGCAGATTTGCATAAAATCCGACTACTTGTTTGGGGGTGTTTTTCGTGGTATCACCTGGGACATTTGCATGCTGTTCCTGGTCAATTGAACTCCGACGCCTACAGGAACATTTAGGACAATCGGGTTCTTCCTACGCTCTGGCAATTTTATGGAATGGACGAATGTTACTTCCAGGACAACAACACTCCATGTCACATTGCAGCCTCGGTCAAGCAGTGTTATCGAGATATGGATGTAAAACGTCGTCCCTGGCTTGCTCAGAGTCCCGATCGAAACCCCATAGAACATTTGTGGGACGAGTTAGAGCGACGCTTAAAGACCACAGAACCACGTCCGAAAACTACAGCTGAGCGGGTGACATCCTTGCAGCAAGAATGGACACAAATACCCATAACTGTGTATCAAAACCTTGCTGAAAGTATTCCCAGAAGGGTAGCAAGTGTAATTGCATCACGTGGGGGGGGGACCATTCCCCTATCAAAGCATGTATATATTTTCCTTATACCGTCACATCTTGCTGTCCGGTCCGTTATTGTAGGGATCGGACAGCAAGATGTAATGAAGATGAGTTCACTTATGGCGAACAAGTAGACGCGTGGATGCAATGCGCAACAGGTTGGCCATCCCTGCTCTAGTACGACGTTAATTAAAAATTATCAAATTATTACGTTCCTGTTGGGCTACTCGGACACCCATTGAACCTGTATTTACGGTTTAAAAGAGCAATGGTGTCCCAGCCGGAAGAGTAACGGATATGCAACAGGAGGGTTGCGAGTTCGAATCCTGACAAACACCGTTGTGTACACAGGGAGCTGGTGCAAGTTAAAACTGTCGTGATCTCAAATGTTCTCATGTTGGCGTGGTGTGGAAGTTTGGAGAATGGGGTGTTAGCTCAGGTGTTGCCTGTCACCTGATCGTGGTTCAAAATTACGTGGTATTGTTCTCGGATCTTTCCCTTAGGGCAGGGGTCGGCAACCTATTGAAACAGAAGAGCCAAAAGTTACAATTTATAAAATTTCCCAGTTTTTAAAGAGCCACTAAAAATTTTCGTTTCAATATTATAGTATTTGCTTATATATATTTGATTTTTGATTTAAAATTAACGGCTTTAAATACGGAATAACATTTATTCATATAAAAACATTAATATAGATAGTTACATCACTGGTAGCATTGGGTTTGCATGCCTTTTGAAAGTTTGGTTAAATCTGGCTTATAACTTGTTGTTTTAAGTTTCAAGCATCACTCTAGATTTTTATTTGTTAGTTGACTTCTAACTTTACTTTTTATTAAATTTATGCAAGAGAACGCTTGCTCGCACGAATATGTCGACCCGAAGATCGTCAGCACTCCATATGCCAACTTCTTCACCTCACTGTAGCATTCTGGAAGACTATTCCATGCGCCGAATATGAGGGCCTCAACTCGCGGAATTTCTTTTAGAGCTGTCCACTTGTGCTATGCAATGTGCATGCATTTCTGGACCTCTAACTCTTCCAACTTGCTCTTGAGTTCTGTGAACTTGCCACTCCACAAGTCTTTGGTTTTCAAATCTAGCAATTGCATTTGAAGCGATCCAGCATCAATTCCAAATGGATCAATGTTGATCTCATTTGTATTTGTGTTGAGAGGATTTACTGTGAACGCGAGAGTACTTCTGTTTGTTTAGAATTGCTCGAATCTCTCAGCGAATCCATCTTTCATGTTTTTTAAAGCTATGCTGAAGTAATTCGTGTCAATAATTGCATTGGTCTCATCGCGATATTGCTTCAGATTTTTAAAATGAAGTAATTTACCGCTCTCTATGTCTTCAACAAAAATAAGTAATTTTTTTTTTCGAAACAAACTACTTCTTCAAGCAAGGCGTAGGCTGGGTTGCCCTATCATTGTAGTTTTAGATTTAGTTCATTTAGTTTCAGTGTGGTATCTACCATGAAGTTGGAATTTTTGCAGAAATTTGTATTCTTCCAATTCGGGAAGGTCAATGCTTTTTTCATTGAGGAATGTTTTTATTTTACTCAAGCACAAAGCAAAACGTTGGAGTACGTTACCTCTGGAAAGCCATCACACTTTATTGTGCAGAAGTAGGTCAGAAAACTGGCTATCTATTTCTTCAAGGAAATCTTTAAACTGGCGATGGTAGAGTGCTTTTGCCAAGATGCTGTTAATAATCTTAATTACCAAGTTCATGACCTCAACTATTTCGGCCGGAAATGTTTGGGCACAAAGCGCTTCTTGATGAATTATGCAGTAAAACATTAGAATTTTGTGGTTTATTTTTTTCTGAAGAATTGATGTTGCCCTCTATGTATTCCTGTCATACTTATGGCTCCATCCGTTGCTATAGAAACGATTTTGTTTATATCGATTCCATTGTCTTCCAGGCATTTTTGCCCAGCATTTGCAATACCTTCTCCACGAGTTTGCCTTGAGAGCGGGAGCACTCCTAGCAGTTCTTCTTTTGGACCTTGGGACGACATGTACCTGACGAAACTTGACGACTGAACTTGTGCCGTGTCTTTTATGTCACAAGACTAATCTATAGCAAGTGATAAGGCAGACGCCAGTTGAATGTCTTCCACTTGCATATGTGTTACATTTGAAGACATTTTACCAGTTCTATCTTGTACTGTTTTAGCAGATAATGGCAAATCTTTGACTTTTTTTCATGATTTCTGCTTTGTTTTTAAAAAGAGCCGCAACTTTACATCAAAAGAGCCGCAGGTTGCCGACCCCTGCCTTAGGGGATTGATCCCAGACCGTCGTCAATAGCCCGTTGTGTTGCTCTCGTACGACGCTAATTAGAATACCTACATACTTAGCATTCCTTAAAATAAAATCCCTTTGGGAAGATGACCTACCGATCTGGTGGTTAAAGTGTTGCCTCTAGATCGGAAGGTTCCTGGTTCGTATACGGGTTAGTGCATGTATATTTGTAAGCGTATGGTGTAGAGGCGGCTGGTGCACCTTAAATCCGTCGTTGCCGAAAGTCCACACGTTGGATTGGTGTGGAAATTTGAAGAGTGGGGTGCCAGTTCAGGTGTTGCCTGTCATCTGACCGTAGTGCTGTCCTCGATCCTTTCCTTTGAGGGATTGAGGGGGGCAGATGAGGTGCTCTATTTCATCGTCGTGTTCATAAAATCAGTCTCGGTCAATTCCACAGGTGTGAATGGGGGTATTATCATCTTGGAAGACTGGTCGTTTATTAAGAAACACAGTTGGCACCATTGAGTAAAGATGGTCGGCCAGAAGACTGACATAATCCTCTCCTGTAACACGGCCATTCAGAACAAGTGGGCCATGACCACAATGTGATATAGCATCCCAGATCATCACTGAACCGCCGCAATGCTTAACCCTAGGACGAAGACAGCAAACTTGATCGGCTTTTGCTTGCGTTCTCCAAACGTAAATACGTCCATTTGTCGAGAATAATGTGAACGACGATTCGTCTGACCATATTACATTCTCCCATTGTTGTTGTGTCTAATTTTTATGCTCGCGACACCATATTCGTCGCTTCAAGGCATTGCATGGTGTAATCAATGGTTTTGAAACAGCCGCTCTACCATGAATATTTGCCATATGCAGTTCACACCGGATAGTTTTTGATAAAACCGCTTCCTGTAGATGTGTGTTCATCTCAGATGTTATCTGGGATGCTGTTGTCTTGTGTTTTTTTTTGCCACAATCCGCTTCAAAACTCTTCTGTCTCTGTCATTCAGCTTCAATTTTCGACCACTGTTGTGTTTATTAGATGATGTTTTTCCCTGTTTCAAATATGCTGACATTACAGTCGACAATGTACTTCTCCCAACACCTAGAAGGGTGGCCGTTATCGTTACTGAGGCTCCAGCAAGACGTGCCCCAACAATCATGCCTCTTTCGAAATCAGAGAGGTCAGCCATAACGCAATTTTAACACAGAAATATACACAGTCATCTCACATTAATGTGACCACCTGTCAAAAGGCAGAATAACCACCTTTGGCAGAGCGGACCTATACGAGATGTGTAGGAAGAGAGGTAATTATGTTTCTAAAGGTGTTCACTGGGATGTTGAGCCAGTTCCGTGGCCAGTTGCGCTAGATTACACGGTTGAGGATCCATGGCGCGAACAACCCGATCAAGGTGGTCCCACATATTCTCGATTGGGTTTAAATCAGGTGAGTTTTCTGGCCAGGGGAGTACGGTAAACTCATCCTGGTACTCTTCCAAACCACGCACATACACTGCGAGCTGTATGACACCTCGCATTGTCCTGCTGGTAGATGCCATCATTCTGAGGAGAAATAATTCGCATGTAGGGGTGGACATGGTCCGCAAGGACAGATGCGTACTTGTGCTGATCCATCGTGCCTTCCACAATGATGAGTGCACCCAGTAAATGCCAGGAACACATTCCCCAAGCCATAATGCTCCCTCCTCCAGCCTGGATCCTTCCGGCAATTGTTGCAGGGTGTTTGTTTATTCGCCAACGTCCATCTGTCCGATGGAGCATAAAACGTGATTCATCGGAAAAAGTCACCTTTCGCCAGTCTGTGGACGTCCAGTTGCGGTACTAGTGTGTAAATTCCAGCCTTCGTCACCGATGAACAGCAGTCAGCATAGGTGCACTAACCAGGCGTCTGCTCGCAGCAACGTTCGCTGAACCGTTGTTGAGGATACACTCTTGGTAGCCCCTTGGCTCATCTGGGGGGGGGGTCAGTTGCTCAACAGCTGCACTTCTATTCGCCCGAACGCATCTCCGTAGCCTTCGTTTGCCTCTGTCATCTATAGCCCATGGTGCACCACATGTGCCACGCCGCTGATTTTGGATAGTGCCACTTTGCCATGCACAGTATACTTTTACCACGGCGGCACGTGAACAGTTCACAAAAATTAGCCGTTTCCGAAATGCTTCCACCCTTGGCCCGAAAGCCAATAATCATGCCCTTTTGGACGTCGGATAAATCGCTACGTATCTGCATTATGCCAACGATTAAAATGCTTTCCGATGCCCTAGGACATCCTTTATATAGACTCCACTGCAATGTGCTGCCACCTGCCTTTTGTGATTGGTTATTTCACCTTGACGTCAAAAGTACGTGGTGGTCAAATTAATGTGACTGGACTGTGTATTTCGCATCCGACTTCTATCACTGCTAGTAGTAGATTGATTTGTTTACTTTCTCATCCGCTAGGTGGTACCTTTCACCGCTAGAGGGCAGAAGTATACGAGGGGTTTCTTTCGAGTGCTATTTTTCACAAGCGTTCATATTATATTGTCCAATCCCTCTGTATCTCTTTTGCTTATGTAATCTTTATTCAGGGTAGGTAGGTACTTAATTAGCGTCACATTTGAGCACCACGATGGGCTATTGGCGACGGTCAGGAATCAAACCAGAAGGGAAAGAGTCGAGGACAGCGCCTCCTCCTTTTGAACCCCGATCAGATGACGAAGTCAACTCGTGAAGTGGCACCTCACTCTCGACACTTTCCACTCCACACCAACGTGAGGACATTTGAGGCCTTGATAGATTTCACGTGCACCAGCTTCCTTCCTAAAAGATCTTATTCTTAGGAAAGGTGTAATACACACAATCTCTTTTTGCAGAATTCTATTCTCAGGAAAGTACTAATACACTATCTACCAATACCTATTTGGACACCCATGCAAATGACGATATCTGCGGTCCTGATATACGTCACGCACTCCGAAGTTAAATAACGTGTAGGAAACAACATTGTCATTGGTCGCATGCGAATGCCATGAAGTGGAGAGTTATTTGATTTCGAGAAAGGTATAATAGTCGGGTGTCACATGTATGTCCTATCCTTAAGGCAGGCCTCGAAATAGATTTTTTAATACAGGTGCACAAGGTGCACCAAAGTTTTTAAATTAGGTGCACATGTTATATTTAAGTGTACATTTAAAAAAAGTAATATAAGAGCATTGGTATTGTTGGATCAGTGGCTATTTGTCCCAATGTGCATCGGCAAATATGTCGTATGGGGTCTGTTATTCTAAGTTTGTATTTCTGATTTAGACAGTTTGCTATATAAGTGATAAGTTCTTCTGGTGAAAACCCAGTCGGGTTGAGCTTTCGTGTAAATAAAGTGATAGGTTTTATTTAAAGGAGAGTTTTTCTTACTATGCACAAAAACCAACACCAAACAGATATAATGTAAACTACTTTATTAGTTGGGTATTAGATAGGTTAGTATTTAATAAAATTATTATATTATTATTATTGTATTAAATATATTAGATATTTAATCAAAATATTTAAACATCTACATTCTCCGGCGCACGGCTGTCTCGACAGTCGCTTCAACAGAGCTAGCTGGAAAATGTTTCGATCATCGGAAAGTTATGGTGGTGGTATGGCTCAAGTAAACTTTCATCAGGTATAAACCCGTTACGGCCCAGCGATTTTGTTTCCACATAGTGTGTACTTAGGAATTTTAATTACGTTCCTTTACAGCGAGAGAGGTCGATACTAATAGTTTGTAAAAGCATCAAAATAACATAAAACGTTCCCTCCACTTTTTAGCGTTATATGCAAGGCATACACCTAACTGGAAAAAATTAGGTGCACAATTTTATTTTCATGTGCACCTGTGCACCCGGGTATTTCGAGCCCTGCCTTAAGGGACACATCTAGCGAGCTGAATTACCCAAAATCGACAGTGGCCTGTGTGATTCAGAAGTGGAAGGTGAACGGTGACTGTCGGAATATGCCCCGTCAGAAGACCCATGAAACTGGGACATAAAGACCAACTGGTGCTCCCCAGAACCCCACCCAACCGATGGCCCACATGCTCCAGGGGTTTCAACAGACATCCGGGAGTGTTAATACGATTAATACCATCCGTAAGGAAGCACATCTGCTTGGTTTTCATGGTCGCCCATAAGCCTTTGATAACAACCGCGCTGCTCGGTTAATGTGTGAAAAGCACGTCGAAAATGGACCGTAGATCAGTGGAAACGGGTTCTCTGGAACGACAAATCAAGGTTCACCCTCTACCGTTCGGATGGCAGGGTCTGGCGTATGCCTGGAGAACGCCTCCTATCAGAATGCATTGTGCCCATAGTAAAGTTCGGCGGAAGTGGAATTATGGTCTGGGGGGTGTTTCTCCTGACATGGGCTAGGATCCTTGGTCCAAATTCATGGTAAGCTCAACGCCGAGGCCTACTGCACTCTTTTGGATGACAGTGTGCTTCCTACGTTGTGGCAGTTTTACGGGTTGGATCCATTTTACTACCAGGACGACGACGCCAGATGTCATGTTGCGAGATTCACCATGGATTGGTACGGTGGCAATGGTGTTAACCGAATGGACTGGCCTGCCCAGGGCCCAGACCTGAACTCTATCGAGAACCTCTGGGACGGGTAGGATCGCCGAATTAAGGGAAGCAACTTACATGTCTTCTTCAAGCCGAGTGGAAGAAAAAAAAACACTAGTCGTCATACAAGGACTTGTCGAAAGCATGCCCCGGAGGGTTGAGGCTGTAATTACCTCTCGTGGAGGCTCTACGAACTATTGAACATGAATAAATGTTGTTTTGCTTTTCTATCACAGGTGTCCAAATACTTATTAGTAGATAGTGTAGTATCTTTTCAAACAATTCATTCTTAGGGAAACGCACTGTACTCTCATGTAAGAATTAGACGGACAGCTGGTTTAAAATTAAACTATTTATTTACATAAATTAAATATTTACAAGAAAATTTAAAAAGATAATTAAGGGCACAGCCATCGATAACCGAAACCTGCCTGAAGCCAAAGTCAAAATTGGCAAACAGAGACGTCTGTCTCTCGTCGAATCTCGAGTCCGAATTTCCTAAAATCCATGTTCGCTTCGCTCAACAGAACCGCAGCTGCCAACGAGAGGGGGTGAATTCCGAGCCCTCTAGAGATGTTTATGTCCTCTCCAGAACAGAAACACCCCCACACAGATGCGAAAACCGTCTGTCATGCCGACTTGAGTTCCCCACAGCAAAATTTCATACCAGACATGGGATTAGGGAACCGACGGAAACTCCAGCTGTGTCTATGGATCAAATGGAACGCCGGGCCGCCGATGAGAAAATACTTTCTTTCGGTATTTTGTGAAAACCCGCACGTGCAAAGTCTGAAGTTGTTTTTGCATTTCGAAACATTCCAGCGTCCACGTGTTAGGGAAAAGGGTCGGCTAGTACCATATGGTACAGCACAGAATCTTTCCACAGAAATTCCTTCTAAGGATAGGACCAATAATATCTTCCCAAAGGGTAAGGTAGGTAAGGTAATTTAAATGAACGTCGTATTAGAGCAACACAACGGGCTATTGACGACGGTCCGTGATCAATCCCCTAAGGGAAAGATCCGAGGACAACACCACGTAATTTTGAACCAGCCGCCTCTACACCATACGCTTACAAATATCCATGCATTGACCCGGATTCGAACCTGGAATTCCTATCTAGAGATTTAACCACCGGATCGGTTGGTCATCTTCCCAAAGGGATTTTGCCGACCAACTGGTATAGTGGTTAAGGTGTTAGCATTTAGATCGGAAGATTCCTGGTTTGAATCCGGGCACGGATGTTTGTAAGCGTATGGTGTAGAGGCGGCTGGTTCACCTTAAATCTGTCGGGGCCAAAAGTTCTCACGTTGGGTTGGTGTGGAAGTTTGGAGAGTGGGGTGCCATCTCAGGTGTTGCTTCGTCACCTGACCTTGGTTCAAAATTACGAGGTGTTGTCCTCGAATCTTTCCCTTAGGGGATTGATCCCAGACCGTCGTCAATAGCCCGTTGTGTTGCAATAGTACGATGTTAACTAAAAATTACCATCACCCAAAGGGATTTTATTTTAATTAATGGTAAGAGTATGTAGGTATTTAATTAACGTTGTACTGGAGCAACAAAATGGGCTATTGACGGCTGTCCGGGATCAATCCTCTAAAGGAAAAATCCGAGGACAAAACCATGTAATTTTGAACCACACCAACGGTAAGGGATCAATCTCCGAAGGGAATGTTCCGTGTACAACACCACCTAATTGTGAATCACTTTAAGGAAAGGAGAGATATCAAAGGATTATTTTCAATTAAAGTAAAATGCCTTTTGAAATGATTATTTTCCAATTAAAGTATCCATCCAACGATTTTTTTAAATGAAAGAAGCAATATATGTATTTTAAAGGAAATAACCGATGGAAACATTTAGTCATTAGGTATGTTGTGAGGTGAAAACAGTTGTACAATCCTCGGAAATTTCATGACCATCCCAAATTTTCTGCATTAGTGTGGCCTTCGATGCCAAGCGAAATTATTTCAATGCGCCTGCTGATCGTAGTATTCGATCGCTGATTCGAAGCATAGTTTTGACAATTTCCAAACAAGCTGAAGCCGCTTTAACAATTACAATTACTTTTCGTAAAAAATAACGAATTACCTGTAAAATTACTACGTTTTAATAGTAACACATTACAACTACTTTTAAGAATATTTTTTACGACAAAATTCTGTATTTGCAAATGTTTTTAAAATAATGTAGGAATTAATAAATGAAAGATTTTTTTATCAACTTTATTACATCGTTATAAGAAAATCTATTTACTGTGATAAAGCAAAAAGCTGCATCTCAAAATTTTTGTCACTTACGCGGATGCGATTGGGTCGGGGGACACAAACAGCCACAACAAAACAAGCTTTCAACAGCCGCACTGACTGGCAAGGGATTATTGTATTTTACAAACATGCTTTTTACTCTAGGTAGAGAACAGAATGTAGACAAACTACAATCTTTGTTTTGAAAATAAGTGATAACTCAAAATCGGCAGAAGGATGTTTGGTTTTCACTGTCTCAAAAAATTCATTGTCACTGCTGGAGGAATGTTAGTCATCATCAGTACAATCAGTAGGAACGGCTTCATTTTTGTGAGCACAATATTTGTCTTCTATACGCTTTGTTTGCTATTTTCTCTTTGAAGAAATACGTTGACAGTATCCCAATCCGAAACAGTTATGACAGGATCAAGCCAAGTACCGAGTTTAAATTTTGGGTGACAAACACTGACAGTCACTACGTTTCAATCAGTAAAAAAAAAATGTTCAATCTATTTTTAACCCCTTGTGTTAAAAAAATATTAAGCAGTTCACAATACTTTAAGGAGTCCTTTGAGTTTTGTAACGCGTTAATGTAACTAAAATTACTTCATCGAAAATTACGTAACGAATTACCTGTAAAATTACTGGTTTTCAAATGCAACTAATTACTTGTAAGATTACCGTGAAAAGTAATTATTACAAGTAACCCGTTACCGCCCAACCCTGGGTATCAGCCAAGGGATATCAGCTCAATCACTGCTATTATAATCACCGATCCTCTCAATCACTATTCCAACAATACTGCTACCCAATCACTGTTATTTTGATATTCCAGTTCCAGGTAAGAACTGTGATTGAAAAATATTGGTAATTGAGTAACAGTACCGTGATTCGCTTAACATCCCCAACTGAGCTGGCACCGCATTGTCCAAACTCTCACACCCTACCAGCGGGAGGACATTCGATGCCACGACAGATTTAACGAGCACGAGCCCCCCGTGTACACGACGATCTTTGGCCGAACCGAGTTTCGAACTCGCAACCCTCCGGTTGCTAATCCGTTGCTCTACCCAACTGGGCCACCGCGATTTGCCTTGACAGAAAAAGCCCCTCAGGTGGAAATGTACTCGCAGTGTCATTTCCGGTATTTCCTTAGCCATGGTTTACCGGCAAAGAAACGCTCCTTCTCAAACCTCAGCATGTTGGACAATAAAAAAGATTAAGAGCTTTATGCATTCAAAAACAGAAAAGAATTTCCATACCAAGTTTTTAGAATTTATAGCTTTTACTTGAAGGCAAAATAAAGAGTGCGTATATAAACAGGAAAGTATGATATGGTTACGTAGAAAGAAGCAGCCATATCATGTTTCTATAAATCACACATGCGATTAGTTTAATCCCATAACGCGATAAAGAAGTTCCGCAATGGTTGCTGTGCAATGTGGAGACTTTTTTGCCACACCGTTCAATGAAGAGAAAAACTTCTTTGGCAGGTAAGTGGCATTTTTTTTCTTTTTTACATGTTTATAAATTATAGTTGGCAATATCTTTGTAAGCCGTTCCGAACATGTCTTCAATTTATTTTTCTTTAATCTAAACATACATATGTTTATCTTTACTCTTTAATCTACGTTTCACCATATCTTCTCTTTGACCATATTTATCGTATATTTGAATTGAGAATTCGGTGTCGTTTCGACGATTTATGTCGACACTCTTGAATAATGTCTCAAATTCTCCTCAATGACGAATGACAATAGAAATTATATGAAAGAACAGTATATTCGGTACTGTTATTATCTCTAGAAGTATATACTGAATTTCAAAATCACTATAATGGATTAAAAATTCGTTTTTATTTTTAGTAAAAAAAAATTTTTTTTATCAAAATCCATACACCCAAAATAATTTTTCAATTAAGATAATTTTTGACGGAGTTACAAGGGCAACATATAGTTAATAAGTATGGTAGTTGTATTGCAAAAGCGGATTTTTCTCGGATTGCGATTTTTTGGCATTCTTTTGATTTCGATCTGTCCCTGTGCATTATTTTTTCTATTTCCTTAAAAAGTTTTTTGATAATCCTTGTAATCCGTTGTACACACCCAAGTCCAATGTGAAATTCATCGTGCTACCATGTTTTGAAATCTTATTAACCTTATTGTTTTATAAAATGTTTTTCGACCTGTGCTTTTTTGTAAGAGTTTAGGTGTTTCAAGGACAATTTTTTTTAAACTTTGCAATTGAGTGGAAAACTTGACAAATAGTGTTTATCTGATCTATATGAATTAAACTAACGACAGTACATGGAAAATTAATTCGTATGAAACCTATCAATATGCTTGCTAATTTATCAAAACATGACCACATATTGTGCAATAAAGTCAGAAGATCTTAATATTTTCCCGTCAAATTCCATGAATAAACGTTTTAGTGGAAATTTTGCTTTGAAGTTCAACGAAAAGTATTTGTAACCGACAGAATTTGAAACAATTTGTTTTAATGATTCTTACTTTTTAGAAAGATCTTAAACTTTGTTTTAAGCATTCAATTGACAGGAACTGATATTTCGGGGGGGGGGGTTAATGCCGCTTTCCGAAGTACGAGTATTGTACGAAACAATTGTAGAATAGATACACTCATGGAGATATAATTAGGTAATTTGGTAATTTTTTAATTCACGCCGTAGTAAAGCAACACAACTCAACGAACATTTGTTAAAAAATGTAGACTTTTATTAATAAACTAAGGACGATACAAAACTACTAAGGATACGGACCAACTCTCTTTTACACTCCGTCTCTAATCATTCCCAATTAATTTTTCGTCATGATTACAGTTTTTGCGTGCATGCAAATTTGTGAATTTCTGTTTAAAATTGCTATTTTGTATATCGTACAATTATTTTGTTCACTGCTTTTCCACTCTATGATCATATTTTTGAGTGACGTCGAGTGTAGAATTTCTCAGGACTATTTCTCTTTTAAATTCATGGCCTTAAGTTAGTTACCCTGCACGCACAATTTTACTTGTTAGTGTCAAATAACTCCACGAACGATATATAGATGGCGCTTTTCTACTAAATCGAACAATATACATTAAAACCCCGATTATCCTAGTTTCCTCTTTAACTGAGCTATCAACTATTTCTAGGATTTTATTGGTCCCACATTTTCCATTTTTAAAACTACAGAAAAAAATTATGAACTTGATCTCACAAACACACAGGAAAACGAAATCCGTGACTGGATGAACGTTGATAGAGAATAAGAGATTACAGATAGAGTGATCGTCAATAAGAAAAATAAATCTAGCGATGATGAAAAGAGAGAGAGAGATACAGTGACGATGAAAATCGACATTTGAAAATCTCCCATAGATGTACTAAAAGCTATTCAAAGTGCTATTGAATATATAGAACAAGAAGCGACACCAGCAATCCTGCTTTCTTTAAAAAAAATGGCGAAACATTGCTGCAGAAAAACGCCAAAGTAACGTACAACAAAAAACAATTAAGGACTTTTTAACTCTTTGAGGCACACTATTTGAAAGAAAATAAAAACCTTAGTTGCACAGTATTTTTTTTATTATAAAAAAATGGAAATAAACATTCATTTCGATTTTTTAAGATACATCATTACTTAAAATAAGAAAAAACAATAATAACATTTCAATAAGTCCTTTTTTACAGGGTGGGACATATAGAGAGGCTGTTCGCACATTTTTTAGACGATTTTGGTTAGCGGTAATAAAAAATCGTTTGCTGCAAAAGAAATAATTGTAGTTGTACTATGTTTTTAAAAGTCAAAATTATCGTCTGCGGCTTGAGAGGTTTGTTTTTATTCAAAACTAGCAAAATACCCGACCTTACTCAGTTTGAATTGGTTTACTCTATATTGAAGAGATAATCAAAATATATAATGACTTACGTTTTTTGTAGAGTAAAAATTTATTTCAACATCTTTCGCCATCTTTATATTTTCTACAACTTACTTTGGACACAAATCCTACACATGCATATCCATTCATGTAATACATTTCACATACATCGCACAATTGCTGTATGACAAAGCTACAAAATGACGAAAGGTGATACTAAGGTTACTACTATAAAAGACGATTTATAGGAAGATTTGGAATTTCCTTTCTTAAGTTATTTTCATGTTCAGCTCAATTAATTAAAATTACGATTTACGGCGAGTGCTCTCGCACTCATAGTCAACAAAACGATATTTTTTTTACTTGTGGCACTCTTGCCTCCGGTATGCGACATTGTGAAATTTTGCAATCTTCCCCTGTCATTATTACAACGAATTTTTTAATGTTGGAAAAAGTTCCAGTTTGGATTAATAAACATTATTATTCTTTCAATGACGGCATTATTCTTTAAATAACGGCATTATTCTTTAAATAACGCCATTATTCTTTAAATAACGGCATTATTCTTTCAATAATGGCATAACTACACTTAAAATTTACTAAAAATTTATACTGACTTACCTAACATTTTTAAGTCTAATACTTTGTGGTGCTGTTGCGTGTGATGAGAAGGAAAACACATTTATTAAAATAATAAATATTTAAAACAGGAAACAGCAAAGTAAAACAAAATAAAAGATGTCGCAAAAAATTGTTCTAAAAATATTAATTTGTGATTCAATTTTATCTCTTGATCTCGCACAGTTGCCACAACTTAAAAGTGTACAAAATTTAGAAATGTGAAATTAATTCATAGAGAAAGAACCAGAAAAAAATATCACTGCTCGCGCGATCTTGTTCATTCTCGTTTCATTGAAAAATATCGTCTGTCCCAAATATTCGGAAATCGTTTTCATTGCGCAAAGAATAAAAATAAGACTCGAAATAAATGAAGTATCAGAGATGAAATTCCATAAAAAAAAAAATTTTTGAAGAATAATTACTTTTTCAGCAGTACTGGTAAAGCAATCGAAGTAATCGTAATATTCAATAAACATTCCAATTTTTCCAAAACTACTAAATTATGGTTGATTTAAGTATACTTACTCAGGTGTTTTAGCATGAAACTCAACTAAATATAACAATAAAGAAATGTTTAATATTGCATTCACTAAACTAATAGATAGTGTATAAAATAAAATACAATTCAATCAAATATCTGGAATAGAATTCCTGTGATGTCTACACAAACACACAAACACAAAATCGAGCATAGAACAGAAAGACGGACAGACAGACTTTCGCAACCAATGCCACTCACTAAATGAAGATAAGTACTCACTGTATGCAAATTTTCATGAAAATATCTTAAACCGCGTGGACGTGTATAGGGCACAACATACAGACAGACAGACAGACAGACGGACAGACAGACAGACACCAAACGAGAAAAAGGCGGATTCGGCATCAGGAGGGTCCAAAACGGATAGAAAACTTGAAATGGGTCGAAAATATTGAATGTACAAACAAACACTCCATTCTTATTTATATAGATGGCGTTTTTAACGAAGCAGTGGTTCGAAGGCTATATTTATGCTCTTTCCGAAGAGAAATATTCATATTCCGTTACCCAAAAACGATGTGAGAGTCATGGTTTTGTGATATCTAAAGCGTCGATAGGTAATATCGTCAAAAAGGAAAAAAACGTCAAATTGATGCCCCAAGTGGGACAAAAATTCCAAACAAGTATCCAAGGAAGAAACGGACATCTTCGACTCTTGCAAAGGTACGTTGTTTAATGTTAAAAGAAAATCCCCCTAGTCAAAGGACAGTTGCAAAATCATTAAAATGCTCGGTGTCCACTGTAAACAAAATGATAAACGTTGATTTAAATCTTAAGAAAGCGAAAAAACGCAATGTGCATCGTCTTTCTCCAAAGCATATCGCTGAACGTAGGACACGCTGCCGAATTCTGTATGAGAAACACTTATCCAAAGAAAAATGGAAAAAAATTGTCACAATAAATGAATCATGGGTGTATTTAAATGATTGCAGCAAAAAAAGAGCCATTTATTACCATAAAAGGGAGGAAAAAATATAAGTACATGGTTCACAGAACCGAAAGGAAGTTTTCCCAAAGGATTCATGATTGTTGCTGGTTTTTCATATGATGGCAAGTTAAAAATAAAGAGAGTGGAAAAAATGTCAAGATTAACTCCAAATACTATCAGGAACATATTTTATCGCCAATTTTTCTGAATGAAATACCATCGCTTTACCCACAGTGCCATCCATCTGTGGAATTCCATCAAGACAAAGCTAGCAGTCACACATCAAAATCCACTGTAAATTTCCTAAAAGAAATGGAACAAAAAACCGGTATCAAGGCCATACCTATGGATTTTTGTGCTTTCGGACTTTTAAAATCTGCATTATCCAAATGTCGTCCCACAACCCTTACAGGACTCTGGAAAGCTGTTCAGGAGGAATGGGATAGAATACCTCTTCTGAAACTTCAAAAGGCATTATTATCCTGGAAATTACGGTGTCGAAAGATAGTTCAGAATAAGGGCTATCAAATAGAACCTTTAAAACACAAGAATTTTATGTAATTTACTTTTGTGAATACAATATACATTGTCTAAAAAATGTGTGAACAGCCTCTGTATAAACCCACCACCGCAGTTGTCTCAGAAGTACCATTAGGCTTGTTTTCAAAGTACGGTTTTCACAATCACATCAGTCACCAATTTAGCAAGTGTGAAAGGTAGAAAAACATTTTCTATCAAAAAGAGTCAGGTTATACTACTGTACCTTTAAAATATTTTACTGAAATCAGGAAAAAAAACTAATGCAATGGAACAGAATGTCAAAAAAGATTGATAGTAAAAAAATGCATAGTTGTAGACCTTAGATACTTATGGTGTTTCGCGGTTTGTTGTTATTAATGAATTCCTCAAAAATTACAATACTTGAAAAATAATTTTTGCCATCTGTAGAGTTTACATCAATTAGTTTTTAAGCTAGATTTTTTAAAGGTCACCAAATCGCTTTAGGGGATTTAAAAAAGGTCCACTATCTTCTTTAATCGAAAAATAAAATAAACATTGAATCTGAAATTTTTTTCTGACCATTGTACGAACCAACCCAAGGTCATGTCAAAACAAGTTGCACGTGACTCTTATCGTGGTATGCAGTGGGGAATGGGCTAGTACTTTTAAGAATATCAGCTATATTTCTTAATCGTAAGAATTTGTATGCATTGACTGATAGCTTTCCAACTAAGCAGGCGACAGACAGATCCACTTACGATTCAGACGAAGAGAATGCTTAAAAGTAGTAACTGAGTTTGCATACACATTGTTTATCAAAGATAACAGATAGTGCGGCGACGGAACTGAAAGGAGGTAGCATATAGATTGCCCTTATAAGATCCCCTTCTAATGTGAAGATTATTTCCTGGTACGAAATATATTCGCAGTGTTTTTTCTCATTTTCAAGTAACATTTCTGTTCCTTAGTAGAGAAAAGGCTAATTTTATTATTTCTGTCACTTGATTTAGCAATTTTTATTTTTTAAATTTTTAATGCAGCTTTAAAAAAATACTTTCCAATGTTTTGATTCTTGTATAATTTATTGACACTGGAGGGCATTTCACTCTATTATCATTTTCAGCACCTTAAGTGATGGGTGGATATAACCGAAAATCAGCGACATTAGTACGTTGTTGTTGTTTTTTAACAGTTGTGTGGCGTCTGTCTAACAAAATCTACATCGTTTGATTAATCTGCACCAAATTTGGTACACGCATTTTTAAAAGACATAAGTCTTATTTTAAAAATAAGGGGGAGTTAAAAATAATACGGGTTACGATTAAATCACTTTAATATAAGTCGGGTTACGTTAACATAGTCTTACTTTTTTTTAAATATGACAGGAATAATCATTTTTTGCAACCAACAGATTAAAAAAAAATAAGATTTACATGTAAATTGAGTGTGCATGTATTTGGGTATGTGATTTTCACTTAGAATCTCTGAACTGAAAGAAAAGTTCCACAAAGATTCGATTTTGAACTAACTGCATGAGAGTTCAGTAAAGCTATCCAACCATAACAATGCTCATGCGTAGCAGATTTCTTAAACTACTATCTTGGCGCATTATCATGGTTAGAAAATATTAAAACTAGGATTTTTGAGGAATTAAAATATGTTTTGTCTCAAGTTACAGAAATCTGAGATTGCTTACTTTTCACGTTGCAGCTACTTATGGAACATTCGTTTGAAACGGCGATTTTCTTTTTTTATTAAATGCTGAAATCGGTCTTTGTCTTTTGAAAAAAATGTAATAGATTTCCTTTGCTTTGTTCCCTTTGAAGACATTTAATTTTCCAGCAAGCTTTGCTATTTCTTGATCAGTTTGAAAATATTTTCAAGAAAAATGTATTTATGTAAAACGAAATTAATCATGAATGTCAAATCAAGAAATAATTTGTTAGCATCCCATAATTATGGGAAAATTCGGAAACATCCCATTCCTATGCACGAGTGTTACAATTCAAAATATTGGTACTGGTTGCAATAATACGCTACAAGTCTAATTTTTACAGGATATAAACTCAAAAATTCATTAACCCAAAACTCAACATTTATTTCTGTTGTAGTCACCAAAGAATCGGCATTTGTATTTTTCTCTTACACAAAGAGTTCGATGTATGTGAAATGAATTACATGGATGGATGGCATACATACACATTTGCATCCAAACTAAATTTGTAGAAGCTATAAAAACGCAAAACTGGTATTTAATGGTTTTTCTTTCCTTAGATAATATCGTCATCTGACAGAGGTTCAAAATTACGTGGTGTTGTTCTCGAATCTTTCATTTGGGGATTGATCGTCGTCAATAGCCCGTTGTGTTGATCCAGTACGATGTTAATTAAAATTATCTACCCTTGGATAATCGCTGCATTTTTCTATGAATTGTAATTGTAATTAAAGTCGTACTAGAGCAACACAATGGGCTATTGACAACGGGATCAATCCCCTAAGGGAAGATCCGCCATTTTTCTATGTAAGAGCGATTATTCTGATCACTTTTTGAATCCGTATTTATCCAACTCAACTCGAGCAACGCCATTTAATTTTGCTATATTTAGAAATCGAAGTAATCAATGTCAAAATTCGTAACTATAAACGAAAGATACGTTTGCAGTCTGAGGTAAGATATGACCAAGATGCGTAGAATATATATTTAAAAACAAAGAGACCATTTTATATAAGATTTTTTAATAAATCTTTGAACAAAAAGCTTTTTTTTTATTGATGGAAGTTTGGATAATATAAGACAAGATATTTGTATCCTGAAACTGATATCTTCAGATGAATCTCTCGACTCACCTGTACACGAGTATATACAAATATATACATACACAAAACACTTTGGGTCTACCCTTTACAGGTTTAATGTACCTTGAATGATAGATCTAAAAACATTTCGAAATGTACATGATTCTATAAAAGAGAAAGATGCATTGTTTAAAACACCGATTATAGTTCATTAATTATTTTAAGAAACTTTATTAGTAACTTTTAAAATTAGTAGAATTTAAAAAAAAAAAAACATTAACCTAACGTAACTTTTTTTTAATCGATATTTATAAGGCATCAAATAAAATAAAATTGAACAATAAGTAGTGATATGTATAAAAAATTTGTTGAGAAACCTTTACTTAAACGTTTTAACCATGCTAAATCTAACTATTCCAAGCAATAGTTGGACCTGTGCTTATAACTTGTTAGAATATATAAATGAGATCTCTTTCAACAATACATACTGAGCCGAAACGAATGGCAGGTTCATGCAATTTTTTGAGAATGTCTTCGAAACTACTTGTTTAGTCACTTCATCGAAGCATTTTCGCTAAACCAACTCACCGAAAATGACCACTACCATGGGTAGTACCATTCGAGTACAATGGAATATAAAATAAATAGATTTTTTACAAATTGTAAGGCAAGCGAATATTTGTTCAGTGTTAATTCCACCATCTGCTTAAGATAGGAACACGTATCCCTTGAAAGTCCCTCAACTAACCAAATCGTATTTACGAGCACTGGGGCTTGTTTAGCACGTTTGAATGTCGAACCCTTCCAAGAGCTGCTCGATTCCAAACTTCTTGTAAAAGACGCGATCTCTTGCTTCAAAAGAAAATTTTCATAAATTTATTCTTCAGAGACGATCCTTTCATGTGTGCCTCGAGATACTTCTTGAAGCCGACCAACATCACAGAGGACACCACCAGGACGGTACCGCTGACGGTATAGATGTCCGGAGTGTCCTGGAAGAGGGTCATGTCCAGGATGAATGCCAGGATGATGTCCCCGGCCGCCATCAGGACGGAAACGGGTCCGGCCTCTTCGATCTCGAGGGCCTTGGTGAGGGTGAGCTGGCTGAGGAAACTGAACACGCCGACCGAAAACACCAACCACTGCTGCACTCCGCACGCCGTGAAGTTGAATTCGCCGAAGGACACGGTGAGCAGGGCGTTGATGAGAGTGGCCACCACGCCGAAGTTGAAAAGGATGACGAAGACGTCGACATTGTGCAGTTTCCTCAGCACTATGTACACGCCCCCCTCGGTGGCAACGGAGCCCAGGGACGCCAGGAGCCCTATGACGCTTTCCCGCGTATAGACGTCAGTCCTGTTCATCATCAGCAGGGGCACCTTGCTGACGAGCGCCACCCCGACCACGGAGATGGCGATGGCCATGATCTGGAAGCTGCCGCACTTCTCCTTCAGGAACACCCTCGCCGCGATGGTGACGAAGACGGGGACACTGGACGTCAGTACGGTGGCATCCGAGAGGGGGAGGTACCTGAAGGACATGAACGACAGGTAGACGGTGACGGCGTCGAACACGCTGCACAGGAGGAACCAGTACCTGGTGTTCTTCTCGGGCCCGAGGAGCTTGTGGTCGTTCTTGACCACCATGGGCAGCGAGAAGACCGCGATGGCGATGTACTGGAAGCAGGCCACCTGGCCGGGGTCGATGTCGCTCAGGTACTTGACGCTGGCCGCGCAGAGCGAGAAGAAGAGGCCGGAGAAGAGGCCGTAGGTGAGCCCGAGGACGACGATGCGGGTGCTCCTCTTGGGAGCCGATTTCAGAATCGGTTCTGGCAAGGAGTTCGAGAACTTTCGGCTCTTTTCTGGCTGGCCGTCCATGACCGGACTGCGTAACCTCATGGAGATTTCATTCCATACGGACGGCTTTGGGGATTCCAGCTCCATCGGCGCTGCAAGACAAAGAGACAAGAGCTCAAAGGGTGAAAATCGTGTACACATAGTCGCGTACTCTGGCAAATCAAAAGTGTTAAATGAGATCTATATATAAAAAAGGATGTGTGTGTATATATTCTCTATACCTACACCGTTTGACCAATCCACGCCAAATTTGGTACACTTATACTTTAGAACACTGCGGAAACCATTGGCTATTTGTTTCCTGTCTTCAGACCAGTCTGTAGCCATGAAAATTGGCACACAGGTAGTCCTCAAAGTGGCCCTCGATGCCCCAATTTAAAAATTTAAAGTTTGTTTTTCTGCAATAAATGGACATGGATAAAGAAATACGTTCTACACGGTTTATGTATGAGTTAACACGGAAAAATTTCGCGGTCATATTAGGTCATCCGGAAAGTTCAGCGCGTTTTTTAAGATAAATTTCAACGATGCAGTACAAAAACATGAAAAACTTTTATTGAATCACAATTTTGTCCAACGATTTTTTGCCATCCTTCCTGCAGCTGGAAAATTTTATTTTTCTTAAATCATTAGGCTTATTTGTAAAGAAGTTATCGAGTTGCTATTTGACAGTCTCCAAAGAATTGGAACTCCAGGCCATTGAGAGAATTTTGAAGTGACCTGAAGAGGTGTATGAGTTAACACAGGGTAATGTCACGGTCATATTCGCCGGTAGGAAACACGTTCTACAGAGTTTGTGTATTTGAGTTAACACAGAGAAATGTCGCTGTCATATTTTAGCTGTCGCGGTCATATTTGGAACCTGAGCGACGCCAGGTTATTCAGCTAGTTTGGCAAATTACTTCGCTTTTTATTGAATAAGGTGGTTGGTTTTTATGGCCAAGCTTTCTGTCAAAACCTTTGAATCTCCTTTCATAAATCACTAGAGTAACGGTAACCTCAAAAGTATTTCTCAATTTTAACATACTGAAACATTGTTTTAGCCAATGTTATAGGGGGAAATATTTTAAACTTGTACTATGTTTAAAATCTTAATTTGTAATTTCAAGTGCTTTTTTACCTGATATGACATATATGGCAATATATAGGCAATAAATTGTTTCGAATTTTTAAGGTTTCAATACATTTCTAAAACGTTTCAAGGAACTCTGAAGACGTTTAGGAAAGGTGTTAAGAAAGATAGTGGATCACTACTCAATACATATAATCTCAATAGTCTATTTGATGTTAAAGAAAGATGGTATTTAAAGATGAGTCTGCAATTTCAGACTTGTTTTGTTACCATAAATTGTTTGATTTCATCAAGACGAATCCAAAGTTACAATATCTGATACACAAGTGTTCTCATGAAAGTGAAGGTACTATTAATATTACGTGCTGAAATGTAGGTAGGTAGTTGAATTTATATCTCACTGGAGCAAAAGAACAAGGTGTGTATAACCTTATTAAAATTCAAAAAAACCTATATTAAATAATAGAGAATTATATGTTATTTATGGTCAATTCATACGACAACCACCATAAAAACTATTTTAATTTTTATGCTACTATTCATTATAAATAGATTGAATTACGATATGTAATGTTAGCAACGACACTTTGTTATCAATAGATTTAAGCGAGAATGAAAGTTTAGCGCAGATATCATGTGCGTTGGTCTGCTAGCTATATGTATAAAACAAGGTAAATTATGTTGCCTACATTCAAGCACAAAATGCAGGAAAAAAAGGCACTGTCCTGTAAAGCTTCGGTTTCCTAAGAAAGCGTAGCCGTGATCTATCGGTGGGTGACGTCACTAAAACGTTGTTTATACTAACACAAGGTGTTGATTTCCTAGAGAGCGTTGTTTGTGAGCGTAACGAAAATGATCGGAGCCACCATTTCCATGACTGTCGTCATAGCGGTCTCAAACAGTTGGGGAACGTTTTTTTTCTTGCAGCGGCCAGATTTCATTTCCTGCTCCAAACGATTCGAACGAAGAGGGGCGAAGTAAATAAACATTTTTGACTACCATTGATTAATTCGTTTTTGTAAAACTGTTTTTGATATCGATCTGGCGTAGAAATTTTCACTCTACCTTCAACGATCCCGAAGTTAGAAACTTTAAACTAGAGAGTAAAAACCACTTTGTTTTGTTTCTCGAATAAAATAAACCACGACAGCCGTCTGGTTTCATTGTTGCCCATTCTCCAACGTATTATGTCCGTCTAAGTTGACACGTCTGGATTTTTGTTTAGACGGCAGTCTAGTTATGCCCGCGGCATCATGACGTATCACGGCTGTTGGATAACGGCTCCACTTTCTTAGGAAAACAAAGCTTAACTTTCTGTCCATTGAAAGTTTAAAATATAATGAAATGCTGCAATATAGCGTTGTGCTCATGATTAAACATTTAACCACACAAGATAAACTGAAAATATCCATTGGAAACTTGTTACTCGATTAAAAATAGAACACATTTTCCAAATGTTTTTCAACGTTAGCTGAATAAATTAATTTGAATTGCTATTCCCATCACGAGGAAATTGTATTCTGACAAACGCTTAGATGATGTAACTGAGAGTACTTTTATTTATATTGACTCGGCAATTTTTATGCAATTACATTTGAAAGGTCAAGTACATGGTGGTGTAATGAAAAGATTCAATCTTATCTTGCGAGGCCAGCCGAAGCTAATTTGTTACATAAACAAATTAAAATTGTTCCATGTTTCGAAGATTGACGGAATCGATATAAAAGATAAGCAGTTATCGATTTAAGTGGAGTTGTCACTCAACTGTAAGTCTAAGTAGATTTCCACATTACATTCATGGCTAAATCCGGCCATTGACTGCGAGAACAGAAGTTTCATCATTTTTGCCGAGGAGAATTAATTGATCCATCGGTTGTTTAATTAACGTCGTTCTGGAGCAACACAAGGGGCTATTGGCGACTATCCCGGATCAATGCTGCAGGGAAAGATCCGAGGAAACCGAAATTTTTTAATTAGTCACATGACAGGATAACTGATAAATCTAAAGGATTCGTCACCAAAGTCGAATACTTTCAGATACTCTGAGATACTTTTAAACGAATATATATAAATGCTGTAGAAATTATTCAAAACTTTCTAAGCTATGTGTGGTGTGGAGGGGGTACTCCTTCTTTTTGCTTGCATTTCCACTCTTGTGAAAGTTTTAAGCTTATTTCAGCCATGCTAATTCTCTTTTAACAAAACAAATAAATAGGCTAGATATAGAATTCCGTGACGATTTAAGTCTGAAACTTACTCATTTTGAACCCAACATTGCTAATCGTGTCAGGAGTCACGATGTACATGCACCCTTCACATTGATAACGTTAGTAAATTGTATAGGTACTGAGCTAATATCTGCTAACACCAAACTTCCGTCGCAACAACTTGTCGCGACATTTTCAGGATTGGTGTTGTTGATCTCCCGGCTGCTACTGCGGTTTGATTTCGTTTTGTTCCTGCTCTGTTTTGGTGTTTTTTTTTCTTTTTGGTGGTGTTTGGGGAGCGTATGAGCAATTTGTTCAGCTGCTGCTCATATGTAGAAAACACCATTTTATGTTGTCTGGGTCAGATTCCTCCCTAATGACGCCATGATCCACCAGCATTTCTTCATTTTTTTATACATTTGTTGTAATTTTTTTGAAATTCCTGTGTTCTTGAAATTATATTGCTTACCATGCTATGTCTGCAGCTTCAGTGCGCTTGCATTGGTAGTTTAGAGTTTCGTTTTCGGGTTTATTGCACCCCGGCTGTTTGGTTCTTTGTTTTTTTTTGTTATTATATATATAGGGTGATTCATAAAAGATGGGCAAAACTTAGGAGGTAAAAAAAGAGGTAATAGTACATATCCGAACAAACATCTTTCAAAGAATGCATGGTCGGAAACAAAACGCAAAGGTGCTGGCGCATTTGACAACTTGATCCCTGCAAATATTAAAGTTCCATTCTTGTTGCGAGTTATTGGTAGAAGAACGGCAGTAATAGCATGCAATGTGATATGGGGAAAAGAACTCGCATGCAAATTTTCGCCTCGATTAATACATAAAATCCGCTGATCCGAGTGTGCAACTGTGAATCGCGGTAGGAACATATCGGAAGATGTTGCCCTTCACTAATAAGGAAAAGGCTGGTATGCATTTTATCTACGGATTTGCAAATGGAAATAGCTCAGAGGCTCAACGATTGTACTGAGAGAGGTTACCAAGGTTGCCCGAACGTAAAACATTTGAGCGTTTGCACCAACAGTTGTGCGGGACGGGATCCTTTCTCGCTTCCCGGTCGGATACAGATAGTGCAAAGACGGACAGAACGTCAGTCGTGGAAAAAGCCATTCTGGATATGGTGCAACAGCCCTTTATGCACAAGAGGTGCGAAACTATCTGGATTTAACTTTTCCGAACCGATGAATTGGGCGAGATGGTCCTGTAGCTTGGCCACCACGCTCACCAGATCTTTCATGTAATGATTTCTTTTTGTGTGGACAGCTGAAGGCTCTTGTGTATGAGACTCCCGTTGAATTTTCAGAAGATCTCGTCGCCAGACTTTCGGCCGCTGCAGGGAAAGTAAGCGACATTCCTGGGTTTTACAGAAAGTTCGCCAATCCTTTCTTCGCCGTTGTGTACCTCATGCATAGCCACTGCCGGTCACTGTTTCGAACACTAACTGTAATCACATGTAGTTAAACTTGCTTTTTCTCTTATTTTCTCACTTATTCTCTCTTTGTGTGTTTATGTCTCTTATCACAACACCTTCGGCGCCCTCTAACATCTTCGCGTTTTAATTTCGACCATGCATTCTTTGATGAAAGTTGTTTTTTGGATGTGTACTATCACCTCTTAAAATTTTGCCCATCTTTTAAGAAGCAACACAAACACACACACACACACACTTCCCGGTCGTATATACATATATATATATATATATATACATATATATATATATATATATATATATATATATATATATATATATATATATATATATATATATATATATATACATATATATATACATATATATATACATATATATACATATATATATATATACATATATATATATATACATATATATATATATACATATATATATATATACATATATATATATATACATAATATATATATATATATATATATATATATATATATATATCTTCTGAATTACAAATTTCATTTAAAAGCCTCTTTCATATGGGTGAAACCAAGTTTTATAGCTAATACAGCATCTGCTCTTGCTGACCATCTTATATTAGAAACTCTTTTTGCCGAGATGGAATGTTTACACATTTCTAGATTTGTGGTTAAAATTTTCCAACAATGGGTTGAAGCTGAAAAAAATGTGAATAAATTCTGCACAAACATAAGTTACTGAATTACAGAGTTTCAACTTTCTGTTGAGTAATTTCAAATAAAGTTTAATGAATGATTAGCACACGGAGTAAAAACCGCACTTGGGTTATGTTCTTTAATATGTTTCTGCAAACCCGAGTACTTCCATGACATATTAGAAGCATTATTAACTAATTGCCCCAGCCTAGATAGTTTTCAATATAAACTGCTAATTTTATCAAAGTTTTCAAAATTTCTTGTTCCAGATATGTGTTTGTATATTCAAAGACGTGTGTTTATCCACGGGACTGAATTCCACAAATCTTTCCTTTATATTATCACAGGAAGAAACATCGTATCACAAAAGTTAGTAGATCGACATGCGAAACATCGGGAGTGGAGTCAATAATTATCTATCTTCTGCGTTTTCGCAATACCTTTTTTCAAGTCACAACTTTCCTCGAACCCTAATGGAAAGACATTTTAAGACCTCGGGGCCCCTTTGATATTCCGGGGCCTAACTGAAAGCTTAAAAAACGAGAGGTGATGGTCTTTTGTAGGCAATATGACCATCTCTTATACCGATCTGCCTTTTTATATTTGTCGGCACGAAACTGTGATTGGCTGTTACATAACACATTTGCATAGTTCCGTCTAACTCTGCAGCAAATTGCAAGTTTAGATTAGCTTACAGAAATTAACATATTCCACAATGTCCTTAACTTTTGGCAGCGAGTGTAGACAATCTATATATATAAAACACTAACGTACGTGGACCCGAAATCGACATTATTTATGTATCGTCGAATGGCAACAATCAACGTAAATACAATAACCCAGATATTTTGAATTCTTGCTGTTTTCAAATAGGAGGAAGGAAGTCGAAATTCAACACGTTTGAATAGATACGTACGTGTTTTTTCCCCCAGAATTTCGCATTTTTTCAAGGATTGGAATTTTAATTTTGTTTGCATTATGGTGTTATGTATATTACCTATTGCAGAAATATTATTTAGGAGTTATATTTTAACGATATGTCTATTTCCTGCAAAATATCACTAGATATGGGCAATTTTGTAG